>MU623386.1:0-206270 GCA_025201765.1 Daldinia sp. FL1419
ATTTTATATTATATACTTATTAATATTAATAAAAAAAATATCCCTTTACTTCTTATATAATATTCTTTAATATTAATATTTTATTAATATATATTTTATTTTATAATATTATTTTAATATTATAAAAAATAAAAACCAATATTATTAAAATTGAATAAATATTATTTTCTTTAATATTAAAGTAAAAAAGCAAAATTAAGGAAAAATAAATATAAAAATATTACAAATTTTATTTAATAAATTATAATTATATTAAAAAACATTTAATTTTAATTATAAAGGAAAATTATAATTTATTATAATTATTTAT
Organism: Daldinia sp. FL1419; assembly: GCA_025201765.1. Taxonomy (NCBI): domain Eukaryota; kingdom Fungi; phylum Ascomycota; class Sordariomycetes; order Xylariales; family Hypoxylaceae; genus Daldinia; species Daldinia sp. FL1419. The sequence continues at coordinate 311 of MU623386.1, forward strand.
AAAATATATTAAAATGTATTATAATTTTAGAATATATTTTTTAAATTATTAAAAATAATTATAACCTTAATTAACAAATTCCAAACATCTTTCCGAAATTATAAAACTATAAAAATATCATAGTAATTTATAATTAATAATATTAATAAAAATAATAATAAAAACATTTATAATAATTATATTAATAAAAAATATTATAAAAATAATAAAAATAAAAAATATATCTTTAAATAACTTAAGAAAACTTAAAAATATAAATGTTAAATATATAAAAAAGAAGGTTATTAATTTATTAAATATTTAAAAGTTAATTATAAAAAAATTAAAGAAAATTAAAAGACTAAATACAATATATTTAAAAAAAACTATATAATTTTTTTAGTAAATTATAAAGGGCTTAAAAATTAAAATTTAAAATAAAAAAACAATAATATTTATAATATAACCCCAAAATTAAAAAATAATAAAAATATATAATTTATAATAATAATATACTTATTTAATCAAATATTCCATTATTATATTATAGCTTTTATCCCCTTAATAACTGAAAAAATTAATATTATCTTCATCCTAAACTAATATACAAAAACTATATTTTAAGGAATTATATCAAACATTAAAACTACCTATATCTCAATAACAAATAAAGAATAATATCTTATCCTTATTAATAAATATCTTAATTAAAAATTTAAAATAAATTATATCTATATTAAAAAAATCAATATTAAATTTAAAAATAAATTCTTTATTAAATTATTAAACACAATTATAATTAATATCTTATTTAATAATATAAATTTCCATATTATAAAATCAAATATATTATTCTTTTTCTTAATTAAAAACATAAATTATTTAAAAATATATTTTAATAATATTATTAATTAATTAATATATAAAAATAATATAATAATTAATATGAAACAAAAATAAAAACATTTATAATTTTATTTAAATAATATTACCTATTTTATAAAAATAAAATTATAACATCTACATACCCATTTCAATTATCCTACAATTAAAAAACTTTATAATCTCTTAGATAAAATTAAATATAATATTAATATAAATAATTTTAAAAAAATTAATAAATTTTACCACCATTATTAAATTAAAAATAAAAATCCATAAAAATTCAGATTTATTCTTAAAGACCTTAATATAAATTTTAATTACAAAATAATTATTAATATTATATATCTAAAAAGATAATCAATCTTATATATAATCAACACTACTACTAACTTTTAAATAATATAATTTATAAAAGATATTACAATTAAAAAAATATAAAAAATATTAAAAAAATATTAAATTAATATTTATCTTAACCCTCTAAATATCATCTCCCACAATATAAGAATAAATTTTAATAATTCAGAATTCCAAAACAAAATATACATCACTAGAATCACATATCATCAAATACTAATTAAAATATATTAATCTATTAATAAAATAAAAAGATATTACAATCCAATTTACCAAATTTATAAAATAATTACAAACAAATTTTAAAATTTTAATTTAAAAATATTATAATTATAAATAATTATAAAAATAATTAATAATATAATTAATTTTAACAAATTAATTCTTATATTATTTATTTTTAAAATTTACCCTTAAATTAATATAAATTTACTATTTATATCTACCTAAATTTATTATGCCTTAATAATATAAAAAATTATAATTAAAATTAAAAAAATTAAATTATAATATTTTATTTAAAATATACTTAATATTTATAATAACCCTAATATTATAAAAATACTATTTATATCATTACCTATTAATAATAAAATTTTTATTTATTAAAAAAAAGGCAAATAAAAAGGCTTTTATAAGATTATTATAATTATTAATAAAGATATCATTATAATATCTAATATATTTAAAGGAATATCTACATTTTAAAATTCTTACATTAAACCCTATATTTAATTTAAAAATAATCCAATATTTATTAAAAAATTCCAAATATAATTATTTAAGCCCATATTTAATCTGGATAATTATAAAATAATCCCAGAAAAAAATCTTATATATATTAATAACTTTTTATATATTAATATTTTATATTTTAATAATAAAAAATAAAATAATTTAATTTTAATATTTTAATTATATATAACAAAAAAAATTGTTATTATAAAAAAATTATATAAGATATCAAATATGAAAAAACTTAATACATTATTTAGTAAAAGAATTTTACAATTTAAAATATATAATATATTAATTTACCAAAAAATAATAATTTTTAAATCACAAATAATCTACAAAATAAAAAAAAAATATATTAATACCTTATAAAAAATTAAGGCTTATTATTTAAAATTATAATAACTTTAATAAAGAATTTATTATAACATATATCCTTACCATTCAAAAGACAAACCAATATCTTATTCTAACTTTAATTTCAATTTTTTAACATTAAAATATAAAAATCATAATAAGGGATATTATTATAATGTATATCCAATCTAAAACACCCATATAATAAATAATATTTATATAATTATTAATAAAATTAAAAAGTAAATATTTTAAAAAAACATTATTATATATTGTTAAATTATTATATAATTTAACTAAATCAAAAATATATTAATTTAAAATTTATTTACATTATTATTAATAAAAATTTAATATAAAACCATTAATATTCAATCCATACCTACTAATAACAAACATAATTTTATTTAAAATCATAGGCCTTTAAACAAATAATACTTTAAATATTAATATTATAAAATTTTTGGCAATAAAAAACAAGGTACTTACCAAAGTTAAGATTAAAGTACGCCTTCAAAAGATATTAAATACCAAAACCAAAAGTTTTAACAGTTCATGCCTCATTATCCATAAAAAAAATTATAATATAACTATTATATAAAAAGGATAAACTAAAAAATTTAAATAATTAAATATAAAATTACCAAATATAATTAAAAAATTTATTAAATAACAGGTATAAAGAACATATATCTCCTCCATTTACTAACCTAAAATAGCCTTTAACTATTCAATAACAACCCAATATTTAAAACTAAACCCCAAAAAAATAAAAGCCTTTAATACCCAAATTAAATAACAAATAAATAATTAAATATAAAAATTTAACTATATTAACCTAAATCCCTAAAATTTATACCTATACATCTTTATTAACAACTCATTTACAAATAATAAAAACCTAAATTTACAAATTAATTACATCATTATACTAAATAACAAAAAACTAACCAACTAAAATAATAAAATTTAAATTACTAATAACATCATTTATTAATCATTTATTAAATACAAATACATTATTTAAAACATACTTATTAACAAAATCTACAAAATAATCTAAAACTTCAATATTGGATATATTATCCATTATACAATTAATACCATCTTAAAACGCCTCTCATTATTTAAAACTCTATTAATCTTATATATTAATTTATTTTCCTTATATTAATACCTCATTTAAATAAGTAATATTAATAAAAAAAAATTAATAATTAATTTAATAACTTTACAACAATTATATAAAAATTAAAAGATTGATAATATTTAATAAATTTACAATATATATAATCTTACAAATATTATAACAAAGGTATCCCTAAATAAAATTATATAAATATTTATAAAAAATAATTAAATTAACCTACAATTAAAAAAATAAATAAAACAAAAATCAAATATTAAATTCATAATATAATTACAAAAAAAAAATAAAATAAATAATAATTATATAATTTATATTTTTAATCTAATATATAACCCTTAAAAAATACTTATATATTTATTATTATATAAAAATAAATTTCCTACCTATCTCTCTTAAATAACTTTTCTTTTTTAAACAATTACAATACATCAATTTTACCCCTATTATTATTTACTTTATTATTAATTTACTTTTATTTTACATACATACCTACCAACATTAACAATATTATTTTAAATTTATATATAAATTACTAAAAACTTAATTTTTATATATAAACTTTTTAAATATATATAAATTATTGATTTTTTTTTAATAATTTTTCAATTAAATTCCTAAATTTTTAAAATAATGTTATATTAAATTTTTAAAATATTAATAAAATTTTTGAAGGTTTTAATAATTAATATTATTATTTAATTTATAAAATAATAATTGAATATTATATTAGTTTATTGGTTTGTAATTAGTAATAAGCTTGTAAAGTTATTGTTTAATTTTTTAATATTATAAAAATTAAGAATTAATTTTATTTTTAAGATTTTGTTAATATGTTTAAATATTTAATTTATTTGATGTTTGATTTTAATAATAGTATATATTTTGCAATTAATTATTTTAATTCTTTTAATTTGGATTTTAATATTTATTTTAATAAGGTTTTCCAGTGTTTATAGGCCTGGATATCCTAATCTTAAATGTCATTTAAGTGTATTTGTTATTAATATTTACTTTTTTTTATTAAACTTATTATATTATATATAAAACATTAATTTAAATATTTTAAAAGAAATATCTTTAAATATAAACTAATTAAAATAATTAATAAGTTTAATTATGATTTTACCATTTTAAAGCTTTAAATAAATATATTCTTAATAATTATTTTATTAATACCCTTATTTTTTAAAAATTTATAAAAATATAAGGTTATAGGTAAAATTTAAATAATATATTATATTTAAAAATTTAATTTTTATAATATTATTAATATATTTAATTTTAATATTAATATATTTATAATTTAATATTTGGACCTTATTATTTCTAATAATAATATATTTTTTTAAAAAAAAATTTTTTATAATTAATAAATTTTAATATTTGGTTGAAAATATATATTGTAATTCCTAAATCTAATATAATTAAATTTTTTAAGGGATAGTAATTTATATTGTAAATAATATTTATAATATTTATTATAAATATTATTCTTAATTCTAAGGTTATTATTTATTTTAATAATTAATTTTTATTTTTTTAGTTAATTATATTATTTTTATTTTTTTTTTTAGGGTTATTAAGAATTTTTATATTTATTATTAATTTAAGGTTATGCTTAATTTTCTTTTATATAAATATATTAAATTATATATTAACTTTAAAATATTTAGGACATTTTAATTTAATAATATAAAAATATTATTTAATTCTATAAAAACCTAAATAAGCTTTATATTCATTACATTTATATTAATGTACTAATAGATATGGATATTGGTTAATATTTATATTATTTTTTTTATTTATTTAAATTATTTTAATATTTATTTAATTATTTATTTTATTTAATTAATTTTTTTATAAGAATTTTCTTTTTTATTAAAATTATTTATATTATTATTTTTATAGCAAATAATAAAAATATTTTTATAAATCTTTCTTTTTCCCTTTTAATTTATATTTATAATATAAATTTAATTTTTAAAAAAATAAATGATATTTTTAAAAATTAATATTTTATTATTAATTTTTTTTTAATATATTATTGTTTAAATAGATATGCCTTAAGTTTTCTTAAGGTTTTATGTTGGAAGATTATTAATATAGGTAAAGAAAAAATGACCTTATTAAATATGTTAATTTTTTAAATTAATTTTATAATTTTTAAATCTTAAATAATATTAAATATATATTTTTTTTATATTTTATTAAGATTTTTTATATTTTTTAATATAAGAAAATATTTTTTTTAATTGAAAAAGTTTTAGTTTTAAGGTTTTTATAAATTATTTTGTAAAATTGATATAATTTGAAATTTTTTAGTTTTATATATCAGCTTTATTAGCCTTGCGCCCAGTTATATTGTAATTGGTTAGCCATAGTCTTAGCCTTCTTAGCCTTTCTTAAATTAATTAGTTGTGTTAGTCTTATATATAATTATATTTTAATTAATTAATTATAATATTAATTTTTTTAATCTTTTTTAAATTGATTAGCCTTGTGTTTATATATTAACCTTAATTTGATTTTGATTTTATTATAATTATATTTTCTAATTTTATTTATTATTAAGAATTTTTTCCTTATTTTATTTTATAATTTATTAATTTATGTAATAAAGATTATAAAAATTTAATAATTTATTTAAAAAATAGGGTATATTATTTTTTAAATTTTAATGTTTATATTTATTATGGATGTATGTAAAAGAGTTATGTGTATTAGATTATAATTTAATTATATAATTAATAATTTAATTATTTATAAGTTAATATGTTATAAAAATGTTCTTTATAAACTTTTTTAACTTATTAATATTAGGTATTATAATAGGAAGTAACTTTAATAATATATAATAATTGATATTAATTTTTAATAATAAGAAAAATTTTTCAAGATTTATGACATGCGATAATTGGATGTATATAATTATGAAATCTAAGCCTTTTTGGTTTTTAAAATATAATATTAAACTAGTAATTTTGGACTGGTCGCTTCGCGACCAGTTTGACTTTCAGGACCAATCGATCTTATTCTATAATAATTAATTTAATAATAAAATTATTCTTATATTTTTAATTAAATTTCTTTTTTAAATTATTTTTATAACTGAGTCACCCCAATTACATAAGGTTTTTTTTATTTTTGTTTTTTATTTTTTTAAGGGGGGGGGGGGGGTTACAGAGGGCTGCAATATAATTACGTAATTGAAGCTGTAAGACCTTATTAGCCTCCATGGAGGTAATCCTTCTAAGGTTTCCACAGGCTTTTTGATATGTAAATAAGCCTTTAAGAGTTGTTTTCTTATTTGATCAGCTCAAGTTCTTAAGTATGGAATTGTTAGTTTTTCTATAGCAATAAGTTGGGGTGACAGGGCCAAGATGAAATCCGCCAATCTAATCCTTCTAATTAAGGTTTCTACAGGCTATTTGATGCGTAAATAAGCCCTTAAGAGTTGTTTTCCTATTTGATCAGCTCAAGCTCTCAAACATAGAATCGTCAGTTTTCGATAGAGATTTGTACGATGAAATGCAGAGCATATCCTGCAAGAGCTATTGAAGCTCATACTCAACATAAATAAACCTCCAGAAGTTGTTTTCTGTTTGATCAGTTCAAGTTCTCAAGTATAGAATCATTAGTTTTCCATAGAGCTTCGTACGATAAAACTGCAGGAGCTCCTGTTCAATTCGAGCTCCTGTTCAATTCGAGCTCATGTTCAATGTATAGGCCCTCCAGTGTTGATTTTAGTTTGATCAGCTCAAGTTCTCAAGCACAAAATCGTCAGTTTTCGATAGAGATTTATACGATAAAACTGCAGGGCATATCCTGCAGGAGCTATTAGAGCTCATGTTCAACGTAAATAGGCCTTTAAAAATTATTTTACTATCTGATCAGCTCAAGTTCTCAAGCATAGAATCGTCAATTTTTACAACAATGGAATTTTGTACGATAAAAGTGTAGGGTTAGGGCATATCCTGTAAGAGCTATTAGAGCTCCTTAGAAGTTGTTTTCCTGTCTGATCAGTTTAAGTTCTTAAGCATAGAATCGTCAGTTTTTAAAACCATAGAATTTCGTACGATAAAAGTGTAGGGTTAGGGCATCTCTTGGAAGAGCTATTAGAGCTTAAATTCAACATAAATAAGTTGTTTTCCTGTTTGATCAGCTCAAGTAAGGATGCACCCAATTATAAATGTTTTCTTAAACTTTAAATCTTTAATATGGTTTTTTACCCCTTATCAGCTTATCAACCACCTTATCAGCTCTTATCAGCTCTTATTAATTATTATCAATTTCTTATCAATTTCACATAGTAATTTATTAGAAGAGTTTCAGTATAATAGACCGGACTTCGTCCTGGATAATTACGTAATTAAAGCTACATACCTTGCAAGACCCTATCAACCTCCATAGAACCAACCCTTCTAAGGTCTCCACAGGCTTCTCTAGACATAAATAACCCTTCAAAAGTGGTTTTCTGTCTGATCAGATCAAGCTCTACAGAGTCATCACTCTCTCTTATAGCTTTTACGATTGTTTATGAATTTGTTCTCTTACTGAATATATCGTCTATTCTATCTCTTAAGCGCCAGCTACCATGGTAAGCAGTTACCTCTATTACCTTCCATCAGATCACCTTAATACATTCCTTCAGGATATAGTTACCTTGCATTTAGCTATTGGAGCTCCTGTTCCATATATAGGCCCTTAAGAGATATAGTTGTTTTCTGATCAGGTTAAGTTCTTAAGCATCAATTTAATCACTTTAATACCATCCTTCAGGATATAGTCACCTTGCATCTACCTATATATTAGAGCTCCTGTTCTATTACAGCTCCTGTTCTATTACAGCTCCTGTTCTATTACAGCTCCTGTTCTATTACAGCTCCTGTTCTATTACAGCTCCTGTTCAATAGTATTAACCCTGAATTCGAGCTCCTATCCAATATATAAGCCCTTAAGAGTTGATTCTTGTCTGATCAGATCAAATTCTCTATCATAATCAATCAGCGTAGTATAATTACGTAACTGAAGCTACCTTGCAAAACCCTATTAGCCTCCATAGAGCAAATCCTTCTACGATCTCCACAGGCTTTTTTGGACGTAAATAGGCCCTCAAGAGTTAATTCTTGTCTGATCAGGTCAAGCTCTTTCAGCATCACCTTTCATTTAGCTTCTTGCTATATTTTATGGTTTCTCTCTCTTGTTGAATATATCGTCTATTCTACCTCTTGAGCTCCAGTAATCACCTCTATTAATCAGCATTTTATTTGATCACCTTAATACCTACCTACATTCTCCAGGAGATAGTTAGTTATGGAGTAGCTGAAATGCAGGGCGCATCTTACAGCAGCTATTAGAGCTCCTACTCAATATATAGGCCCTCAAGGGTTGATTCTTATCTGATCAGATCAAGCTCTACAGAATCATCACTTTCTCTTATAGTTTTTACGATAGTTTATGAATTTGCTCTCTTGCTGAATATATCGTCTATTTTATCTCTTGAGCGCTAGCTACCATTGCTAGCAATCAATTCTATTAGTCTTTTATTTGATCACTTTAGTACTTACCTTCTTTAGGATATAATTACCTTGTATTTAGCTATTAGAGCTCTTGTTGAATTAGAGCACCTGTTCAATACCCTGGTTGAACGATTTGCAGGGGGATTTTGCTGATGTAAGCTCCTGTTCAATTGAAAAAGCTGTACGCCACGGGGAAGCCACAGGCGCGCGCACGGGGTACATCAAAATTCAAAACCACTTTGATTCATTATATCAATTCGAAAACCACCTAAAAACACAAATAATTGGTATCATTTGAAACTTAATTGAATTCGTGGTTTTTCGAGATATGTTGCATGTGTTTCCGATCGGAGGTTGTTGTACAGCAATTGAAAACGTCCGAAATTGCGGGGGATTTCTCTGGGAGCTGATTGGTCAGTTAGGATTGTGGCGCAACTAATGAAATAAGAAAGACATAGATTAATAAATACCTATTAATAAATTTATCCTTATAATTTATAATTAGTTATTATAAAATTTAAAATTAAGGTAAAATTAATTTAATTAAACAACCTTAATAAAATATTAAATAATTTAGTAATAAATATTTTTTTAGGTATAATAGGAAAAAGATTAGCGCAGAAACCATTAAAATTTAACTTTTACATAATTATAAATAATAATAATATTATATTAGAAAATTTAATATAAATTAAAATAATTAAATTAATTATAAATATAATTAAATTAACGTTGGGTATAAACCTTTCCACAATATATTATGTACTATTTATGATTTTCAAACTTTGAAAAGTATTTTTAGTAATACCAATTAATATACCTTTAATAAAAAATAAATAAATTAAAACTTTTAAAAAAAAATTATTTATTATTTAATAAGCCATTTTAAAAGTTATAATTTAATTAGGTGGTTTTAAGGTATATTTTAACAAAAAAATATATACCTTTTATTAATTTACTTTTATAAAAGTAATTATGATTTAAAAATTCATATTATAACAGATCTTATTTATTAGGATAATAGCCCTGGAATTATTATCTAATAAAATATTTTATTATATAATTATTTTAAAATTTAAGATATTAATATCTTCTTTAATTTATAACCCTTTTTTTAATTGTTATAATAAAAGGCTAAAAATAAAATTTACTATCTTTATTTATTAATTAAAAAGGATTATAAAAATAAATTTTAATTATAATTAATGTTTAAAATAATATATATTATTTTTTATTTGATATTTAAAAAGTTCATTAAATAATTTTAATTTAAATATAAATATTGGTTTATTTAGATATAATAATAATAAACCTAAAATAAGTTTAAATTAATAGAAATTACCATATAAAATAATAATTAGAACACCATCAAACTCTTCATTAAGCCAACCACAAATTTTCTATAATTACTCGTAAATCTTTAACAAGTTGGATCCTAACATCATACTACATTTATCAATAATTAAAATATTAATATTTTTCAAAATAATTGCCTTTTTAAGGCAAATTTTCCAAGATTTACCCATAATAAATATATTAACAATAAAATAAATAATAATATTATTAAAATATACATTAATATAACCAAATATTATTATTACCATAATTTATTTTTTTATATTTTTTATTTTTAATATCTTAATTAAGATTTTAATAACAACATTTTTTTTAATTCTACCTTTATTATTTAAATAATATAATAATTAATATTAATTATTATTAAAAAAAATTTTAATAAACCTATATAAATTAACTTTATTAAAATAATATAAAATAATATTTAAAAAAATAAATTATTTTTCATTCAAATATTCCTTTTTACATAATATAAATATAACATTAATTTAAGATTACCTAAAATCATATTTAATATTTAAAGTTATTAATTTACCAAGTGCATTTGTTTCATTTGAAAAATTAATATCATATATATCTAAATTATGGTTCATTCTTATAAAATTATTTTTAATAAGTTAAGATAATATTAAATATAAATTACCTTCATTAACATATTTAGTTTTATTTATTTCACTTACTATTTCCCAAAACTTATAATTATTTATATCCTTAAATTTAGTCTTCCATTATTTCATAAATTCCTGGATAATATACTAAATACGTTTTTTGTTACATAATAATAATGTGATATCACTAACACCAGAATTTTGAATTAAATTTTTAAAAATATTAAGTTTTGGAACTAAAAATAAAAAAGGAATCTTTATAAAATCATTAATTGTAGCAGATTTTACCAAAGCGTTAACGCTATTTTTAAATAAATTATTTCCCTATTTAAAAAAGACATTCAAACAATTAGTAACAGTTAAGCTAAAAGACCTAAATTATTCAAACTTATATATCTATGAATTAACTTCTTTATTATTTTTTAAATTTCCATTATTAAAATCAACTTCAAATCCAAATCTATCAATAATGTTATAATTTTTGAACCTAACCTTTTAAATTTTCCTATCTTTAATAGCATTTTCTTTACTTTTTTTTAATACTTCAAAATTATAATTATAAAACATAATACACTAAAGAATATTATAAAATAAACATTCCCAAATATCTTAATAAAAATCTAATTTTAAAGAAATAAAATCTTCCCAAAAAACAAATAATATAAAACGGATAACAAAATTTCAATAATATTCTACCTCATTTTTAAAAGATTATAAATAAAATCTTATTAAAACAGGCATATATATATCTTTCTTTAATAAAATATATTGACAGAACTTAAAGTCTTTTAATAACCCTTCAAAAATAATATATTACTTTATCCATTTCTTTTTTAATTTTAATTTAATCTTAATAATTAAACAGTAATCATAAAAATAAAAATTGCAAAAAAAAGGTTTATAATAGGTATAAATATTATATATAATTAATTATACACTTATAAAATATAAAAACGTTATTAGGTTATAATTAAATTCTTTATTACCATTAAAATCTTTATAAGTTAATTTTTAAAAATATAGCCATTTATAATATATAACCTAATAAATAATATTTATATTTATTTAATTTTAATTATAAATTAATAAATATTTTATATTATAATTAAAAATGTAATTGTAAATATTAAAGGATAATAATTTTTAATTAAAAAAAATTTAATTAAATATTTTTAATATTAAATTATAAATTATTTTGTTTAAATTATTAAGGTTAATAAAAAAAGGTATATTATTTCTTACTTTTAGAATAACCTATATAAGAGCTGTTTGTTAAAAAAGAAATTATTTAATTTTCGTAGTATAATCAATAATGTATGCAATTAAAAAGAAGGTTTGATTTTAGGTAAAAATGGGAATGAAATTATAATTATATTTTAATATTGCAATTATAACCATGTTTTAATAAAAATAATTTTTAAAAGTATGTTTGATTTTAAAAATGCTGTTATTATTTAAGAAAATTTTCTTAATAAAGTTCTATAATTAATTAAAATAATATTTTTTACCTATTTTGGCCTTTTATTTTTATCTTTATTTATTCTTTTTGTATTTATAATAAATTTAAGTATATTAATGTATTTGCGAAATTATGGTAATAAATTATGTTTTATTTTATCACTCTTTTTCTAATTTGATCAAATTAATTTAAAATTTTTTAAAAAATAAAAAACAGTTGTTATTGCGCGCTTTGCATCTAGATATTTCCTTATTATAACTTTTTTAAAAATATTTATTAATTTATTAAATAAAGTTAAAAAAGTTGGAATTAAGGTACCTATTATATAATAATATATTAATATAATTTTTTAATTTAATATTATTAAAGTATTAAAAAAAGTTATAAAGGTAAAAGAATTTATAATCATTTATTTTAATAATTTTAAAATGTATGTTAATAGGCCCAAATACCTTATTCTTATTTTCTGTCCAAATAATTTCGTTAAAAAAAGCTTTTATATAAATATAAAACCATATAACTGTTGTTACAAAATTTTAATTTATTTCTTTAATAATAATATAATAATATTTAATTAAATAATTCTTTAATTTTTTTTTAATATATTTTAAATATTAATAATCATAAAATTTCCTACCTATTTTAATATATATTAAATTAATTAAATTATTAGAATTTATTATAAATTAAATAATTAAAGAATTATTTTTTATAATTAAGTTTTATAATTAGTTTTTTTGGTTATGTTTTTTTTTATTTAATAAAGGTTATTGCCATTTAAAAACCAATATTTCTTTTATAATTCTTTTTATATAAGAATTATTAATAAATTAATATTTTTTCAATTTTTCTTTTATAATAACAAATTTTAGTAAAATAATATTCTTTAAAATCTACATAATTTTATTAAATTTTAAAATTTTTAATTATACCTAATTAATCCTAACATTATTATCTTTTATAATATAATTAAAGATTAAAAATGGAAAGATTAAATATATAGTAATAATGGTTCTATATTAATGCAATTTAATAAAAATTTAATTATAAAAATTATTATTAATTAATAAATAAATTTATATAATAATGAAAAAATAATATTATATATTTTATAAAAAAAGTTTCTTTTTCTATAATTAGTAAATTCTGTCTTTTCTTTATTATTAATTAATATTGGACCACCTAATTTATAAAATAAAATAATAATAAATATAGAAGGGAAATATTTTAGGTTACAAATGTTCGAAAATTGTTAACCTAATAAGACATAAATATAAGCCTATTTATTTAAAATTTGTTACTCTATTATATTCTTAATATTATTATTATTTTATTTTTTAAATAATTTATATTAAAAAGATTATTAAATGAAATTAATTGTTTTAATATTAATTAGTTTATTCCTTTCCATAAAAAAGAAAATTAACAAAATTAATATGGTTATTAATTTTTAAAAGGAGCTACAATCCTTACATTTAATAAAAGAAATAGGGTTAACTAATAATTTATTAATATATAATAGTATTATACCCTTTATAGCATTTTATATTTTAATTAATTCTTACTAAATAATATCTTTTAAATTTAATATTACATTTAAGTTATAATTATGATTATAATTAATATTAAAAATTATAAAACCTTAAATTTTATTATAAGACTTTAAATTCATATTAATAAATATATTATTATTATTATTATACATAAGATTTAAACCATTTTATTATAGGATATAAAAAGATTATTTAATTATTTCTTTATTTATATTATAAATATATATTAAACCTTCCAATAAGGTTAACAATATATATTTATTTTTATCACTTTATACTTCCCAAAAGTCATAATTTAATTTAATATTATAATAAAAATAATTATTTTCCTTCAACCATAGTAAAACTTTTATCATAATAGATTTTTAAAGACCTAAAAATGGTTTTAAAATATCTTTATCAGGTTTATTAAGGTTATACCAAATAACATACACATTATTAATAATATTTTTAATTTTTTAAGATAAGATCTTTATAATAAAAAATAAATTATTTATAATAATTATAATATAATTAATTACTTTTTAATAATCCTAATTATTAAATTAATTGGATAAAGGATTTAAAATAATTTTTATAATTATATTAAATATATAATTTAAGGATATAAACCTTTTTTCTAATAAACACAAATCTTTTAAAGTAAGGGGATATAAATAAACATATAGTATTAATAATATATTTAACCTATATATTTCTAAAATATTTCTAAAATTAATATTTAATAAATATTTTTTATAAATCTTTATAAGCCTAATATTACAAAGAAAATAATTAAAATAAAAGAAGTAATATAATAGATTATTTTTGATAAGAAAATGTAAAGGCAGAACTTTACAAAATAAAATTTATAATTTATTTATTAAACAATTTAGGAATAATTCTTAAAATAATAATTGCATTTTATTTTTAATATATTAAATAAAATATAATTAATATTATTTTAAAAGAAGGTTATTTAATATATAAATTTTTTCTTAAAAATTGGAGATATATTAAGTTTTACAACAACTACTAATTAGTTTAATAAATAATTTGGCAAAAGATTTAAAAATTTTTTTATTAAATTTGGTATTAAAATTATCTATTAAAATTTAAACGAATTCTTTTTAATAAATAAGGTTAATTATGTTGTTATAACATCTTTTATTAGGTCTTTTAAAGTTAGAATTAGAGTTATTGGTATAAGGGTAAGTCCGTTGTTGAGAAGGGATAGAAGATAATAAAGTATTAGTTTTTGGTTAAAATAAAAGGTTGGGAATACCTAACATAGAAATAAAGCTTAATCCTATTACTGGAGGAGTAGGTTTAGGAAATATTAACATAAAATAAAAAGTAATATAAAATGTTAATCTAATTATTACGGAAGGGTAGGGCCAAGTAGATAATGAAAAGGACTAAAATTTATTAATACATTTATCTTAAATAAATTAAATCTAAAAAGTATTGCCGGATAATGGAAGGAATTTAAGGCTAAAGGTAAAATTATTACAATAAAAATAGGTATAAGTGGATGTTAAAGAAGATTAGATATATTTAACTTATACAAATCCGGTTTTAAAGTAATGGGTTTAATATTTAGTACAGAAATATTCTGCAAAAGAATATTAGATGGAGGTATAACAATTTCAAAGATATTCTACAATACACAATATTTTAAAATATTATATTAAAATAATATTTATAAAAGTAAAATATATTAATATAATTAATAGGTTAAAATATCTTATATAAATAAAATAAAAAGATATATAATATTATTAAAGGATTTATAATATTAAATATAAATTAAATTATATATAATAAAAAAAAAAGTTTAAAATAAAAAAATATATAATATTTACATACATAAATTATCTACATAAATAATTATTTCTAATATTACCTAATAACAATAATTATATAAAATAAAAGGAAATAGATATTATATATATAAATAATATCCTAAATAATGACCTAACTATACAATAATATACCTAAACAACAATATTACATAAGCAACAACAATTAAAAACTATTAATATAGGTATATATACCTACATAATTAAAAATAAATATTATAAAAAAAAATAGATTTTTTTAAAGAAAAAACCACTCTATATAAATACATAAATAATATAAAATTGTAAAATAAAATATAATTAAATTTTTTACCCATATAATAATATTAAAAATTTTATATTCTTTTTTTTATTATAAACACTTAAGGTTTTTACTTTTTAATATTAATAATTTTATTAAATATTATTTTTAATTATATTTTTGTTTATAAAACCTTCTATTCCTTTGTACGTAAATAAAATGTTGCAAAAATTTAAAAATTCTAACCTAAATATAACATTCATTTTAAAAATAAAGGATATTAAATATTATAAAAAAAGTATATTATTAATTAAATTTAATTTTTATTAAATCCTTATTATTATAAATATTATAATATTAAATTTAAATATAAATATTAATATAAATAATTATTTTAAATTATTTTCATTTATAATATATGTGTATATATTCTGCCTCAAAAATTTTATTATTATTTAAAAAGATTTTATTATAATTTTAGGAAATTTATGGCTTTAGTCTATCCATATAAATAAGAAATACAATCCTGAAGGAAATTCTTATAATATATTATTTATAAGTTTATTAAAAAGTATTTAAATATAAGTTATTAATATAGAAAATAAAATAAAATAAATTAAGAATATATTAATAATTAATATATATAGATTTTGAAATGTATTTATTGACCACAATTTTTTACCTTTAATATAAAATTAGATATTTAACTACATATTTTTGGGATATGTTTATAAAGTACCAAATAATATTTTAATTAAGTTAGACTTAGGTGCAGTTATATTGCTCTTTAAATATGGAAGATTTATTAAATTCCAATTTTATTTTAATTTTGATTTTGAATATTATATTAAAAATACCTTAGAAAAGAAAGTTTATTTTTTCTATATTTTTTTAATATTTAATAAATTTGTTATAAAGTGTTATTTGTGGGTATATAAAAATAAAGAAATTAAATTAAAAGATAATTAATATATTCATTATATAAAATAAATTATTAATAAATTATAAAATTATTTTATTATAAAAATAAAATATAAACTTATAATATTATTATTGAATAAAATTTAAAAGAATAAGTATAAATTCTTTATTTTTATTATTATATTTATATAAATTCTTTATTTAATTCTTAATAATTAAAGAGGATAAAAAAGAATAATTACTACATCTTAAATATTATTTATATTTAATTTTATAAAGGACTTATAGTAGAAGATATAATGCGGAAAACAAAATGTAGAGATTTAAGTTGTTAAGGTTTTATAAATTTTATAAATTTTATAAATTTCATAAATTTCATAAATTTCACAGGTTTCACAGACTTCTCCAAATAATAACAATATACTTTATAACATGGTAAGTGATGAAGATCCTTTCCCAAATATATTATTATGCAAATGCCAATAATATAAATGAAAATTGTTTATAATGTAAATTATTAAAGTATTTAAAATAGGAAGAAAGGATAGATTAGATAGGGTGAATTAATCTAAGAATATTTAATAAAAATAAAGATTTGATATATTAAATAAAAAAAATTAATAAAAAGAGTAATTATTTATCTAATATAGATTTAAATTTATTATATATTCTTTGATTGTACCTAATTATATTTTGCCTATAATTTAATTATGTTTTGATTATATTTAGATAAATCTTTATTATTTTTAATCATATTTATAAATATTAATTATATTTTATATAAAATATATTAAAAATAATATAAATTTATTAAATTTTTTATTTTAATAACCAACTTAAAGGAGTAATACCCTTTTTGAAATTTGTAATATAAATATAAGAGATTTTAAACTTAAACTTATTTTTAGATTAATTATCTAATTTAGATAATGGTTATTTTGGAACAAATGCGGGATTTTAGGAGGAAATGGTATCTTATAAAAAGATAGGACTTTTAATGGTGGATTACCTAAATTTTATACGTAAATTTAAATAATAAAATTTTTTATTAATATATTTATTTATTAATGAAAATTGAGATTTTTTATAAAGAAGTTTTAAATTATTTAAAAAATTATTAAAAGGGTTAGGTAAGGAATATAAATTGAAATTGTAATTATTAAATTTAACATTATTATTAAAATGTTTTATTTAATTTATTTAAATAAAATAATAAAGATTATTAATGTTATTATTAAAATTATTAAAATTAAGATTATTAATATTAAGGATATTATTATTTTTATTAGTGATGTTTTTAGTAAAATTGTTATTGGTAGTATTTTTAATAAAATTGTTTTTATTAGGATTATTAATATTAATAATTTCTAAATTCTCAACTTTAATAATATTAGAATTATTAAAATTATGCTTCTTATTAATAATCTCTTTAATTCTTATACCTATTACTTTTAAAATTAATTAAGGAAAAGAAATAATAATATATATTTGATTAATAATAATATTTTTCTTTAAATTGTGAATAAGAATAAAATATTTAACCTTTCTATCATCAACTACAAATAATATAATAATTTAATTAATAAATAAAGATTAGGCAAAACATATAAAAAAGAATTTTATAAAATAATAAATAAATAAGATAAAAATATTATAATATAATAAATAAATTTTTATATTAAAATTAATAGATTTACCCAACGGATTTAAAATATAACAAACCAGATATAAACAACCATTTTCATTAAAATTAAATTTAAAAATAAAAATAATAACATTTAAATCCTAAAAATTATAATAATTTTTACAAAAATAAATATTATTACCAAGGTTAAAATATATAAATATAAATTTGTAAGAATGGAGGAACCTTAATATAACATTACACCTAAAGAAAATTTTGATTATATTTGAGAAAATATGGCTATATTCAAAAATATTAATTTAATTTATAAAAAAATATGATATTTATTTAGAATTATACGCAGAAGGAACTCCAAATTTTAAAATAAATCCATAAAAAATAATAAGGCAATAAATAACCTCCCAAAATTTTAGGAAATTTTTAAGAAATTTCCAATAATTAAAATAAAATATAATAAAATATAGATTTCCTATTCATACAAATTAATATAATAAAAAAAAATAATAAAAAGGAAAATATATTTTAACTTTTTTTATACCTTAAATAATAAAAATAATAAATTCCATATAAAATTATAAAATTTTATAAAATAAAACGCAAATATTCTATTACTAACAAAAATAAAAAAGGTATAAATACATCTTCAACATTACAACCTTTATTATTAATCCATTTATTTTTAAAAATTATATAATAAATAATATAAATTATATTATATAAAAATTTATTATTATTAAATACTTAAAAAATAATAAATAAAATAGGTGGATTATAATTAAGGTAATAGATTTTAATTAACAATTAAAATTCAATTTCTTTAAAAAAATTAAGAAATAAATTGTATATAAGGATTTCTTTAAAATTTATATTAATAATATATCTTTAAAATTAATATATTTATATAATAAAATAAATAAATATAATAAAATTTAATTATTTAATAAAAATAAATTAATATAAAGATTAATAATATATTAATAATATTACATAAAAAATAGGTTATTTATGAAGGTAAAGAACAAAACAGATTATATATAATATAAGGAATAAATTATTTAAATATTATTAATTTATCTACTAACATAATATATATATATAATAAATATAATTAATTTTTCATAATAATAAATATATTATAAAATATTAAACTTATTATAAGAATAAATATTATTTATAAGTTTTTAAAAATAATAATATTATAATGAATTAAACATTTATAAAAAACCTTATCTAAAAACTTAAGGATTGTGTCAGCCTTTGGGGTGACCTCCAGTTTATTTTTGAAATATTGGTATTATTATTTGCAAGGTAATTGGGAATTATTTTTATAAATTAATAATAGTAGTAAACTTCTTATTTATTCTATGTAGTATAGTTGTTTTTTAAGAAATAATCTATTCTTTCTAATTTTTAAATTATTTTAAAAATGATATTATTATTTTTTTATAATATTTTTTTATTTTATATTTATTAAAATTAATGTTAAAGATTTTTTTAAAAATGATATATTTTTTTTAAATATTTTGAATTAAAAATAAAATTAATATTTAATAAGATTTTAATATAATTTTTATTATATAATTTAAAAGTTGGATTAATTTATTACATTTAATATTATATAAAATTATAATTCATATATATATTTATATATTTTCATTATAATAAAGCCTTTTAATTAATATAAATTAATTTATATTATAAAAACAAACATTTATAATAAAGTTATTGGGCATATTTATTATATTATTTTGTCTATTTTTTCTAAAAGCCAATAAATTATTTAAATTTTTAGAATTAACTTTATAATCTTTAATATTTGGTTATGTTGGTTAAAAGGTTAGAAAGAATAGAGGTCTCCTTACTAAATTAGTATTTTCTAAATTCAATTAATCCCATACGTTTAGGTTATAAGCTAAAACTATAAAAGCCTAATTCCATACTTTTTAATTATTAAATATAAATAATTAACTTTTTTTTATAATATTTTTAAATAATATTATTTAATTAAATATAATTAAAATTATATTAAATATATATTTATATAATATAATTAAATTAATATTAACCATATATTTATATTAAAATATAATTAAAACTTTTAATTATTACATAATATATAAAAAAAAATTATAATTATAAAATTTAAATTATTCTTTTTATTATTAAAATTCTAAAATAAAGCAATAAGGCTTTTTATAGAATTATTACAAGGGAAAGAATTTTTCCACGCTATTTTTAGGCTTACTAATCCAACACTTTTCCAGGATCATCCTAGCTGAGATCATGAGCTGCTAAGATTGGATAACTGGTATATGCATATGCCGCTTTGCGTTATTAGTGGCGCTCAAACCGTACCGGGGGTGCTCGTCAGTAATGTGGCGGTGATTGGATACTCAGCTCGTAGAAGTATGAACCTACATATGCAACATGTCATTCCATTTCAACAAGGAAAACTCACCGAGACGAGGCAACCAAACTAGAGGGCGAACGATGAGCCAGGCAGATCGCTAGGCGCCAGACCTACAAGCCAATGGCTCCTTTCCGTTCTCCTTGGTTACCTCTGTATAAAGAAATTTGGATGTACATCTAGAAAAGATACAATCCCATTGTTATACGGAAGGTTCTCGAAGGTTCCCTACGTGGTCAACTTGTATATGCCGACTCGTTATGGTTGATAATATGATCAATCTCATTGGAAAAGCGACCCTACTTCATAGCAAGAACTGCTATACGTCGATCTAAGAGTCAATCTAGGTGTCTCTTTGGCTGTCAACCTTGCGAGTCTGCCTACGCCAGGTAAACGAGTCCTCCGTGGGGGCCAACAATGCTCAGAATCGCATGTGCGCTTGTAGGAGAATTCGCATCCGCGAATTCTACGTTTGCGAGAAATGTATTGGTTGTTATTTATCTCATGAGCTTACCCCAGGATTAAAGTGCCGAATTTCTTAGGTATGAACTCGGGCTTTTGAATGGACTATTCCATCTTATAATTTTCTCTGAATTGGTTCTACCAACTAGGTCAGTTTTATCCAGCCTTATATTTTCCCAATGGCACGATACAAATATCAGGATCTTCAGGATGGTCGTAGTTTTAGACTGTTGAGTCTATTGCCTAGCAACGATCTAGCTGATCCTATTCGATGTCAACTTCAGGTTCATTCTCTGACGGAAGATGGTCAGATTCTACATTATACTGCGCTCTCTTACGTCTGGGGTGACCCGAGTTTTGATAGCTTTATCGAATGTGAGGGTGGTATATTACCTATTAATCGGGGTTGTTTCCAGGCTTTGCGTTCCCTTCGCGATTCGCTGCGCGACACCAATAAGAGCTTGGCCTTCACGCCATACTTCTGGGTTGATGCAGTTTGCATTAATCAATCAGACGAACGCGAGAAGAGTATCCAAGTTCAGTTAATGGGCGACATTTACCGTTCCGCCGAGACGGTTTTATGCTTCGTTGGGGATTCCTATTCCCAGGAAGATCTGTACGTATCTAACTGTTTGGGATCGAAGGCTGGATCGAGGCGGCACTTTCTTCGCCGGGATCTTCGACCTTCAGGAGGGTGGATGGCTGACAGGGATATCTTAGGGGCTAATAATCTACGAGAGTCTGCGGTGCGCAAACTCTTCGAATCGCAGTACTGGACGAGGCTGTGGACGTTCCAGGAAGCGCTACTCTCACATCGTAAAATTGTCTTTTTGGGTACAGATATGATAGAATGGGAATCCGTTGGGACTCTACTTCAACAAGCTGCGGTGGTGAAGCGCGAAGGGATCAGTCATTTGCTGCCGAAGGCAATTCATTTTCACTCTCTAACGACAACTAGTCCTATGCTTCGCCTTCTTCTTGATGGAAACAGTGTGAATAGTACCAAGGGGTTCAACAAAACTTACACACAAAGCTTGTCATTAGAGATACGCAGAATATTGTCTTTCTCTTCTGAACTCAAAACTTCCGACCCTCGCGATAAAATCTACGCTCTGGTTGGGGTTATGGCGGCACTAGAGGTTGATCTCGGGATTGATTATTCTCGGCCCCTGGCACTGATATATAAAGATAGCTTCAGTGCTTTCTCGATGAAAGCATGCTCATTCCAGAGATGGACTCCTAAAACCGCGGATGTATCATTCGCATTCTTACATATGGGACCTGGAAACAGTTTTCATAAATTGCACTCACTGCCGGTTAGGACCAAAGGAAGTGTAACCAGGAGCCAGGCCACCGGGAGCCGCAAAATAACGCCCAAACCCACATACACCGTGCAATACCTACATTGGGGCGAAGATATGATAAACTTACCTCTGAACAAAGTGGTCCCGAATATAATCCCGAACGAAACATGGTCCACGAAGGTAGAGAACGGAAATTGTTCAGGCAGCGACGATGAGACTGAGTCAACAATTTCATCTCACGAACTAGGTGAATTGAGCTACCTCTCACTTGCGCATTCACTTGCCCGTTCGTTCTCGATAAGAAAAAGAAACTGGCTCATCTCACGGGTTTCTGTCGAGTTGGGTCCTGTATTGAGTCAGTGCACCAGGGATGGGGGAAATACTAGGTGTCAACAAACTGCATCTTGTTCAAATGGACGTGCCGATAGCCAGGGTATTTCTCCTACAAGCCAGCGTCCCAAGAGCCATAGGAGATCGAGGGATCAGGATGATCATAGTGATGACGAAGGAAACCAGGAACACCCGAGGAAGAAAAACAAGGGCAGTGATGTGGATGACATTAAAAAGCTCTTAGCATGCCCATTCCACCAAAGAGAGCCCCGTAGGCCTTCAATCAATCGCTCATGCACCGGCCCTGGCTGGGCTTCAATCGCTAGACTAAAGTAAGTCTATAACTTCCACTTTACTGTACGCTTCTAACTTGGATAGGGAGCATTTATACCGAGTTCATTTCGTTCACCGCTGTCGAAGATGCAAATCTCGGTTTATCACGGCGTCCGAGCTAGATCAACATTACGAGGCTTTGATTCCATGCATGGCATCGTCTGCCCCTGCTGACCCAATGGAAGGGTTTAATGAGAACCAACGGGAAGGTCTCAAGTGCAGGCGCGTACAAGATTGGAAGAAGATTTACCAGATCCTATTCCCAGATGATGACGAAAACACCATACCGTCACAATGTAAGTACTTTTATATGACTGTATTTTCGTTGCGATATGAACCTAATTATTACAGATTACGCGAGTGTCATCACCATCGCTGATATTCTCGATCAATTTGATCGCGCCTACCAGGAAGAAGCCGAACGGCAGCTTCCAGGACGCGTGCGATCCGTTCTGGAAGGCCTGTCGTCTAGGCCGAATTACTCTATTCAAGATGAGATCATGCTCATGATCAATGATATAAATAATACAGTGATAAGCTCATTCAGACAGCGAATGGAGGGTGTAGTATTGGGAAGCCCGAACCCAGCCCCTTCAGAGGACTCCGTGGTAACGCCGTCGAGAGTTGAGCCTAATTTGGATAACCCAGCCAGTTTCTTCCTAGAGTACTTGAACAACATCGATAACGAATATAATATGTCACACAGCCTGGATAGCCAGCCAGGATTTGACTATAATACCTTTCAGAGCTCCACGGGCCCTGTATATACTGATGAACAAAACCGCGGTTTTAACACATCACCGCCTATGAACCTCCTTGGAACTTACGACGGGGTACTTCATGCTCCCACTATAATAAGGAATGAGGGTATAAACAATACACAGGGACACCATACGTCAAATCGAGTCAATAATCGCGAGGGGGATTCGGCCGATGAATGGACGGTCGTTGAAGCCCCTCCGGAGGAAAGTCCTTAAAGCAGCCTATCTGTAAATAGGGGCAGTAGAGACATACTACCGATAGATGGAGTCTAACCTACCTACCTAGGTATATCTCATCCTAAAGATACCTAACCTACCTAGGTATATAGCGAATAATATAATACAAGACGCATTGGATCATTATAAAAAATAAGAACAGGAACGGTAACAAAGGTAACATTTTGCACTGTCGTTTGAACGTTACTTTGAATTCTGAATACCTTGAGTGGATAGGCTTGGCCTTCAACCATTGGGTACCTAGGTAGGTAGGTAGGTAGGTATTGTACCTATAAATCCGTGGTCGACTAGCGGTCTCAGGTAATGCTGCGACAGCTATATTAAGTGGAACTATCTTAACAAGCGCGCAGCCGTTAAATTTATCTCATTCCACATGTCGTACGCCCCATGATACGGGGCAGATGAGATGCTAGCGAATTAAAGTTAAGTCGGCGGATTTGATCTGAATTGAACATAATGAATGGAATGATTTAAGCTGGCCAGCCTATGGTACCTTGCATGCTTCGAAGTCTCGATACTACTCTCAGGGCATTTTATTGAGCCAATAATTTACCTCAGGTACCTAGGTACATGACAATTCTCATAACTAACGTGTTTCTTTGACGAGGTCTATAAAGAATAATATAATATGTACTTATTTGGCTAGCATCGTGTTTTGCTGACGTACGGGGAAATACACTAACCTACAGTAGAGGTAGGTACTATGTAAGGTACCTAGACAGGCTTGTTGAATATGTAGTAAAGACTTATTACCGAGTTTTTTTGCCGAATCGTTGGTTTTTGCCGCGGCAAAAAGGTACAAGTCTTGTACTACTTCACAACCACCCTTACCTTCTGCAAGGTATATGAGATAGGCCTGACCTAATACATCTAGGACAAAACTGATACATAGTTAAGTTAATACTTTAATCTGTGGAATGCCTAGCCTGCCTTGCCAGTGCCAGCTCGCCCATCCCGGGCTTTTCCTTAGTTGGACGTATCGGAGAAGAGCGAGGACTTTGTTAGTTTACCCCCGTAAAAGGGGACTAACGTCGTTCTTTCACGCGACATATAAAGCGTGGTCATCGATGGCTAATTCCCTTTGAAATACATCACAAGATGCTATTATTGGTCCTTTTTGGCCCCGGAAACTCCGCAAAGGAGACCACATGGTTGCCTCGATCTGAGCAATTAAGAAGATCCCACGCCAGTGGTATCGACTCCGGTGCCGCAACTCGGGCGAGACCCTGCATTATCCTAGCTCAGAGCATTATTAATTCGCAAAGCCGCCGTCTAAGCCCAACATGGATGGCAGTGGCCGGGGCTCCCAACAATAGAGATCTCCAAGGAATAGGTACCTTCTAGATCCCCATGTTTTCTTGCCTGTCAGCCCGTCTAACTTCCGTCTAACTTGTCTTAGCAACCTACCTACCTATCTACTATGTAGCAACCTGTCTAACCTAGTAGCCTGTCTAGTAGCCCGTCTAGTAGCCCGTCTAGTAACCCGTCTAGTTAACCCAGTCGGGGACTATGGAGTATACCCCACAACCCCACGAATTTCTCCAATTTCTGGGGGCTAATTATTATCCTTCTCCCTTTCAACTCACTTCCCAACGTTGCCTAGAGGGTTGTCGATGGTAAATCATGGAGTATGCACCAGTCGCCATGTCTTCTACGACCGTCGAAACCGTCGAGCCCAAGCCCAAGGCTGCGGCCAAGATGCGCAAGAGGGCACCTAAGGCCT
Organism: Daldinia sp. FL1419; assembly: GCA_025201765.1. Taxonomy (NCBI): domain Eukaryota; kingdom Fungi; phylum Ascomycota; class Sordariomycetes; order Xylariales; family Hypoxylaceae; genus Daldinia; species Daldinia sp. FL1419. Next base: position 26,477 of record MU623386.1, read on the forward strand.
GCTTGTCTTGTAGGAGTCGTAAAGTGAGATGCGACGTTTCCCAACGCGGGAGACCGTGCATGAATTGTTATCTCGACAGTGAAACTTGCGTCGTAACTGGACGTGCGTCGAGATTGTAAGTGTTCTGTTTCTATTCTTTATGTGCCCCTGCTTATGCCGTTTAGTAGGAGAGGTCAGCGGGGTGAAAATGACAACTCTCAAGCATCGTTTCCTCCATACTCGGCAGAGGAATGTGCACACGGTCGGACTTCAGAAGATTTAGTAAATTCGCGAGCCAATGGACAATTACCGTCCTTGGGAGTTGACGGAGAGAATATTGCTCCGCCACAAGATGCATCCAATTCAACAAATCGTGCTGAAAACCAGACGACACCGGAAGTCGAGGGAGAAGGATGGATCGGGCCCGAAGCGCCACAGCAAACGACGCAGAGCGGATTAAACGAACAACATAACAACCAAATACCAAGTCCCGTCCCCCTAATCCAAGGTATGCGATGTTCTACGCCAATGCCCCAAATTGATTTAACCAAGATTCTAGAAGCCACAGTTTTACCACTAAATACGTTCAATTCTTTTGTGACTCCGGATATACCCCTTTGGGTGGGAGATCAGCGCATCGCGGTCAATGCTGATATCACATACTCATACTATCCGTTCATAAGCATAGGGAATCTTCATAACATCATGCCGCAAGATGTCAACTATCTAGAGTCTCAAGGTTGTCTTCGGGTTCCCACGAGAGCGATTCTGGACGAGTTCGTCCAACAGTACTTTTTACACATCCATCCCATAATGCCGATCCTCAACGAGGGCGACTTTTGGGACATGTATTGTAATCAAACTTCCTCTGAGTCGGGGGAAAAGATTACCCTCGTCTTTTTCCAAGCCCTCTTATTCGCATCCTGCAATGTAAGTCTACAGTCACGCGACACTAATACGGCAGTGGAGGCTAACTAGAATTTAGTTTGTGTCAAAAAGCAGCATCAAAGCCCTCGGGTTTCCCAGTATTCGTACCGCAAGGGCCACCTTCTACAGGCGTACTAAGGTAAGTGACATATCATTCAATAGCTCGGTTAATTTGTACTCATTGGGGATTAGCTCTTATTCGACTTCGATACCGAAACCTCATTGGTTGATTTAGCACAAACAGCCCTTCTCCTTTCATTCTGGGCCACGAATTGGTCCCTTGCTTCCAAGAAGCTAAACAGCACGTGGCTAGGGATCGCCATACAAAACGCTAAGAGCTCTGACGCTCATCTCTATGCCGTAAAGCCGAATGTGTCGGCTTTAGCCGATCCAGTACAGCACAAGAAACAGAATATCCTAAAACGCCTATGGTGGTGTTGTATCATCCGCGATCGCATCTTAGCCCTTGGTGTACGAAGAAGTCTACAAATATCACGGGCACATTTCGATATTGACAGCAACACGGGTCTCGGGTACATCGACTTCGCCGACGAAGTTGATCGATCTAAAGTTTACAATTCGGAAACCAAAAGGTGTCTTGTCGAGATATTCGTCCAGCTTGGAGAGCTCTGTTCGGTCTTGACCGATCTCGTCACTTTGGTATTCCCTCTCGACGATGTACCAGGCTGGGATAGGGAACTGGGTGCAGAAGGGGCCGTGAAATTGAAAGAGTGTAAGGCTGCATTAAGAAGATGGTACAAGAGCGCAACGCTACGATTCCCAATGTTCGGCGGTGGGACTACACCGAGGATGACAACTGCAAATAACAAGCATTACCAACACGATTCCGTGATCTTGTACACCAATCTGATGTACATGCATTACCAGTAAGTCATACTTCGGGATATTTCTGTGAGGAGACCGCTTACGCGTTAATCAAGTTCTGCCCGAGCAGCTCTATGCCATCACGAAGTCCTGCAGTTAGCCGTAGCGTGTACTTCGCCTAACCTCAGCAATAATCTCCGAGAGTTTTCGAATATCTATGAGAATAGGCATGAACTTCAAGATGCAGCATGTAGTGTGACGGAATGTTTGAAGGAGCTCATTCAACTGCGCCTTGCGCGCTGGCTTCCAATTAGCGCGTAAGTTGCTCGCTTTATACTATCGTAGCTACCTAAAGATATTCTAACTTTTGATAGTGTCGCATGCACGGCATTGCCCTTGGTTCTTCATATTATCGACGTCAAATTGTCTTCTCAGAATAGGAATAAGACCGGCATGGTAGATTCGGATCCACAAATGGCAGCTAAGCAGCATCGGCTCAATATTCTCATCGAAGCGATGAAGACATATCAGCCTCAATACGATGGAGTCGACTATATCAGCGAAACTATACGGCACATAATCAACTTAGCCAAACTGGACGCCCCTGCAAGTACCGGATGGTGCTTCTCGGGCCTTTCTACGGACGGCAAGCAACCGGCCCCGGCGGATTGGACCGATATACTAGCCTCTCAACCAGGGTACTACCTACGATTAGCTATGACGATGGATTTATGTTTCAGCAAAGGTCGACTAGCAGAAGAGTCGGACTTTCCAGCAAATCTCCGAGGATTATTCGCAGCCGATTTTAGTTCCATGAGGGCCCTCGTAACAAGTGGAAGGTCGGGTTCCGGGACAGCGCCAGCAACGCAGAACCACGGGGCGAGTTACTTTACGCCCAACCCGACGATCAACATAATTCCAGGCACGGTACACTCGCTCTCGTCTGATGAGGAATCCAGTTCGCCCAATTCTTTCGATGGCAATAACAACAATAACAACAACAACAACGCCCACGATTCCCACTTCGACGGCCAGCACACTGCGTTGAACCCCGCCGATATCGACATGTCTGGAGTATTCGGCAACACCCTAAACATAGACCATCTAGCTAGCGAAGTCCTCGCCGCATATGGGTTGAACGCAGACGCAGGTGGCAATCTGGGAGAAGACGATTGGATCGAGCGAGCGTGGAGCGATGAGGAGATGAAAGACACGGGCGCTACGCCGCAAAACCAGGAGCACGCTGGCGGCGATAAGGAGACGGCTCGGGTACTACTCGATGCGTTGCGAGACGATGGTGTAAGCTGCGCTGTATGAACAAAATGACTCTTTTCGGTTGGGCTTTGGTTGCATGCGTAGGCGTTCCGGTACGGAAGTCAGTTTGGGCGTATATCGCCGGTCTTATCGTGTTGGGAAATGGCCGAGTTTCCCTTGTATGGAGGGTAACCGGCGCGGCATTAAAAAGGCATGCTTGAGAGCGTTTGCTGCTCCGAGCGATGCCCGAACTTATACGTTATATTATGAGGTAGGTTACCCAGGTACACAATTGAAGGTTTCAATACCACAGTTTATCCTAACTATGAGAAGAGAGCTGAAACGGGATTTGAAATGAATCGTTAACAATATCGAATCTGCAAGGATCTTTAATTTGTGAACAAGTATTGACTGGAGAATCAGTTCTTATTCAACCCATCGTGATGCTCGGTTTTCGGCAAGGATACGGCTCATCAATATACTGAAATATGAAACAATCAATATATCTTTGTCGTACGATGGTGTGAGGGTGTCTCTTTGGTTATGGAGATTTAGTAGTTAATAGTTTCCTTAACAAATGAATCATGTTTTAGAGAACACAATATAAACGAAGAACTGAGTCTTGTACCATTAAATTGATGTTGGAAATCTGAACTCTGTATCACAATTCGTTTATGGCGACGATGACCTCGAAAACTCCCCAGTTGAATACCAAATGCTAAATCGTCTCGTAAATAAAAAAAGACGTTCAAGAATGCGTAGCCGGTGCGGGCCGGGTTTGCATATATCATAGCTATCTCGTACCCCTCACAATGAAAACGGAAGACCGATAAGATGGAACAGTCATATGTAATTGTCATAGGTTAATTGGGAACCTATCTAGGTAGGTTAGGTAGGTAGTTAATCTATCGAGTATAAGTCTCAACTTGCACGACCCAAGTAAACTCGCCTTTAATTTATTTTTAAAGTATTTGGTGCCCAGATAAGCTTCATCATGCATATTAGTTATTACTGTGCGTTATTATCTGGCGGCACTAGCTTCGCAGCATGGCGTTTCCCGCAACAGCCCATGCGTACGCCTGGTTATGGGTCTCTTACGGGCGTGGACGATGATGTGGATATTGTAACGGGAAGCCAGTTTAACGGGTTGACGACATACGCGAACGTGCCGTATCTAAATTGCATGTCCGATGCCGAGGCTGGCGAGGGCGGGAAATACGATATTGCAATATTAGGCGCACCGTTTGATACTGTAAGTACCTATCCTTGCTCCCGCGAGACGATCGGGTGTTGATATTGAGTAGGGGGTCACAGCTAGACCCGGGGCTCGCTACGGCCCGAAGGGTATCAGAGACGGAAGCGGGCGGATATATGCAGACGCCGCGTGGAGCGTATATACCGGTACACCCAGAGTTTTCATCTCGTTCCGAACTATATTATAGGTTAGGTACCTACTAACGAACATCGTAGGAAGAAACCCCTTAAAGTCGTGGGCGAAAATTGTTGATTGCGGCGATGCGCCGCTGCCGTGGTTGGACAACAACGTCGCTCTGGCGAAACTAGACAAGGCTCATAAGGTTATTCTAAATCCCACATATTCTAATGATCTCTAGATACGTAGAGGCTTATTTAAAATTCAACAGGTTGTATCCGGGAGGAAAACTTCCAACGAAAGCTACTCCACGCTTCCGAGGATAATAACATTGGGTGGTGACCATACCACAACCCTATCAGCGCTGAGGTCGACGTACGAACGATGGGGACAAGTCTCCGTAATCCACTTTGATAGCCACATAGGTTAGTAAACTCTTGGATCGTTAAAACCGCCGAGCTAATTTCATAATAGATACGTGGGATCCTGCTGTGCTCGGTGAGTTATAAAACAGTAAAGCTATCATATAAACGGGGGCTGATGTTATGATATCCTAGGAGGTGGAATCTCAGACTATGCGTGAGTTTTAAATGCATCTACAACATAATTTATCATACTAGTTTGACATCTAATACCTTGATGTAAAGAGGCTTAAATCACGGAACATTTCTGCATATTGCGCACGAAGAGGTAACGCTGTATGTTTTCTATTGGTATATCCCAAGATACTGACAACGCTAGCAGGGACTCATCCGTAACACTTCGGTACACGCCGGGATACGGGCACCTCTAGCACGCAGAAAAGGCGACATGAGGAATGACGTCCGCTGCGGATTCTCTACCGTCAGAGCCCGCGACATAGACAAGATCGGTACTGCGGGCGTGATTTCGCAGATCAAGGATCGGGTAGGAGACTCAAAGGTCTATATTAGCGTAGATATCGACGTTCTAGATCCAGCATTCGCGCCTGGTAAGTAATGATCAAGCCAAATTTTATGGTCTATAGATTAGGTTGTCGATACTAATTGGCGTGAATCATAGCGACAGGAACACCCGAGCCCGGTGGCTGGTCATCGAGAGAACTTCTCACAATTATTGACGGGCTAAACGGCCTCAATATCATCGGCGGTGATGTCGTAGAGGTGGCGCCGATTTACGATACCGCTGGGCAGACAACAGCTTTAGCCGCCGCCGAGGTCGTCTTGTCTCTGATCGGACTCATGGTCGAGAATCCCGTAAAGCCGTAGTTATAGATCTTATCACTGCTGCTCGGGTCTAGTGACATTTCAAACCTGAGTTTGCATTGGAAACCCGTAGCAGTATATCTACAGAAATACACCGAGAAAAAAAAAGGAGATAATGTATGCTACCATCTAGTTGAGAGGAAGAAATCCTATAATAAAGGGATCGACACGATCCGACCCATACACCACATTATAACAAGCCACTCGATGCGCCACGGTAGAATATGTTATGCTGTAGGCGGCCAGGGCTTGCTCTTTTGTACAGAGGGGCCAGCTCTCGCCTTACACCCGGTCTAATTTCCGTCGGATATTTCGTGTCCGCTTCATCAGCTTCTTATACTTCTTCTTCTTCATCTTCAGTTTTCTTTGCCTGCGGACGCTGATAGCGTGCATATCAGGGGCCTGGCCGCGTACCTCCTCTCGCCACCGAATCTGGCGGAGGGCCATGCGCTCGAGGAACGATCTAGGTGCAGGTGGTTCCTCCACAACTTTAGGACTATGCGCCACAATTCGAATCTGGCCGTTCTCGTCCGTAGTCTCCTCAAGCGTGAACATAGCCTTATAGACACGGTGTTGCGGTGCATCCTCCACTTCTTCGTGAGCGCCCTCCAATTCGACAGTAGCCTCGATTTGAGGTAGAGGAGGAGGTCTGAATGGTAGGAATTGGCCGGACATGGCATTGAGCTGGACGTAAACGCTCGATTCGGTGCCATCGGGATGTTTGAGATCGATTTTATGCGTCGGTTCGCCGTTATGATCCGTGATAGTTTCGCCACTCTGCTGGGCATCCAAGTCTAGGTTCTGCATGGGCTGTTCAAGCTCGTCGACTGTCCTAGATAACGTAGACATGACGTCGTTGTATTTCTTATTCTTCGTGCGAGGGGCGAAGATTTGCGCAAACGCATCCTCGGTGATAGTCTTAGGGAAACTATGCGTTACGGACATAGGTCGATGCAGAGAGAAGAACGTCGATAAGGCGAGAGCTATTCATCAGGGGATTATTAGACACGAGACCTATTGAAATGGGGATTTTGCTTGACGTGTACAAACCTTCCTGGGGTACATGTTGTGTGCTGGGCACACTAGGGAGTTTTTGCTGAATATCTGTCCATTCTTTACTCTTGCGCCTTCGCTTCTCTCCGCCTTGTTTTGAGGATTGCGAAGGCGAAGCAGTAACCTGGCCGTCAGGAATTCCCTTGGGAGAATCGTTGGGACTCGAAGGTTTTGAGGAAGAGTAGCGTCTTCGCTGCTGACCCCTCGCGTTGCAAGAAAGGGTGAGGGCGGCTGCTGGTGTTCGAGCGCTCGAAGGGGCCAAGTTAGATAATAGTGATGATTGAGGTGCGGCGGAGACCACACGCCGCACCGAAGAGGGCAACATCATGCCCGAGTTATTCGGTGGGAAGAGATATAAAACAAAATGTGAGTTGGAGATATCCCAAGGCGGGATGGGATGATGGTGAAGATTGAAAGAGGTTGAAGAACTTCGGAGGATTAGCATTCAGCATTTAGCATGCGATCGACAAGGTCACACTTGCAAAACCTGGTCATGCTCCATTGCGGCTGCAAGGCTCCGAAAAGTCGCCTAGGTTAGCGCTAAGGAGAGTCTTGGCAAATCTTTAGGGAGCTGTGGCAGAGGCGTGTGTAATGTAAGTGTGGCTGATGAATTTCAGACACACTTAGCAGGTACCTAGGTACTTACCTACCTACTAATATATTACAATGTATAATCTTTGTTTCCTCCCGCAATCATCTTTCTCGCTACGCTTGTACATAGTAGAACTATTCTCTATTCCCATGCCTCCTTTCAATCTACCCGAACCATAAAAAGAAATCCACGGAATACCTAGCACCCATGTAAAGTCTTCTCAGTATGGCATGTTCTGGTTGGAATATCTCCTAAACAGCGGAGCCAATGCCGCGGCTAGAGATTTCACCGACCACGAGGCTACACCCATCATGACCGCGGCCTACAATGGCATCGAGTCGGCTGTGGATTTACTTATACGACACGGCGCGGATGTCAATGAGATGGATGAACGGCGCTTCACTGCCCTACATGCGGCCTGCGTGCATCGTAAACCCGAAATTGTCACAGATCTCATTGATAACGGGGCGAAGGTCGATGCCACTAACGTAAGAGGTGAATCGCCTCTTCATTTTATACTCTGCACTGTCACCATGAAGCAATGTTCCAATCATCTAAAGACAACCGAAATTATTCTCAACTTTGGAGCAGATCCGATGCTTGAAGCCAAATTTGCCGAAAAGACCGAGACAGCTCTGGAAATTGCATTTAACATGCCACACGAAGATGTTTTAGAATTGATAATTTCAAAATGCCATCCACGGTTAACCACTAAACAGACTTGGCGTTTATTTGTCAATTTGGCTAGGGCACCGAAACTCCCTCGCCTAAAGCTTCTTCTGATGCTCGACACGCAAAACCTAATTCTTCAAAGTTATCATCTTCTGTTAAAGCTTTTAAAAGGTAACGGAAATACGAGTAAACCGGCACTTCTACTGCTTTCAAAGGGCGCGTTGTGTGATGGACTGTCGGTCTTCTGGACTGCATCTTATCAGAAAGGCACTCGTTTACTACGGAAAACTTTGCTGCGCGGTATTAACCCTAACGTCATTCTTAAACCAGATAACCAATACCCGCTTCTCCTCGAAGCGCTCAGGATAGATTATGTTCTGCAGAGAAGGAAATACCTGAAGCTCCTGATGGAATATGGAACCGATATCACTAAGAGCGTGTACTCCACCAGATCCATGCCAATTTTCATAGATATCATCTCTCACTCTTACCTCTAGAATACTGAAAGCGCTCTAGATGTCCTATTCGAACCCGAATTATTCTAGCGAGTGTCCGAAACTCAACAAATTTCCTTGTTGACCTCTGCATGTTACCTAACACACGTAAAAGTTCTGCGGAAGCCGCTCGACTCCGCTACCGAGAATGTGATCAGCACATTTGTTCGGCGGCATATACACTTATATACGGCGGCGTCCCTTATAACTCGGCTTCTAGACGTGTCCGAGTACTCCCTACCCCTCTAAAACAAGCTGACAATAGAGCATTTTGACATTATGATACACAGACTAAATATATTCATCGAATGCGCCGGGTTTTGGGATTCGGGATCTCTTAATATATCAGCACGAGCTCTAGGTGCTATCGAGTGTCTCATGGCTGTGACACGCAACGGCACACCGGGAAGTAAAGGTGCCTCCTTCTACACAAAGAGAATCCGGACCACCGAGGTTTAATTCCGGGAGTCCGAGCCTTCTAATCGTCCCGCGGCAAAAACTAGTCGAGTATCCCCAGGCGAATATCAAAATATCCCATCTTGGTTTAACCCTACGTCCTACGTTAGACATGCAATAGGAAACGTATGCTCCGTAGATTAATTTCTCATTGCGCTTATCGTTCTCTTAGAGTTTGATATACTTGGTTAGCGATATATATCAATACACCCTATGCTTATTACTAGGTATAGATGAGTCTTTGATAAGAACTCTAGCGTATTCCTATGTTCTACCATTGAAAGTTTATTAGGAGATCTGCCGGTATACCTCAAGGGTTAAATAAATCAATTAGCCAACCTGAATGCGACATAGGAAGTGCAAAGTATCATACTCCACGCCCGATTCGTTGGGTTATTCCTCAACCCCCGCTTACCTCCTCTCCACAGTAACGAATCGCCCCGCGATAAAAGGACATCCGAGGTTATGTTGACGGTTAGTCTATAGTAGCGGTTGACAGTGGGTGGTTTTAGTCATGTTGGCTTCAAGGGAAGTTATCAACATTCATCACGATTGGATATATAGAAATAGTGTCACGCAGGAAAGAACAGGATGGTAGCCCGTCATATCAAAACAGCCGGCCTCGTGGCAAATACCGCGATTAACCAAAAGGTGTCAGATATCGTGAAGAGTGTGATAGATGACATCAAAGCTAATGGTGATAGAGCTGTGAGGTTGTATTCCGAAAGGTTCGATAACTGGTCACCCCCATCTTTTAGATTGACAGAGAGGGAAATTCAAGAATGCATATCTAAAGTACCTACCCAAACTATAATAGACATAAAAGAGGCACAGAAGAATGTTCGGAGATTCGCTGAAGCTCAAAGAGCAAGCATTCAAGACTTCGAGATCGAGATCCAGCCGGGAGTATTCCTCGGACAGAGAAATAACCCTATTAGCACAGCCGGCGCTTACATACCAGGGGGACGTTACCCTCTGCTCGCATCTGCTCATATGACAATATTGACTGCGAAGGTCGCAGGCGTTAAGCATGTTATTGCTTGCACGCCACCTATTCAGGGCAAGATTCCTAATGCTACTGTTGCAGCAGCACATTTCGCCGGTGCGGACGAGATCTTCTTGCTTGGGGGGACGCAGGCTATCGCTGCCATGGCTCTAGGTACAGAATCAATAAAAAAGGTGGATTTCATCGCTGGTCCAGGCAATCCCTTTGTTGCTGAGGCTAAACGCCAATTATTTGGAGAAATCGGCATAGATCTCTTAGCAGGACCGACTGAAGTTCTTGTTGTGGCTGACGAACATGCGGACCCCTTTACGGTTGCGACGGACTTGCTCTCTCAGGCTGAGCACGGGCCGGATTCACCAGCGATATTAATAACGACTTCAGAGACGGTCGGTCAGCAGACAATTAGATTTGTAGATCAGATACTCAAAGACATGCCGACAGCGGGACTCGCGGGAACTTCGTGGCGAGACTACGGTGAAGTGGTGGTAGTGGACAGCCTAGACGAAGCATACGAACTTGCGGATGTGTATTCAAGCGAGCATGTGCAAATCTTAACACAGAATCCTAGGGAAGCGTTGGAGAAGATGAGGAATTACGGTTCCCTGTTTCTCGGAGAAAAGACTTGTGTATCCTACGGTGACAAGGTAGGCGATTTTTATTTCCCCCCATTAAGAATGTCTACAGTAGAACGTCGCTAAGACCCCTGCAGTGTATTGGAACAAACCACGTATTGCCTACACGAAAGGCTGGAAGATATACCGGTGGGTTGTGGGTTGGCAAGTACCTGAAAACACAAACGTACCAAGAAGTAAGAGACGAAAAAGCGAGTGGTGAGATAGGACGACTGTGCGCGCGATGCTCGAGGGCGGAGAATTTCGAAGGGCATGCTAGGTCTGGAGATTTGAGAGCACATAAGTACCTTCAAGATACGTATTCTTGGATCGACGAGGCAAGGAAATAGCATGCTAAGGCCTTTTAAGACTCCGAATCTAGCTTCGGCTGTATATATTGATCATGCCCGTTAGGTACTTCATCGTCATGTATAAAAGCGTCTGTCTGTTTATCCACCCTTTCATATTTTGGCCTGTCCCGTCAGCATAAATATATGTTTTATATCCTCACATATTTTGAGAAGGTTAGTAGACCGGGCAAGACCGAAAGTTGAAGTTAAATGCAGACTAGGGTTATTGATCCTAGAGGATCCCTCTCTAAGTCGACATTGGCAAGAATGAGGTTATATCGACGTGGTTTAGTAGAACAAGCAAACAATATGTCGATACTGACAGGTTACCTTCTGTAAGTGTCCAGATGGGAAGATTTAACGATTCCAAACAACCGTTTCTTGTAGGTATAACGACCATTTACGGCTGGCCATGGTACTTGGTAGGTATTGATTATGATTTAATGCTTGCCAGTTCTTGGGTATTTAATGGTTACGTCTCTCCTTAGGAAAACAGAAAAGGAGGCAAAAGATGTCACTTGTAATAGGGGTCGAACTCTGATTTTCGTTTTCCTTTTGTCTTGTATTATATATTACTACCTGTGCGTATATGAACTTATATATTTGCCATATAGGACTGAGAATGATTTGTGGTGGCTTCTATCTTTGCCGCCTAGCAACACATATTAGAAGTACGCGCAATAATCGGATGTTGTCTCATGGGGTTATCGTTCTTCTTCCGGGGCAAGGAACTACTTCTGGACACAAGAGTAATAGTTTGGCTTTTAACTATTACTGTAGGGACATATTTTTCTACCGTGCGAGCTTTTGTTGGAAAGGGGCAAGTCGCATATAAGATGTTAATTATACGGTTACTAGCTTGTATAATGTCCGGTAATTTGAATAGATATATTGGCAATACAATAAGGCTTGACCTCAACTTTTATTTCCGTCAAAGAAACCGTTGCCTTGAGTGAGTTTATATCAGGGGGAAATTCTTCTCATCTTTGGTCATCTTTGGTAATATCTAAAACTTTAAGTTAGAGGACCGCAAGGTTTGAATTCGCAACTGACGTATGTTAATAATTATTTCTAGAATTCATGTCAAACTTCCCACCTAGAGTACCTACTCATCAGTTATCTAGATAAGTGAGGTCTTTCTTGTCAAGCTTATTCTACGGAGTTGGCAGTAAGCCCCCCGGCGATGATGTTAGTTGGACTCAAAGTATAAGCGATGTGTATCCACGAAGATCCTTACTCATCCTCGTGGTCAAGTTGCTAACCAACAGCAAACCAGATAATAGACGATTTTAACATGAAATCTCGTATTGCTTGGCCCACCAAAAAAAGGCTATTACATCCCCAACATCTGAATAAGAGGAGTGATGCTGAGAAATAAAGCATTTCGATATCAATCAAACGCACAACCCAAAAAAGAAACTGCCCATCCTGGGGTCGAACCAGGGATCTTCTGATTTTTCTGCTACGGTTGATTGACAAACAAGTATAACAGTCAGACGCCTTAACCACTGGGCCAATGGGCATTGAAACTTTTCGCGTAGTTTCCAAGTGATGGTGAAAATTTTACAACTTACTTTAACTTATTACCCACAAGGCGTCGCCCACCAAGCTATGTCCTACTTGCGGGTCTCTTTTGGACCGAGCATATGAAGTCTTATACCTATCTAGTAAACACAGGGAAAGTAGCTCTTGGATTTTCTACGAGTACAATTTAGTAAGACGTCGACGTAGAATACCCCCACCTTAGTTGCTGTGTTACGGGTTTAGTAACTTCCATACCTAACTTCTATAGCATCAGCTGCTAGCTAGCTACCTTGCTCTTTGATACTCATATAAATAATAACAATAGCTCTAGAGTCTAGACTGGGGCGAATGGGTACATTGGATCTCATATCACGGATCAGTTCCTGCAACGTGGATACTGAGTCTGTGGTGCTGCCCGCAAGCCCTCAAGAGATCGATGGCTGAAAGAAAATTTTGACGGCAAGCACTTAGGCCAGTTCGATTTTGCGGAAGTGCCTGATAGAGTGGTGATTGGTGCCTACGATGAGGCCGTCAAAGGTGCATCTGGCTTCGTGCACGTTGGGCATGCTTAGGGAGTTGATAGACCGGCGAAGCTTTAAGGCCGAAGGATGTGGTATTCCCACCGCAACGGCACATTCACGTGCGTGACGATGCCGCATTGCATATGACTGTGTTGATATATCGAGATATAGATGAGGAGCGCCTCTTCGGCTTCGCTCGCCCCTTTAATATAAACGATGTTATCGGAACATTCGAAAGCATTATATCCAAACCACACGCTTGGTTAAGAAATCGCCGATGTGGGTAAAGATCCAACTACTATCATAAATGAGAGAGAGCTGAGGAGTTAGTTAAGAGGCTCACCGGTCACGGATGGATGAATCTAGAAGACGGCTTGAAGGAAACCGCTGAAGCGTTGGGGTTTCGTTAATTGTATTTTGTATAGCCATGTAAATGATGTCAACGTGCTCTGCTGAGTGTATCGAATTATCGATGGGCGGCACAAAGTGCACCCGCAACTAGACGATGTGGACTCACGATGGTGGGACCAAAAATCAAGAACAATGGCTTGTAGTTTGTTTGATTAAAAATACACTTTTTTCTTCTGATACTGCGAGAAAAGCTAATGCTGTGCACTTACGAGATACGGAATGGTTTTTAAGCCGAATGCTGCACTCTTTTTTTAAGCCCGGGGGTAAAACACCTAAGGTTGGGTCGCTTAGCTAATGGCGCCAGTTTTTACGACGCTAGAAGGTCCCAGCAAATGGGAATTGCCGTGTAGTGCGGTAGTAGTAGCTTTTTCTATGGTAGGACTTTACCTGTAACAGACGGAGGTAGTGGAATACTTGCATAATACACCCACAGAACTTGTAGCTCCTCCCTCCCGAACAAGACAAAACCACTTCAAGAGAGTGGGGAAAAAGGTGGATGGTGTCATCAATATCACTCCGGATGGCGTAAAGAAGGTTACCGAATTAGATTTCTAATTGGATTTCGAAGGTCGCCGCGCAGCTTCCATTCGCTCTCCCAGGTCTCCATCTAGATGTACAACATCATGTACGTAATAAGTACCACGGCTTAAAAAATAGGTGATTCATATGTAAATGCCATTCTCCCCAGTCGCATATAAGAAGAACTATTATATAAAATCAAAGAGGAATAAAATTACCTAAGTTAGAGACTGCCGTATATCCTCAACCCGAGACCCCGCTCAGCGAACTACTTACTAACGTTAACCGGTTACTTACACAAACACCATCGTGTAAACTTCACGACCAAACATCCCTATCAAATCCAAACTCGCGAAAATGGCCCCCAAGATCTTTCTGTAAGTAAGACCTAGGCTAGGATGGGATTCGTTTATCCTGTAAGATTAAAAGCTAATACGCTCAATAGCACCGGTGCTACTGGTACGAACCCAGCAACTACAACTCGGCTATAAGCGGCGTCTCGTCTTAGTCAACATATATGCTAAATATTGTGATAATACAGGTTACATTGGCGGTGATATTCTCTACCAGCTAAACAAAGTCCACCCCGAATATGAGTATACCCTACTTGTACGAAACGAGGAGCGAGGCAAGCCCGTCGCTGCCGCATACCCTAAAGCCCGTCTCGTCTACGGCACCCTGGACGACGCTGAGGTAATCGAAAAGGAGGCGGCAGCAGCAGACATTGTCGTTCGTATGTTATACTCTATCAAGCCATTGTAAATATAAGAAATAAAGAATCAATAACTAACACCACCTAGACACCGCCGACTCGGCCGACAATGTCCCCTCCGCAAAAGCCATTGCCAAGGGTATCGCAGCAGGCCACACGGCCGAGAAACCCGGATACTGGATCCATCTCTGCGGCACCGGCATCCTAACCTGGTACGACGTAGACAACAAGCGCTACGGACAGCCCCCCATCCCAGAGCAAAAGTACCACGACATCGACGACATCGACCGCATCCTGTCCTTCCCAGACACCGCGCTGCACAGGGACGTCGACAAGATCGTCCTGGCAGCCAACGACTCTCCCGCAGTTAAGACGCTTATCGTCGGGCCGCCCACCATCTACGGCCAAGGCCGCGGTCCTGTTAACCAGCGCAGCATCCAAGTCCCGTTACTAATCGAGTCCACCCTGAAGAACGGGTACGCACCGATCCACGCGCCCGGCCTAACCGAGTGGAACAACCTGCACATCTACGACGTAAGCGACTTCTTCGTGCGAGCCGTCGAAGCCACGCAGGACCCCGCCAAGACCAGCAACCCCGAGATCTTCGGCCCCAAGGGATACTTCTTCCTCGAGAACGGCGTGCACAAGTGGAGCGACGTCGCCCGATGGGTTGCCGACGAGGCCGCGAAGCAAGGTCTCATCCCCGAGCCTGCTACCAAGGAGGTTGACTTCCCCTTCTTTGGCGCCAATTCCAAGGCTGTCGCTGCTAGAGCGAAGAAGTATCTCGGTTGGTCGCCTAAGGGTCCGACTCTAAAGGAAGATATTGCGCCGAGCGTGGCTCTTGAGGCGAAGAGGCTGGGGAAGGCTTAGTTACCTAGGTCCGCCTGAGAGGAGAGATTAGTCACAATTACTTCTCTACCGCTAGGGAAGCTCACAGTAATGGAGAATGACATCTATATAGCTTAATGAAAAGTTCCAATTTCTGAATTAAGTAGTATGATCGAAACCATGTCCAATTTTGCGCATTTCATTCATTATCATTTCAGTCGTATAACCAAACATATCCATCATCCATATAAGGCATTCTTACAAGATTATGCGTATTAAAAGCTTGATCAAGGGTATTCTATATCGAAGTAAACCTTGACTTCGACCTCGTTACTCCAGCCAGCTGTTAGACCCATTTCTTTCCACGCTGTTTCAATGTCAATGTTTATGACATGGTTGTCGACCTTGTTTATGGTGACGGTATAGGGCGGAATTGGCTGGCCTTGAATTGTAACCATGAAATCCCGCTCGATCGACATATCCGGGAGGCTTGAGATATATATCCCTTTAATCGATTAGTATCATCACTGGGGCTTTAGCAGTAATGGAATCTTACCAAGAACTCCTAAGGCTTTGAGCCGTGTATCCAAGAACACCCTGCCCGTGTGCAAAAGCTTAGATTCGTTTGTTGTGATTGCAGCGGCACCCGTCATCTTCCCGATGAGACCCAGATTGGCGACGTATATCCTGCCATTTGTCTCACTGTCGAACCTTGTTAGAGGGAAAGCGGTAAAGATATCGTAATCCCGAACATCTAATGATACTACGAGAATAGCAGCAGAAGAAGTAGGCTCTACGACAGGCGTGACGAGGCCGCTGCGATGGGCGCGTACGACGTATAAGTTTGACACGGATACGCCTGGAATATGTAAGAGGGAGATGAGTTCCCTTACCGCCCGGCGTGATACGTTGAAGACACCCAAGAGTGGCGTCCCAGTCGCCGCTCGGCCGTGGTAGCTCCCGATTTTGAGGATCACTGGCTCGTCGTAGCTGGTATAGGCATCGATGCTCTTCCCTATTACGCTAGGCCTGAAAATAACAGTCTTACCTCGTGGCGTCGGTCCCGTCATCTCAGAAATCAGACCAACATTATGCTTCCCAGGAGTATCCGTAATATAGATTGGCCCACCGCTAAGACACCGCGCAGCAGCATGAAAACCAGCAAATTCGTGGTCAGTTTGGAACATATCCCAATCTGGTAGGATGTTAAGATGCTGGGTAAGCAATGCGTTGTGGGCATTCGCGAAGAGATGCCACGGATGCGAATCCGGTATATCGGGATAAAAGTCGTCAGAGTTACGCGCGAGCATAGTTGGTCGATTATGTGACAGTTGCTGAAGGAATAAGAGCTGCGGCGCTTGTGACATGCATGATATGGCTTTAAGGCTGAAATACCGCAGAGCCGATATCATCCAGCTATCGAGATAGGTTTCGGTAAGTTCTCGACGGTGCTTGGCAGAGACCCAGGTATCTATCATGTACTGCACATCCGTCTTAACACCATCGATTCCACAATCAGATAAGAAGTGATAAAAGTCGTTATAGAATTTGCCAACGTCTTCTTTTGCAATAACAGTCATGGGACTGGTCAGGTTAGAATCGGTACGATCGATCCGCACTGTCTTATAAGTCTGGGCAAGGTCGCCATTGCTTGAAATCCCTCCCCAGTAACCAAGCAAAGCATGCCAGACAGCGATATGTTGGATGCTAGGATTCTTTGAGCGAATGAGAGATACCGTGTCTTTAAGTCCATTAGGGAACGCGTTTGGCTCGGCCTCAAATCCATTCCAACCATGTTGATATTGATCCTGACCCTGGTAATCAACATCTTGCCAGTTGTCGTCTATGATAAGACTGCTAATATTGATGCCGTCTTTTGCCAACGACTCAACAGCACTTATTATTTTCTGATCTGTCAATCGTTGACCTAGTGCATTCCAAGTACCTGTTCGTTTGTTAGGCCATGTGAGATTTGTCAAGAAGCAATCGAGACAGAAGATTACTTACAATATCCCAATCCATCATACCAATTTTCATACCATTCGGGCTTGACGTCACTAGCCAAGCTCTGAATTTCCTCCACAAACTCATCTCTGCCATTACTTGCGGCAAGGACAACGGTTCTAGCATGGTACATCGCAGCCGCTACCGCACTCTCGAAATCATCGCCAACGGAAGCCAAGACCAGACCCGCTGATTGAGCTTCGTGGTCGCTGCGTATCTACGAATCACATATTAGATAATTATTACCGAAAATTTGGTTTGCAGATTCAAGCGTTCACCTACATGCAATCTGACAGAACCTGAATCTGAACTGCGGAGGACCGTGGTCACATTAGCTACTCCGCTAATCCCTAGTAAGACAAGATGCTTCCCTTCATGGCTCAAAAAGGAGCACATCACGGCATCCTTGTCCAATTTAAACACGTCCCTACCGTGTCTAGGACCTAACCACGGCGAGCCATGTCGAACTACAGCGAAGTATCTATAGATCGGTTAGCTGCGCATTCATAATCAGTGCTTATATTAGTTTACAGAAAACATCGCAACCTACCGGAGAGCACCGCCCCACGGAACCCCGAGCTCCACATCGGCGTACGCAGAATGATCATCTCTAGCCGGATTCACATCTGCGCTTACAGTCCAGAGTTGGGTATTGGGAGTTTGACTCTCCGCGGCCTTGACTGCCAACTCCGGGTTAAGCCCATGAATTACATTAGATAGGCTCGAGCTTGTCCCGTCAATTAGGGATCCTGAGCTAATCAAAACAGTCCCATCGCCTGTTCCGGAAACTTGGCGAGACCACCTCCAGGGTTGATCACGGCCATTGCGAAATTTTAGAGTGAAATTCAAGAATGATGATACAGTAAAATGAGCGCCGAAATATAAGGGAGTATACGAATTTTTAACAACTTGAAGCGCTGAGGGATGATCGTGGACGGAAATGGGCGACAGTAACTTCTCCGTCCAATCAGAACCGGAAGAATACCAGACGGCAACCTCCCAAGGATTTTCTGCATAGCTACTGTCTACTTCTAACAGAGCAAAAAGTTGGAATGTTTTATCTTTAAACTGAGTGATTTGCCCAAGGGGTGGATAGCTCGATACGGTCGGTTCCATCGCGGCGGCGGCGGCAGCGACAACAGGAACTCCCGGTTTAGGAACTCCTGGTTTAGAAACACGCACAGCGTGGAACTCTGAATCGATATCACGTTCACCTTTAGACATGACCACAAGTGAGATGAAATAATTAGATCATTGTATTAAACGGTTTAGGGAAATGGCATTAGATTATAAATAAGTTAGGATAAAGGGAGGTATTAATTCAAAAAGATAAGAGTTCTAGGAATAGAATAGTTAGGTACAGAAGAGATTCTACAGTTTAAAGATATGGGAACTCGGCCAAGTTGCAACATTGAAATTGCAAGAGTTCAACAAGTGAGCCCAAGGCCCATAAATCGGCCCATAAGATACGATCAACCAATCAAGAGTTGATTATTTCTCGTCATGGTTACCTACCTAGGTTAGGTACTTGGCCTAGGTACTTAGCCTACTTAGCCACAAAATGTTCAATCACTAATCGGAATTTAGCGGGAAGAATGTTAAAAATTCTTGAGGCTTGCGTGCGTAAAATCTAATCCCACCTGGGGGCACAACGCCGCAATGAACCTTGACGCCTCAGGCCAACCCAAAATTTGAGCTCTTCGATTACCGAAAACCGAACCACTCGTTCCAAGATTCACATCAAACCGCTCAACCTCCTGCTCCTGTAATTCCGCCCTCCCGCACGCAACACCCTAATGGCGTCCAGGAGACTCGCTTTTAACCTCGCGCAGGGCATGCGCAGCCGTGCCGCAAATTCTGCCATCCGACCGTTACGAAGAGGTTTTGCAACTCCGGTGACGTCTCCCGTTGGCGCGAAGACACAGACTACAACATTGAAAAATGGTCTGACGGTAAGCTACCTATAACGGCCAATTGGGCTAGTCAATGATTCTCCGACTTGTATCTAACGGTAAAACCAAAGGTCGCGACCGAATACTCGCCTTGGGCGCAGACTTCAACGGTGGGAGTATGGATAGATGCCGGTTCGAGGGCCGAGACGGATGAGACAAATGGAACCGCACATTTCCTAGAGCATCTTGCCTTCAAGGTATTTGTGGACATAAACCTCGACAAAATTACAGACTGCTTACAGCTTCCATAGGGCACTCAAAAGAGAACTCAGCAACAGTTAGAGCTCGAGATTGAGAACATGGGTGGTCACTTGAATGCCTATACATCAGTGCGTTAAATATAGCCAGCAATATGACGATCCCCAACTAACGCATAAATAGCGTGAAAACACAGTCTACTTCTCCAGGGCATTCAACTCCGATGTCCCCCAATGCGTCGATATCCTCGCCGATATTCTCCAGAACTCCAAACTTGAGCCCTCCGCCATCGAGCGAGAACGCGACGTCATTCTCCGTGAATCAGAGGAGGTTGAGAAGCAGCTTGACGAGGTCGTTTTCGACCACCTTCACGCTACTGCCTACGCCCACCAGCCTCTTGGCCGCACTATCCTCGGACCCCGAGAGAACATTCGTGACATCACCCGAACCGAGCTGACCAACTACATCAAGACCAACTACACTGCTGACCGTATGGTTCTCGTCGGCGCCGGTGGCATTCCCCACGATAAACTTGTTGAGCTAGCCGAGAAGAACTTCTCCGGCCTCCCCACCTCTTCGCCTCACACTGAAGCCTACCTTCTCTCCAAGAGGAAGCCCAGCTTCATTGGCTCCGAGGTTCGAATCCGAGACGATACCATCCCATCCGCCCACATCGCTCTTGCCGTTGAGGGTGTAAGCTGGAACGATGACGACTACTTCACTGCTCTAGTTACTCAAGCCATTGTGGGCAACTACGACAAGGCCATGGGTAGCGCACCTCACCAGGGCAACAAGCTAAGCACATTTGTCCACCACAACGACTTAGCCAACAGCTTCATGAGCTTCTCCACAAGCTATAGCGATACAGGGTAAGTCCCCAAAACCCCCTTTTCCAATCCTTCCAATCCTTGGCACTAATTAGTTCTAGTCTATGGGGTATCTACCTGGTCAGCGACCAGCTCACTCGCCTCGACGACTTGGTTCACTTCACTCTCCGAGAATGGTCCCGTCTTTCTAGCAACGTTACCGAGTCTGAAGTCGAGCGAGCAAAGGCTCAACTAAAGGCCTCGATTCTCCTTTCCCTTGACAACACATCTGCCGTTGCGGAAGATATTGGACGACAACTCGTCACAACCGGTCGCCGCCAGAGCCCTAGTGAGATCGAGCGTGTCATCGATCACATCACGGAAAAAGACGTAATGGACTTTGCTCAGAGGAAACTCTGGGACCAGGATGTGGCCATCAGCGCCGTTGGTAGCGTTGAGGGTCTGCTTGACTACCAAAGAATCAGGAACGATATGAGCCGAAACTTTTAGGCGGGGAGTGGTTAGGAACAGCGACTTGAAGGGGGTAAAATTCGGTCATAGAGTGTACCAGATAATCACGCACTTCATTGTACCATACCATAAAGATTTCTCATCTGTTAGATTCCCTCTACTGGCCCAAAAGACATTTTGTTTGTGTTAATATTTTCGCCCTTGAACTCTATCGAATCAGCGTACAGGCGGACAGTGCCGTTTAGTCTAACATTCGTACTTTACAGAGTTAGGTAAACATATATTAGATACCAAACTAGCAACGACTAATATTTTAGGGGTAGGTATGAATATTCTACTAGATCGCCTGCTGTTTAGGTAGGTAGGTGCCTAGCTAATAGATGAGAAGTTTCAGGTTCTGTGAGATGGTGAGTCTATCAAGTCAACCACGATTAGGTTGAACCGGGCCAGTCAAAGGGTGTTATTAATGAAACATGGCCTGAATCCACCCTATCAGATGCTGTTGGTAGGCAGTATGACGATGCTTCGCGAGGCACATATTGGCCACGGGTTTACCTACCTACCTACCTACCTACCTACCTACATAACTTTGAGTCACCGCTGGGGTGATTCCAAACATATGAAACTCATCAAGGGCAACCTGACCTATTCAAATCTGATACATATTTTCATATCTGCCACGCTGAAGCTGCGTGGGATTGGAATATGGGCTGTTAGAGTTGAAAGGACTGTTGTATATCCTTCTAAATATACATATACTCTGGCCTGTGGACGACCCCGAAAATAGGATTGATGATTTGGCATGGCCTTACACGGTCTCTATTTTATGGGATTAAAAAGTTGTCTCCAAGCAAAATGATCTACAAGCGTAGGATAGGTTGGAAAAAGAACGGGCTCAGAATTTATTATTCATGGTTATCTCGAACAAGGAGGGGTTGGTCATAGCAATGTTACCGGATGCTGAAAAATATTACCGCAGATTAGGAATATTCGATACTTTAAATTCTCCATCCAGCCAGGGATGTAGTATACAGGTTACCAACTTGAGGATGAAATGTTAAAGGGTCTTGTACATACCGTCACTATTGTTTGATATTTACCATTCTAGCGACGCAGAGATTACTGAGCCGGGGTCATTCTGTTATAAAATAGGCATTTTGAGGGAGAAGGACCATATCTCACATATAGATAATATATAATATTTTAGCTAAATTGTGATAATAGGTAGGCTATACCATATGTTACTTAAAAAAGGGGTTGAGGGGAGAGGCATGAAGCGTATATAGTTCGCTCTTCATTACGTCTAAATTAGAGATTTTAATCGAGAGCTACGAAGGGCTTCGACGATAGAATATCGAAATATCGTAATTTAAGTTTAGGCTTGAATACTAAGATGAAGTTGGTATGGACATTACTTCTATAAAAACAAATATCGCGTGGCCCGGTTTACGGAAGTTTGGAAGTGCGGATATAACGGCAATCATTAATTGGTGGATCAAGGCTGAAAAATATTAAAATGTGATAATCCTTGGAATACGTGGTTTGATTTATTGCTGGAGATGGCGAATTAATATAGTCAATATGGCGTTGCCAATGCTGCAGGCCAAGATTTCTGAATGAGGCAGAATACGCCAAACAGATATATCAATCCCACGGCCGTGGATCTTCACTCCTCTACTCCGCTTTTCGAGTTTATTAATCCCACCGCGTCGATCCATAACATCCTGGTGAAGACTCTTGGCTGCTGCCCACCTGGAAAGGGGGAGCTGAGGCTCCCCCAGCTTAGACCTCTGCTTTGAGGGGTTTCCGCAAGCCAACCCCCAACAGTGGCCGTGATATTTTGGTGACGAGCCTAGGATGAAAGCCTCCATCCTATGAAGTTATACTTACGAGATAGGTAACTAACTATCATAAGCAAACTTTATTGCATACAAACAATAAAATCAAGGAACTATTCAAGGTAACACCTTAGCAGAAGTCAGATGTGTAACATGGTAGAACCAAGCCAACTATAGATATTATCATGAGGCTATACACCTATACGCAAATAGAATTGCGACTTCTATGATACTTGAGGAATTATAACTCCTACCGCTATCCATAATTTAACGTAGAGTACATGGATGAAGTTTATATTTAGAATTTATCGCATAACAATACAAGCATTATCTGCACCATGATTATACCCCCGTAATGCTTCCAATGAACAACACACAAGTAAGTCCCTATATACAACTATGAAAGCTTCTTTGAGGGTAAGCCGTTCAAGTTTAGCCAAGAACGATTTATCCGACGTCGTGATCGTCAATATTTTAGGCCTTTCCGAATTGGCGAGACAAGTAATAATATTCCGTATCCAACTCCTCCTGCACCTGTCTCCAAAGTCCCTTCTTCAGCGTACCAGAGAGCCATAAATTACCCGCCGCGTCTCTCCCAACGATGGGGAACGAGTTGCGCGTCGGCATGCCGTTTACGAGGCCGTTGGGTTGGATATACGACGGGCGTCCAATTTTATTAGCCCGTGTCGCCGGGTCCGCCCCAGCACGTACTACGGCAGCGGAAAAGTCGGTCTCGAAGAACTTGGCTTTGCTCCAGTTGGAAATCATAACCGGTACCATCGCCGGGTCGCCGTATAAAGCCGTCTTGCCCCTCCTACTAGCTGCCAGGTCGACGGCGGCACGCGCCTCCACCTGCGCGCGTGTCCCCTGCTCGGCAATCGATCGGCGCACCGCAGCCGCAACGTGGCCCAGGGGTTTCGTGAACAAGTCGCGCATCGAGACGAACGCCCAGACGCCTGCGACAGCGTTGCCGACGTAGGCGTGTGTCTGCGGAAGGAGATCCTTGAGTACCGAGCGCATGCCGAAGGCGTTCATAATGGTGACCGTCTGATCGGTGTGCTGGAGATGTCGGAGGGCGAGACGCGTGATCCAGCCGGAGAGCACGTCACCTTCGCTAACGAACGGTTTCACCTTTTCGTCCTCGTCCGTCTGCGCCGCGAGATAGTCCAGTGCGCCTTTATGCAGGGTCTGTACGTGCGCGCCCGGCACACAGATCATCCGCGTGTCCTCCCCGCGCTCCCAAAATAAGGTTGTCCAGATGTACGATATCGCGAAGATCAAGGCTTGCAGCGGACTCAGGCGGCGGTGAGCCAGCACGTACGGCTCTTGGGGATCTTTTCCCAGCGACTCCAGCGGGTCTTGCAACACGCCGTGCAGCGGTTTCACGTCGTCATCCCGACCCTCAAGCACGGCTGTCCAAGCATCCAGAAGTTCCTTTCGCCCCATCGCATCGAGCAAGGTATGCGGCCACGATAGCGAGATGACGGTCGCGTCGGTAAAGGACACAATGTGTAAGCTTAGCTGCGGTGCGTCAGTGTACAAGTAATGGCTGAGACGTCGCGGGGCGCCCCATCGGCGCAGCAAGGGCGCAAATTCTTCCGGGTCGCTCAGGACGGTGGGCTTCGAGGTAGCCTTGGGAAGACGACAGCCGGTTGGGTGCCTGGCGATTTCGACATTGTGCGCTACGTGCGAATATGTAATTGCCGGCCTCTTCTCGCTAAAGGATTCCGGAATATGGTATTCAAGTTTGCCTTTTTCCTATATACGATCTGTTTAGCTATTTGGTCTTGTCGCTAGAAGCGTAGAGGGAAGACGCCAGGTTTCGATGATGATGATGATGATGATACGGTAAAAGTAGTGAGCATACGGTGATTCTCAGCCTCGCGCCGAGCTTGCGCCAGTCGCGTCGACTAAGGAGCTTCTCTAGCGATAGGCGTAGCTTATCTGAATCCAACACGTCATCAAATTTCATGGTGAACTCGACAACAACATTTCTGTTGATCGGTGTGTCGTCGAACCGGTGTACCGGGACAACCGTGTCAGACGATATAGCCAAGGGCGATTTGATAGCCGGCTTGCTGGAAAGTATGTTTCCCATGTCGTGCGAATGTTGCAAACGTTGCTGCAGCACCAGGCCGAGCGATATTGCACACGGAAGGTCTAGACAAAGGGAGTATGTTATATGTTTCTAAGTGACGGGCCCTGCAACCCGGGTCGTCCACGGAGTAATAAATGGCGGGACAAGTCTGGTCATTGTGCATAGATAGTCTGCCACAGCTCGCAACCTACATGACGATTCGGGGAAATATCCGTGCAAATCAACGGTTTAACGACCAGCTACTACTTGATATCCAATATACAGGCTATTCCTTGACGATCTCTATTATGTTTGGGCGTCGGGTCCACAGGAACTTTTATACCATCGTCAATAGCAACGTAACATGTTTACATCTCGTGCTGCATGCTGCATGCACGGGAAGGAGTCGATAGGAGGATATTTCCTTTAGGATCTTCATTGGCCCAACCGGCGACCTTCCCCTTTTTGCGCATCGATACCTTCGAAACTGTTCCCCAAAAGACAAAATACCACGGGCAAGGGTCACGACACGGATTGCGTAAGTGTTGCTTGGCAGAGGCTATTATATAGGTACGTTTTTCGTTTTTCGTTTTCCGTATTCCGTTGGACGTACGTACGCAGCGTAGTGTAACACGATGTCCTGTTCAGCCCCCGGACTATGAGAGATAATCTGAGACACGGGCGAGAGTGGCTAATAACACCATATAAAAACAATTTGGATGATCAGCACCCTATCAGCGGGACACCGGAGACGGACAAAGCTTTTAGGTCAAAAGGCGGATGGAAACTCCCTCGCGATGTTCCTGAATCGAACGATGAATCGTACCTAGAGGAACTAACAATCACACATGTTCGATGGAAACATCCGGACGTGTTATCGATCGTTGGTATCACAGTCGGAATAGTGTGGGGGCTCCCATATACCGTACGAGGGTATAAATGCATGCATAATGTATGTAACGCCCAATCCTTTGATCTGGTAGGTGGGACAGGGATCTTCACGGCATTTGAGTCGTGGTTTTAACGTTATCTCGACGATCATTTTTATTAACTGAGGTGACATTTTCATAAGATAGGTTCGCAATTTACCGGGTAAGCAGATAAGCGAAACATATTAATGTGTTTTGTGCCTGGATGCGTTTCAGACGATCACTTGATAGTTTCTTGTACACGGTCTAGACGCTGCCAGAGTCTTACTTAGTAGGGGCCTATTCTCGACTTATAAGCTGATAGCCTCCAAGGAAAAGTTAGAGAGACGCGATCTCGTGAGCCCGATCGGGTGCGTCCGAAAGAAGTGATTTTACGGAGTGCCCCCCCGAGATCCCCGGGGCTCATTAGCCGGAGCTTGTAAAAGCGGGTTTCCGCGAGTTTCGACATCGGCCGGCATGATTGCGTCAACCTCGTTAAGCATCTAACGGCGGTGGGCTTCTCCCATCATCACTCGATAATAAAATACGTAGACCAAGAAAACTTGTCTGCGGTTGGATACAACCCAGGCAGGTCAGCGCCAAGCCTCATTAAAATAAAACAACGACGTAGGACCTAGGTGTCTACGTGGTTTAGCCTTGTCCTAACCGTCTAGCGATTTCCGTCTGAAGCAAAAGACTACTATCGCGGAACTTGATTTCCGGATAATTTGGGTTTTTTTTTTCTTCATTGTCTTCTTGAGTCATCGCTGACTTACATAGGAGTTATCCAGCCATACTCGGTTGGACTACCCTTGGGTACGCAGGTATAAGGCCGAAGTAGATCGACGAACACGTCGAAACGCCTCAAGTAAGCTTTGCATAAGTGAATATTAAATAGCTGCATCGTATGCGCCGACCCGGCGTGATATGTAGGACAAAGAATTGTTTACTAGCTGTCGTTGACGTGCTTGGTTGGAATATGATTCTACGGTTTTACAAACTACAAACGGGGCAACGGGATGACGCGTGCGCAGCTCCAGTATCTAAGCAACAGTCTCGTTTCGGATTGCAGATTGTACAGTACCTAGATTAAAGATTACTGAACCCTGGCTATTTCAGAGCTGAAAACACGTGGATGATCAACTCATAGGGTATATAGGTACCTAGGTGTGTATTTCAGAGAGATGAGATAGATCCTTCTCTTTGGATTTCGGACTGTCTTATAATCAACCGCTTTTTACTAGTTTGTCGTCCCATACGGGTTATAATTATATCTTGCGTGAGTACCTAATGTGTAAACTAGGTACTATTAGTAAAATATCCCTCAGTTCTGTAATGATATATAGCGAATTCATTTTTCATTCAAAGTATGGAATTATTAGCATGGTTTTGTAGACCTGAAGCCTACCTACCTAGGTAGGTAGACTTTATGCTGGAGGCTTTGTGATTGGCGATTTGAAGTCTTGAATGCGCAAACTAGAATTATATAAAGCTACCAAACGCCATCCGTATTAAATATTACTAGTTACTCCTCATATCGTACTAATTAATTCTTACGATAGTATCATTGCTTGACGTAAAATAATACAAGAAAATTTTACTATTCAATAAAATTGTATAAATAAGTAAGAGTTGTACGAAGTATACTGAGGGTAAAGGGCACTGCATTAGACAAGGATCGCCCTCCGATCACTGCATTAACTCTTCATAACTTTTTGGTGTCTTCAATTACGCAAATCAGACACTGCACAAATCCTTTGCTTATTAAAAGATTCCTGGACAATTCTGGTTGAAGCTTTGAGCCTTTATAAATAAGCACGCCAGGTAAATTGCAATGATTACAATGTCTACACACGTCGCCTTGTTACCTCCATTATCATCGCCGACACGGGATATAACAATATCACCATTAACATTATTAATGACTGATAGCTATTCTAATAGCTATACTAGATTGAAGGACTAACTAATCGGCTCAAACAATAAACTATATGTATCGATTACCAGCGAGTTATCTCATGCCGTAACTCTCCAGGTCAATATGCTATGCCTACCTCTCAGGCACACATCTGGGTCGATGTATCCATTAGCCAGCCAATATAGTCGGTCGATAAGCATCAGCTCTGATGTACAATCTGACTGATTGTTCCCAAGCAGCCGCCCAACCTAAGTGAATTCTGAGTCTATCTAACTTAGATAGGTGGGACCCGAGACAAGCGACCACAAGATGTTTAGAGGTTAAGTAGAGGTTAATGAATATCGTAGCATATAGTCACGATGGGTAGATTAGGCACCTACCTACCGCAATCATCATACATGTCATAAACGAATGACGCAGATCATCATAGACTAGAAACCCCCATCATGTAACTTGTTCCTGCCGCTAGGCAGTGTAACTCCATTGCTAAAGAGCAGTCACCGCGCTCAGAACTTTAGATATATTCTCTTCAGCCGGTTGTCTAAGTAGGTAGACTAGCATACGGGATTCACCTAGTTAATTAGGTACATGTGTTGACCTGGGATATAAGATGACGGGTGCTATTCGATTGGAGATTATGGAAGCATATAAACCGATATCTCGAATTTAAGAGTTTTATTCTCGGGGCTCGATCTGTTAGCCCTCGATGTGCCGTTGAAGGATTTAGGGATTTGTCTTAAACTTTTCTGCTGCGCTTAACTCTCCGGCTAACACGCCTAATAGTAGCCCAGAGGGACTGAAATGCAGCTGAGGTATGCTGAATTCTAGAACCAAGAGGCACGCGATCACGAGGGGGGCTTTCGTGGATAGACGATAACGGACCATGAGGTATGCCGCGCATACGAAGAAATACTTTAGACAGGTATTCAAATACTCCGCGGTGTATATGCTTCTTCGGCATTTATTGCCAATATTGATTTTGTAATCAGCACATTTGGGCTATGATGATGCCTGTTCAAGCAATCAACGACTACTACGTGAGCCCTACGTCGTGATCCAGCTGCCCGACCGCAAACGGGATTCTTAAAACAGACCAATTAAGTTCAAACACGCGCGGAACAAATCCTGTGTGACAAGAATTCCGAGACGGCCCTTCGGCCGTCGCCTCGAAACATCGTATCGTTATGAAAGGCCCCATCCACAGCTTTCCTTGCCACAGGCAGCTGGACGTCTAAGCACCTATCGTAAAGCCTCTGACTAAGTTCTTTAGGGACTAGTTCATCCTTCGCTGCTTCCAAAATGAATACCTCCGGAAGGGGATTTCCAGTTTGATACTTCCGTGAGATGATCTCTAGGTTTTTCCAGCTATCGAGGTGGTTTCGCAAAAACGGCCAAAGGTACCGATAGGGTAACCATTTCTGCGGATAGAGAACTTCTAGCATAGCGCGAATCGACGTGAATGGGGTTTCAAGAATCAAAGAATCCAAATGTAAATTTGGGGGCATTGTCGCTTCGGCTGCGAGGTTGGTTGCTACACCCGCGCCAATACTTTGGCCCCAGAGGATGACCTTTGCCGAGGGCCTCGATTCTTGGTCTTCGCCGTAAGAATTACGATGCAGCTGGGAAATCCATCTAAGAGCAGCGGCAGCATCCAGATTTAGACCAAATTCGGTAGGACGGCCGCGCGAAGTCCAATAGCCTCTATAGCTAAGACATGCAGTTGTGCACCGAACATTTCGATCACCCCATTGTGACGAGCGTCTCTTTAGCATGCTGAGGGCCGAGGAAAGGTCGGGTAAGCGGGGGGGGATGGATGAGGCGTTCCCTATCGTCAATCGTGAGCTGATCTCGATCTCTACCCCACAGAAGCAGAATTGTAATGCAGACCCTGGAAATAAAGTATGTAGAATGCAACATTTGGCTGCGTAGACGTTGCACCAGAACCAAGTTCCATGTCTGTAATACACAGAGCAAGATCTGTCCCGTCAGCTGCGCGGATTCTTTCTTCCCGCCACTGAATGCCGGCACACCGACTGGCGTGATCTTCGATCTTCTCCCAACGCGCATTGGGTGGCAGGCCCGGCATGTATATGATTTTATTCTGGAAAGTGACCAACATTAAACATTTCCATGTCCACAATGCGACGAATAAGCCGCTAAACACTACGGGAGCGAGCACCAGACCTTCAACGTGGTACATTCTCCTGCATGCAAATGTGTTGTCGATGCGGGGTGTCGTGGTATACCGTGGCGGGATAATGGTTAACTTTGGGATACCCCGAATGGAGAACCGGGAAAGACCGCGAATAATGAATGGCATCGTGATTGGGAACTTGAGATCATGGTTGAATTGGTTGAATTGGGTGAAAGGTTGGGTTTATGCGGGGTGAAGGGACGCGCGAAATATGCGAGTGGATGGTCGATTACGATGATGCATTTCTCGACATTAAAATGGTGTGGTTTTAGATGCACGAGATGCACGAGAACACAAAGGGAGAAGAATTCTCGATCGTGGAAATGCTATACGCTGCTCTCGATATGGGATTTTGTCTTTTTTGGTGTCTTGGGTGTTATGGAGGTAAAGTTGGAGAAATCTCAAGAGTTATGACGACGCGTCAGGGATTCGAAAAAAAAAGTTTCTGGGATTTTCAAGATACCATGGATTGTCATAAATGCCATCATTTTTGTCCCATAAAAAAAGACTAGCGCCCCCCGTCATCCCTAAATGCTTCCCAGAGTTCTTTCCACCTTTCAACCGACTCTAAGGTGCAGTGCATACACGTATGTCCACTTAAGAGAGGTATTGTACCTAGGCTACATATAGATACGCTATACGCT
This sequence comes from Daldinia sp. FL1419, assembly GCA_025201765.1. Classification (NCBI taxonomy): domain Eukaryota; kingdom Fungi; phylum Ascomycota; class Sordariomycetes; order Xylariales; family Hypoxylaceae; genus Daldinia; species Daldinia sp. FL1419. The sequence continues at coordinate 56,837 of MU623386.1, forward strand.
ACCTACCTACCTATACGCTAAAGTTCTCCTGTGTACGTGCCAAATCTACGGTAGCACAGCATTTACATTTAGGTATGTATACACTACCTAATCCATTATACGGTTAGGTACCTAGGCAGCTAAGGCACTATCAACTTCCACTCTCCCCTAACCCAGACAACCTTATCAGCCCAACCAGCCCCAGCACGGCACAATCTCCTGAGCCTCCCCCCTACCAGGTAGCCACCTAGACTAGCCTTGAGCACCCGAGCACCGTCGTCATCAAGGACCCTGCAGTACAGTACTTGCACGTGGTACATGCTGTAATGGGTCAATATTCCCCGCTCCCAGTATACGCACGGGCTAACTAAAACTAAAGTCCAGAACATCATTGGATTGATCGATAATCGGTGGATCGATTACAACGGTACAACGACTTTGTCGAAATTACGCTAGCGCAGTAACAGAAGTAACTTTGCATGCGAAATTCCGCAATCATGTCTCCAAACATTCTACAACTTTCCTCCTTCTTAGCGTGCCCGTCTCCGAGCCCGCGATTCTTCATTTTTCGTCCATCTTCCCAAACCACTCCCAAATCTTTCAAGATGCCTGGCCAATTAAATGGTGATGCGGGTCACGAACACGAACCCCCCGCGCAACACCATATTGAAGTGGTTGAAGACGAGACCCGTTCGGAGCGGGGAGACGGCCAGCCTAGCCCTGGTTTAAGAGACAGTAAAGGTTGGGATGGTAAACTACGAGTCGACCGTAACGCCTTGTTTAAGAATCCAGAAGCTCTCTCGGACCCTGAATATTCGGATGATGAAAATGTACTGCCGGGGCAAGAGATAAGTGCAGACGAGGGTAAGTCAGCTTACACATCCTATCTCCTATTAATACGCTGGTCGTCGAAAGCGAACCCTTTTATTAACTGTCAATGTAGATCTATTAGACGACGAAGATCCCGACGCGGATGACATCAGCCTTTCGCATTCCCGAATCTCCTCAATATCTGCTCTCCGATTAGAACGATTTAAAAAGGTTGTACGACTATGCCTGCGTCAAAATCTCGTCCAGCACATCGAGGGGCTCTCCGGTTTAGGCCCCACTTTGGAGGAACTCGACCTATACGACAACCTCATTTCACATGTTAGGGGCTTGGATGACTTGACTAAGCTCACAACTTTGGATCTCAGCTTCAACAAAATCAAGCACATCAAACATATCGAACACTTAACCGAGCTTACCGATCTATTTTTTGTATCCAACAAGATTAGTACCATCGACGGACTGTCCACTCTAACAAAACTCCGACAGCTCGAGTTAGGTTCGAACAGGATACGGGAAATCAAGAATCTTGATGGCTTAAAAAGCTTGGAAGAGCTCTGGCTAGCGAAGAACAAAATCACAGAACTCAAAGGCTTGGGTGGCCTACCAAAATTAAGACTCCTCAGCATCCAATCGAATAGAATCAAAGACCTTTCTCCCCTGCGTGAAGTCCCTCAGTTGGAAGAGCTGTATATTTCGCACAATGCTCTTGAGAGCCTTGATGGATTGGACGGAAACCCGAATCTAACCATCATCGACATCTCCAACAACACGATCCAGAGCTTAAAAGGCCTCAGTAATCTGAAAAATATTGAAGAAGTATGGGCAAGCTATAACCAATTATCAGACTTTGCGGACGTTGAGCGAGGGCTTGCCGACAAGGAGAATTTAACAACGGTGTATTTCGAAGGGAACCCCCTACAACTAAAACAACCTGCTCTGTATCGGAATAAAGTGCGCTTGGCGCTACCACAGGTCCAGCAGATCGATGCTAGTGAGTATCTACTATATAAACGAAGAATCGATCGAATGCTTACACTAGAAATAATAGCTTTTGTGAAGACGGTGTAGCCGCCAGCCTACTTCTACGAGATGGATATTTGTAAGATATGGAATTTCCATATTGCATAGCACGGCGTTTAGGAGGGTTTTACTACAAAGGATTAGTTTGGGATCGAGCGAAAATAAGCCCTCCTTGCATTGTCTGATTAAGTCGTTTTAGGGTCGCTCAGGATAAGGAACTCATTTAGGAGGAGCAGGCGGACTTGATGTTCTCAAGTCGCATTAGGACATTTGACTCATCAAAAGAAAATGGGATGAATAGTGCATAGCACTGAATCTATATCAAAGATAGGTAGCCATAGGCTCACGCAAATGGAAAATTACAAGTTTCACAATATATTCATCCTATCGGCGTTGATATCACGATACAGGTCGGAAAAGTCTAGTCTACCTCCTAGACACCCTTCTAGCGAAATGATCCCCATGATCATAATAAACCCGATAAAAGCGCCCACGATCGTCAATATTAACGACAAAGGTCCTCTACCAGCACGCGTATTAGTTTGCTCAAACCCGGCCAACGTCGGGTAACCCAAGCGAAGAATACGATTATAACCCCCTATCAGGTAGTCACCAGGTGCGTATTTAACCAAAGATCCACATCTTATCCGTGGGGAAGTACTAAATGGAAAGGCAAGGGTCAGTGTATAATTCGACTTGGAGACTAGCAGATCATAAACGGAATCAGAAAGTCGGATTACTCACGTTCGAAGGCTGGTTGAAACGAATACCCGCATCCTTAGCAGTGATGCTGTCGATATCGGCCTGCTCGATATCGAATCCAGTGCTATCCAAGTTCTGTGCCATGATCTCGGGGCGAACAGTTTTGGGAATAACAGCAAGTCCACGCTGGGTAGCCCATCGCAGAAGAATCTGAGAGGGTTGTTTGTTGTACTTCTCAGCTAAACTGACAATAAGGTCATCCTTCATCAAGGGGACGAGGGCCTCGGCGTGCTTGAATCCAAACTCGAGGAAGGAAGCAGGGCCGAAAGAAGAGTAGGCCGTAACGGCAATACCCTCAGACTTGCAGAGGTTAAGCAGCTCCTGTTGCACTAGGTAAGGATGGTGCTCGATTTGCAGAGCAGCCGGAGGGATGGTGGCGTATCGCAACATGTCATAGATCAGTTGCGCCTGGAAGTTTGATATGCCAATCGACCTAGCTAACCCTTTGTTCACGAGCCCCTCCATGGAAGCCCAGGTTATGTGCGTCGGAGTGTTGGATCGGACAATGGTAGACTTGCCGTCGTAGTGCCATCCCGGAGGGTACCGTACGGCCGGATCAACGTACTTTAGGGCACCGGGGAAGTGAATCAGGTATAGATCAAAATAATCAAGACCCCAATCTGCCAGGGAGCGCCTGCAGGCGGGCTCTACCTTGTCGCCATCCTCAAAAACGGGCCATAACTTGGACGTAATGAAGAGATCCTCCCTCTTCACGATTCCCTCTTTGATTGCACGTGCTACGCCCTCCCCACACTCTTTCTCATTGCCATAATCTAACGTCACGAAGAAAGCATATTAGCGACCCATAGTAGGTAGTTTTCAGGTTGGGTTTATTGTTTAGCTGCAAAATCCTCTTCCGCATATATTAAACACACTTGGGGGTTTGACACGAAATGCAGGCCAGGGACACCCCTGAAAATGCTAGGCGGCGGGGTAATAATACCCGAGGAGGGGCTCTTTATTACATTCAAGAGCTCTTCTCACGCCAACCTCGTGATAAGGCACAGGGAAAAAGGGATGGGTTGGACATACCGCAAGCGCCGTCAAATAACCGGTAGCCAGTCTTGATAGCATTGTAAACAGTGTCGGCGGCAGTGGCGTTGTCTACCTTCCACAGCCCGAAGCCCACCTGGGGCATCTCATAACCGCTGCTCAGCTTGATAGTCGGAGCCATTATTGCTGATTTTACACTGAAGTAACGACAATTGCTAGTGATGAAATGGTAATTCGATATCCCGGGGCTTTTCAGCGGTGCGGCGAAGCGACGAGAGAGTGGACGAATACTACGAGGGGAAAGAAATGCAATGGCAGATTGCATGGTCCTCGCGGGATGCTGTTGGTGGGAGCAAAGTCTTTTATACACTTTTCCGTTCCCGCCACGAGAGTAAATAAGCCACCCTGTTGACTACATAGAACATCTACATCAACAAGCCCTACCACCCGCGACCGCATTCCGTATGTGGAGATGTACGCTTGTTAAAACACGTCCAACAAAGGAGGAAAAAATGGGCAGGCCGTATCTCGCCGAACAAACCCCATACACTACAGTACTATCGCGGGCTCATGACTTAACTGATTGGCATGGATAATAAGCTCCTCACGATAGAACGAACTCCAGCCTCCGCACGAAGAAGATGGGGGGAAATTGGCGAGTCTCTCATTTGCTCGTTTAAAGGTAGGAGATTGGGGCCAGAGGCGGCCGCCACTGACGATCCAATATGTCACAGAAGGGGGGGAGTTTCGCCGAGGGCGGGTGAGGGGGGGAGACGGGGAGAGAGAGGGAGAAAAGCAAGGCGAGTGTAAATTCCAGCTAGAAAATCTCGCTAGGAACAAGACCGACATGACAGAGCTCGACACTATCTCGAAAAAGAAAAACAGAGCCCTCCCCCAACTATTCCGTAGCAGCATGGATTGCAACATGACGATTCGCTTGGGAGAATGATTTCGCCGAGACCCGACTTTGTCAATCTTACCCGTCATCAATTCGTCGATTGGAATACCCTCATTCCTACACAATTTAGCCTGAATATCAAGCTCGTGGGTACTATGGATACCCCTTATGTGAGGGATGGGGGCCCACTGCGGCTAATTCCCCTATTTACCTACCCTATGTTACTATCCTCTATGCTACTATCTCCTGGATTTCTTTTTTTCTATTTTCTTTTTCTATTATAGGTATCTTCGGTTAGATCCACCATCAAATACGATCTGGTCTAATTGGTCTACTCGACTGCTTGTTTAACCTAACCTCGTGTCGACTTATTTTATGTCGCATTCATCCCACGTTTCTCAGTTGGATGCAACGAACCGCCGCTCTTTTATCCTTTCTCGTTATTGTTTTTAACATCTTATTAAGCACGTAATAATATCCTCTTCAAGTAAATACTACGATATGACACTTGAGAAGTAAAATCTAACCCGACTTAATCCTTATTCAACCAATCACCGTCTAGTCGCTCTAGCACTGTATATCGTAGATCGGCGCTTGGCGATCTCCTATATACTAACCTACTCAGATCTTCAACTCTGCGGCTCCTAATGTGCACAGGTAGTTTCGCGAACGTTACCCCAATCAATTCTCGCCTAACTGTACCGTTAATCTCTTAATGGCTCTTCTAATTCAACCCATGGCCTATCATTATGTAGGTAGTTTAGACACCTAATACTCTTTCAAGGTGAGGATTGCTCCTCAATCTCTTGTGCCTTTAATCGAGATATCCATAGAATACCCACCTCATAACGTGGCTCATGTTACTACGACATATTAAATTAGTTAATGGTATAGATGTTTACCTCCGTCTACTATAAAAGAGCCAATTTGAATCGCAAGCCTTCAGAAAACATGAGGAGTACTCCCGCCCACTAGGTGTTTTCATTGATGTTAGCCAAGGTATGTATTAGCGCAAAGCTCTTACGCTTGCAAGCGTTTGTGCGTTGGGTAAGGAGACATATCTAGGTAGGCCAGGAACAATTTAATTCGCCTTCTTTCTTGGTTACCATAATGCTATTATAGAGTACTAACATCGAAAGTACTTACGTCGGGTGTAAGGCGTAGTATGAGATGTACATTTAATACCCCTTTATTTCCAGCACATTGTCATCTAGATAGGTACCCAATCTCTAGCATCCTAAGTCAATATCGAAAGCCGAACCGAAAGTATTGACCATTTTAAATTAATGTAAAGCTTGAAAGGCATTTTCCGAAAACGCTCATCCCTTTATTATGATTTTACCTCGACATCATATTCCTATTGTTACCAGCATGTCTGTTTGGTCTTTGTTCAGCACAAGTAATCTTCCCAGCCCTGTATCGCCTATGGCTACGATGGTAATTACTTGTAGGTCTACTTGTAGGTCCAGTTCATAATCCTCGTTAACGCTTCCGTACAGCTGTTCAGCCATTCTACTACAGAGAAATCGTGCGTGTAGAGCGAAGAATCGATAAATATAAAATATGGCCGTTAGTAGAAGAAAGAATCGACGTGAGACTCAAAATGAACCTTACGGGAGTAATGTTCTTCTAGGTAAGCAGTCTTTAATTCTTTGAATCAAGTAACGTACGTTGATATCTTTGGTATAACTAGAACGATTGATAAGACGTGAGAGACGTCGAACTCCGATCGAAACTGATGAATTTAGGGCGGCCCGAGAAGCGCTGAGGACGCTCAAAAAACACTTCGAGGAGAACTACGAAACTGTCTATTCGGGGCGGGCTAAGTTTCAAAAGGTACTTGGCTGGGGAGGTTTTGGTATCGCCACGCTAGTATGTAATTTGAGATTTACACATTTGCCCCCTTTCCACCGTCTGCCTATACGCTGTTCCGTAAACGAATAGGAGAAGCTTTTGTGCTCTATTTGGGGTTTATGAAGCTGCCATAGATCATTATGCAAGCTCCCTCTCGCCAATATAATAGCTCCGGGTAAAGTATAGATATAACAATTAACGGTACATAATACAGTGGAAAATAAAAACTCCAGACAACCGCCGTATAGATGTTGCTGTTAAATCAAGTATCATAAAATCGAAAACCAGGGCCAAAGAGAAAGAACTACGAAAGGAGATCAATATCATGGGTGTGAGTAAATTCAGTGCCTTAACTAATAAGTTTCCATTCTTAACTTTGGATAGACGCTACTTAATGGCGCGGAACATATCGTCCAACTTATCAACATCGAGCCAAATCTCCCCACGTATTACAATGATGCGAAAGCGCCCCAACCGGTCATGGTTATGGAAGTTCTCAAGCACGGAAGTCTCTCAGAATTGATAGATAAGATCAACAAGGCTAGACTCACGAACTTACCGGTAATCGAAATAGCAGAAAATCCGTGGGGGGAAGGGCGTTATAATCGGGAGGATTTGAAACTTGGATATATTCCAAATCGAATACTATGGAGATTCTTCTTATGCTGTAAGCCCAAATAAGCCCTTGCTTGAAACCCCATTGGGCGATCGCTAAATGAAACCGTATAGTGGCGAGAGCCATTACCGGAATGGCGTATGGGCCTCCTATCCAAGTTAACCTTTATGAAAACGTAAATAAATGGCGCGAAGTATATCGAGCAGCCAAAGAGCCGAATCCACTAATTCACTTTGATCTGGACATATATAACGGTTTGAAACCTATAAATCATATGAAGACGAACCAGTCTATCTGACATCAAATAGTGCTTTGTGGAGATATCGACCATAGCGGACGGGACTCCGAGCATGCCTTTGCTCCGATAATAAAGGTTCGCCTCCCGTGACAGTTTGGGACCCGACTAACCATCTCCATAGGTATCTGATTTTGGCCTCGCGCTACAGTGGCCTAAGAATTCTTCTCCTGGCGAGTACGGCGATCACCCAACTCCCTTACCACCTATAGTAGATCACTGACCCGCAATATAGAAGAGAAATGATGTCACGAAGGGGGAAGCCTAGTTTTTACGCCCCAGTAAGTTGTGTGATTCTTGAGTTGTGTTAGGCACCAGGTGTTCGTTGGTTGGTTACTTACATCACGAAGGAACAAAAAAATGCAGATGTTGCTGCGGACGATCCCGATGCCATGGGAATTGCCATTAATGTATGGGCCATAGGGCTGGTACGTATATTTCCTCCGATTCACAATTCGAGTTAAATACCTAATAACTGGAGATTTTAAACAGATTATGCTAAACCTCTTGACGTTGGCACACCCGAAGCTCAGCCACTGGGAACCTAGAGTGAGATCATATTCCGCACCATACCAAGGTGACCCGAACTATAAACAGAAATTTGTGACTTGGGGCTGGTTCCTCCTCGACGATGAAGAGCATCATATTAGCCCATTTCTAAGATCATTCGACTATGAACTTCGACTTCTGATCGCGCGTTGCTTGGAGACATATGGACCGAGACGCCCAACGGCACAGCAACTATTGGATGTCATCTTGGCAAACATCAACCAATCCGATGCTAAACATGAGCGTCTGGCAGCCCGGAGGATCCCTCAGGAAGAAAAAGAATATAGAGATAGTTTAATACGCGAGGAGGAGATGGAAGCTGAGGCCATGGTTTGGTCCGATTTGTATGACCCTCTCTTCCAGGAGTCGATGCGCTATGGACGCTCGACTCGTCCTCGGTCGCGAAATCTTGACGACCCGTTGGCCGTAGACCCGAATGAGTTGAATCAGTGGATGGAGCAGATGGACATTGAAACTGTAAAAACCCTGACTATGGAACCCCAGTTGAGGGGATGGTCGAGATCCCAACCACCGCCATCAGCAGGAATAAGTACATGGCCTAGAGTACCCACGCCGCCGCCACTATCAGATCTAATACACATTTCACGCACCGACTCAATAGATCAGCCGGACACACCAAGACTTGTTGATTTTCCTCCGGGATTCGACCCGAACCGCCCGATGAGAACGGGGGTACGTCCTAAAGAAGCCAACCCCATATCGGTGGTGAATCAATGGCCTATACCTCCGGCCTTGCAAAATGCCACACTTCCAGTGGTTAGGCCCAAAACTCCGGCGGCCGACAAGGTTATCACCCGCAATGACTACCGCCCGGTCTCGGAATTCCAGACTCCGCCTGAGCTCGAGGATGACGACCTGCTTAAGAAGTTTTACGACGACCACTTCCGCAATCCTCCCGAAACGAAAGATGATTATGCAAAACTGTGGAACAGGGTTACTCCCAACCTCGCAAGCCGGAACCCGTCTGGTCGGGGCTCACCACCAGCACCTGTGCGTCCCGGACCGGCGCAAATTATCAATCCTGGATTTGGCAGGGCCATCCTAATCCCCCCGCCGACGGATGACGACGACGACGATGATGATAATGGTGACGGAATTGACAGATCTGCGAGGAAAAAGAAGGGACCGCAACTCGTAGGACTCCCGGTAGCTCCCCCAAGCGACGACCAGGAGTCCATCGAAATTGATCTTGTTGCCATGGGCCAACGGCAACGTCTTAGGCCCACCGAGCTTTATGGCCCCGCCGGGGGTCAGCTTCGGCACGTTAACCTTCCCGCCGGCCCTCCTCCTCCTCTTCATGGTCCTGCTGCTGAACCCCCTCACGAATCGATTCCAACTGTCGTGGTGGGTTCACATAACGACCCATTCCGCCATCTTCGTGAAGGTTCGGACCTTATGGAATTTAACGAGGAACTTTACGTCCCTCCTCCTAATCCTCCTGCTTATCTTATACCGGATCCTCTTCAGCGGCAGGATCTTCTCGGCCCTATTAGCGCCGATAACGGTCCAGATGCTGTTAGTGCTCGCCTACAACGTGACCGTGATTACCTCGCTCCTAGCTCTGCCTTAGGGGAAGGACTACAACTCGATGACGATGATGAAGACGACGATCCGGAAGGGAATCAAACAGGGGGTGTGAGGCAGGCTGTATATGTCGTGGCTCCAGGGGGGACATGGCAACGGCAACACGAAGCAGCGCCTTACGTTTGGGAAGAGGAGGAGGTGTCTTAAGGCTGTCGTCGGAAGGGGACTTAGCCCTGTACCATTCACCAGCTCGCATGGTTTATTACCTTAGCGGCTCACATCACCTTTCAAGAGTTATAGATATAGTTGTAGAATAAAGTATCACTAGGTAGTTTTATTCTTCTGTTTACCATTGGGACTTCGTGTATCTATAATAAATCGGGCTTAAGGAGGCGTTGGGGAGATGCGTATGAGTTTTTATGCTATATTTAAATTATTTTACAAAATCCGAGGTCTTCTTTCGTTTGAAAGTCCCGGATAGTTTCTAATTCTGACCTAGTTTTACATATTTGGAACCCTCTAACGTAGTCTCCAATCGAGAGGATTCCAATCCCCGGGATTTTTCAACTGAACAATATCCTTGATCTTTCGTACTCCCCTATTGTTATGATGAATATACTAAAAGCAACATATCAACGAATTAACATGATGAGGTATCTCTTTACCCTTAGCTTCCAAATAAGCACCCTCGTAGTTTAGCAAAATCATCGGCAAGCTCGCCACCAGCACGAACGTAATTGAAGGGACTCTAAAAATCACGCGTAGATTGAAGCCTAGCAAGACCGCAGCAGGCATCAGAAGATACAGCCAATCTATCATCGGCATGAACAGTAGCCTCGCGCGACATTCGTTGTCCATGTGTAATAGAGCCATGGCTGTATCAAAGAGGTTGAAAATCCAGAATGTTGTTCTGCCACCCATGCAAATATGGATTCGAAAGCCGATGGTCGACCAAAGAATACTTAGAAATAGAAACTTCAGGCTGAACGCCCGAGAAAGCAAGGTTGAGTACTCGTATATGCTATCTTCAGATAATGAATGGGTTCTGACGTAGTCGGCGACACGTCTCAGTGTCGCTTCGATATAGTCAGGTTTGACGTTGTTGCGCAGCAGTGGAAGTAGCTGCTGACCTTCTGCTTCACGCGGACAAGATGCGTTGTCAGTAGGAGTAGCCTAGGATCACGTTAGACAAGGCAGATCACATATAGAGAGATGGGCTTACCAAGAGCCTATTCCAATGATCCCAGGCTACGTTATATGTCATTAATCCTTGGGACGAGTCTACTTCATTTGTAACGTCGTCTGTACTGGTCCTGAGCCATAGGTTCACGTGGATTACGCCAACGCAGAGTAATATAGTTGCTATAAATCTAAATAATCCTCGAGCGCCTCTATTGGCAGGTACCGAATCCATGGTGAATTAGACGGTAAGGAGTTGATATTGGCCAGGGAGTGAGTAAATTAGGGGATAAAATGATAGTTCAAAGGGCTCGGACGAAAACCTCTTATCACGCTTCTTCAAACCTCGAGATAAAAAATATTTTTTTTTTAATATCGGATTCTTAAGATGCGGCGTTGCCTTGTGGTGGGGGATCACTATTTTGAAGAATTCATTAGAGTTTTTAACGCTATCAACTGCTCAGTCTTGGCTGCGATTTCTTGGTTCTATAGGGGGTTCAATCGTGACAATTCTTCCAGCCTTGATGATCTGTTTTCGTCTGCTTGAACGTGTTATGATATCCTTGGGACCGGCTAGTTTGCTAACAATTTAGGAGACCATGTTGTCGTTTAGTAAAAGTGCGAGAGATTATTAAATATGAGATTGACGATAGAAAACAGCGAGGGGAGCTGGAAACATGCGCTCAAACGATAACCGCCTAGCCGCCCGCCTTCTATCCAGCATGCTGCAGATGAGCTCCAATAGGCTATTGGGATTATGGCTCATCTACGGCTATCTGCATAACGAAGGCCACATCCGGAGAACACTGCCCCTCCGCGCAACGCGACGTCTACGCCGCATGTTAGAAACTGGCGACCTATGATCGAATCAACTTGGGCACGGATCAATGTGGTATCGGCATGGCTCCACTTGAAAATAGAGAACTGACGAAATGCAAAGTAAAGCCAAGGTGAAGCTCTAATGGATTCAAATTCTAATGTAGGTAGGTATGTACTAGGTACGGGAGCCCTATCAACCCCTTTCTGGGTGATTGGGTATAACATACTTAGAATGTTTTCCGCTCAAGTCTACTTTCATCTTAAACAGATATATTCCCACGCCCCTGTGTATTGTTGGACATCCTGTTCCTTCAATGGAGATTATATCTACCAATAGGTATCATTGGTAAGATCTCACTGCTCAGTAGACATTTACCTACGCATGCTTGCTGCGTCTTTTATCCCTCCTCTCCCTTCCTTTCCCCTTTCCTATACTCTCGCTCACATCCTCCTCATTCACATCCCTCTCTGTAACCGCTAACCAAAAGGTCCCGGCGCCCAAATTAAGCGGGCCTGGAACCCGTACGTGAAGTTCAGCGAGATACGCTCCTAGAGCGGCGAGTTGTGCTTCTGCGTCCATTTCTCTAGCCGCGCGTGCGATATTCAGTAATTCGTCGCTGGATACTCTAAGGGCTTCGCTTAATTCCGACGTATCTAGTAGATGGGCCTCAAGCCCGGCCCGATGTAGCCATTTGATGTTCGCAGCAGCTATGTAAGCAACGGCGCGCTCCTTCGGCGTCTTCGGCTCCCGTCCAACGGCGTTTATGGCCGCGAATGGAAGGGTAACTGCAGCACCGACAGCCCGGAGAGCGGTGGCAACTGAGATGCCGACGGTAGCGCCTACGACGTGGACTGCCGCACCGACTACGTTGCCTGACTTGGCGGTCTCTTTTATGTTGCGACCCGAGGCTTTAATATGCTCCATAGTTTCCTTGCCAAATTGCTTGGGCACGTTGCCGACGTGCTGTGCCATATCAGCAGCGTGGCTGATAGCCTTTTGAGAAACGGTAGCCGCTAAAAATCCCGACAGAGTTTTGACGAACCCAAGCCAGGTATCTTGGGTGATTCCATGACGTGATAGTGATGGGGGGAATGCTTCTAGGAAAGGGGAGGTAGGATCTGCCTTAATCTGAGGAATTGCGATAGGGCGTGGATCGCTGGTGTTGGCTGCCCAAGCCGAGTACGCCGGCGGTTCACCTGCAGGAGGGAAGTTGAATGGGGAGTCGGCTGTTGGTATGGAATCTTCTACAACGGGTATGAGACCCTCTGCATCAGGTATAGGACCTCTTGTAACAGGTATAAGACCCTCTGAATCGGGTATCGGACCCCTTGCAACAGGTATAGGATCTTCTACAACAGGTATGAGACCAGAAGCATCTTCGTATGAGGGAGGTGCCTCACCCCGTGCTTTGTTCTCTTTGGAATACGCCATTAGATAGGTACCTAAGTATTAGAATTTAAGGCGAAAGTCGTAAGTTAAATTCTAGCTTCAATAATTTTTATTTTTTTCCACCGAAAGCTTCGAGTATTAATGAGAATAAAAATTGGAACGATCTACCCAAACCCTGAGCTCCGGGATGGCGATGCCGCCAGTGCTGCGCCGCTCCGGCGGTGGGGTAACTGCGCGTCGCGAAGCCTCTAAGAGTTCAGCTAGTGGATAATTATACAAATACCTAGCGAAAGCGAGAACGAAAACAGCGGAGATATACATATTCGGAGTTAACCTAGTTAAATAGATGTCGAATCCCTTCTCTCTCGTTATGAGACTTAGTCAGATCGTGGACGGTTTTTTTGAAGAGTTTGCTCGTAGCTCAACATAAAGCCACGGCGCCAAGCGGTGATAGGGCTGAGCGATCGTCGAATACCATCAAAGGGATATATATCTCCACGATCATGTGTCTCTGTTCTACATGTCTAGTATAATTATGAGAGTCAACGCATCATGGCTTTATAAACAATAGTAAGAGGTTTTAGTCTCACCGTGACTCACGTAGACAGACTAGGTAGGTATACTAGTTATGAATAGCTCAATTGGATTGAGAATTCTAGCTAGGCGGCGTCCTCGTTGGACTTACTAGGTACCTAGCTGTTGTCCAAAGCGAGTCAAGGCGGTATAGTCTTTCTGATCGGGTATCTTCATCCTCACAGCCAATATACACGACGAAGACTTACCAAAGCTAATATCTTGCAATATAAATAACTAGCCCTAACGAAGAAACTAGTTGAATCTGTATTAACGGTTGATAACACGAGCCCCCGAGAGCGATGGAGAAAGAGAAATGCGTAAAGTGCAGTTTCACGGAACAATCTGTAATAAACCCCAGGGGTTTTATATAAATTTAGTCGAAGCGCGCAGACTTGCATTAGGGCCAGTAGGTAGCCGAGGAAGCAGTATCCTTGTACCGACAGTTGACTCCTTATACATGCGCAGGTCACCAGGAGCCCAAACTTGGCCATGACCAAGAGACCAGAGATTATATCAACCAATAGCTTCCTGATACTTCAATACTATCCATCATAAGACTCAAGAAGGAGAGACCTGATTAGAAGCGTCCCGGCGATCCCGTAATGTAGTACGATTGGTGTGGCATTCAGATCAAGTGCTACCGACGATCACTGCCAAGGTGCGTGATGTAATGTGATAGGGTCCCAAAAGGTCTCATCCTGCCCTATCCAACTTCGCGGCTCTCTTTGGTCAGCTTTTATAGCTTCGGCTCTTCTTGTTTCATATTTCCAGGAGGCGCCCGGTCGTAGCACGTTATCATCGACATGGTCGGCTTTACTTATCATCTTACCCCTGAGAACCTGGGGTAACGTTCATATGGACTTTCTATAATAGGCAGTTCAGAGCATCCCCGGCCCACTTGAGCTGCATCCATACCCCGGACTTTCTTAATTATAATTACAAGATGCTATACTATTTCAGCTACACAGCATACAACATAAATGCTCCGGCCCCAAAGGCACTTTTAAATGATACCAGTAATTGGTTATTATCGTTTTTTTAATAATATCTGTGTATATATGAGGCGTTTGTCTGTCTCGTTCGCGTGAAGAGTAATCTAGACGTGTTTGATATAAGTAAGAATCATGTTGGTTGCCGGTGATGTGTTACTGGCAAACCTCGATCGTCAGGATAGGAGAAAATAGGTAGCATCTGCAAGACATTTAGGGTGGCATGAGGCTCTAGGCTGACAGCTACCCAAACCAAACTATACACTCAATCTGGAATGTAACTAAGGGTAAAAATAGGGGGCGCGGGAGGAAACTAACTGCTCAACGTTACACTTCATTCCAGCATGTGGGCAATCTTAAACATGCCTACCTAAGAGGTATATATGAACTACAGATCGCCGCGGATGCATCATGGCATTTCAACCTCAGTTTCTGTTATCACCAACCAGGGACCATTTCAATCACCTTGTTGTCAAACTTGAGCTTCTGGTTCCAACATGCATATTTCCCGGGCTGTCGCAACTGCTGCCGCCGCGGCACCGCGGTTTGCTATGTACTACGACCAGTGGCACACTGCATCTCCTAGTAAAGACCAGATGGCTGGAGTAACGCATGTGGTCACCTCGTTTGCCGGTAGCACGCTGTTCACTAACGATCCGGCGGGCTCTTACGCGCCATTCGTAGACGTAGCAACACTTCGCAGTCAGTTCCCCGACGGAGCCAAGATGTGTGTGGCGATTGGAGGATGGGGTGATACTTCTGGGTTCTCGGCTGGCCAGAAGGACGAGACTACAAGGAAGACTTATGCGAAGGGCGTTGCCGCGATGCTTGAAAGCCACGGCTACGACTGCGTTGGTAAGTACAATCTACCCATGTCAAAACTTGAAATCTTATTCGGTTGGTATAATTCCAACTGACATCGCTTCCCTCTAGACGTCGATTGGGAATACCCCGGTGGTAACGGCGAAGATTATAAGGAAAACCCCAACTCTGGCAAGGTCGACGAGATCACCAACTATGCCTTGCTCTTACAAGAGATCAAGACGGCGATTGGCGACAAGGAGCTTTCCATCGCTGTTCCCGGTCTTGAGAGGGACATGATTGCCTTCACCTCCGAGCAAGTCCCTAAGATCAACGCCGCAGTCGACGTAGTCAACGTAAGCCCTAAGTGTAACTTATATAACATAAAAGTAAATAAGATAAAGACTAACATTGGGTTCTAATAGGTCATGGCATACGACTTAATGAACAGGTAAAATCCGCCACACACAATCCCACCCAACAAGAGATGCCCGGCTACTAACCCCCCCACAGACGCGACACCCAAACCACACACCACACCTCCGTCAAAGCCTCCCTCGCCACCATCGACAAGTACATCGAGCTAGGCATGGACGCGTCGAAGCTCAACCTAGGCTTCGCCTTCTACGCGAAATACTTCGTGACGCAAGGGGAATGCACAGAGCCTATCGGGTGCCCGACCGTGGAGCTCGAGGACGCGAACGGCGGCGACACGGGCAAATCCGGCGCCGTGACGTTCCTCGAAGGTCCGCCCGTCTTGTCCAGCGGAAAGGCAGATACAGAGGAGGGCGGCCAGTGGTACTGGGACCCGGCCGAGAGCAAGTTCTGGACTTGGGACACGCCTGACTTCATCGCGCAGAAGTTCGAGCAGATCGTTAAGGCGCGGGGTTTGGGTGGCGTTAGTAAGTTCTCCCTATCCATTTCCATCTTTTCCCTCACAATTCCTCTCGCGAAAGGAATAGCAGCTGACTATTATCTGCGAATAGTGGCCTGGAGCTTGGGAGAAGATTCCGCCGACTGGACTTACGTCAAGGCTATACAGGCTGGACTAAAGACGCTATAAGCGATGATATTATGACATTCCTTTTACAAAAGGACTTATTCGATACCGCTTCATGTACATCATTTTAACTGAGACGTTGGGTCTCGGACTTCTGTATATACGATTTACTTTCGCGCATTATATCGAATTAGCATACCCAAGCAAAGTTAAGCTTGTATACCAAAATTCTCTGGCCGTTTAAGGCGAAAATCGAATACGACGATGGGGAAACATTTGGCGAAAATTGCAATTTGACAACCCTAGGAGGTATTCAGTAAGAATGACGTAAAAAGCAAACCTGTACCCGGTGTAGCACTAGATAATATTTGAGACGACGCAGGTACTTTTAATAGACTGTATTCAGAGATTTTCGGGTATCTCAGGACAACGCGAGGAAAGTGTTGGTGTAAAAGACAAGACCTCCCAATAGCAGGAAATTTTCCGATTCCATTAACAATAATTCTGCCCAACCGTAAAAGATCTGCCCATCACTCGTCGTCTTCGTCAGACGACTCGTCCTCGTCCTCGTCGAAGTCTTCCATTTCTTCATCTTCGTCCTCCAACCCAGAAACAGTCTCCTCTAGCGCCTCCCGTTCTTCCTCTTTCCTTTTCCGCTCGTCTTCTCTTCTGGCCTGCTCCAGCATCTTGGCTTTCTCAGCCCCCGCCTTCCTTTGGGCTACGACATAGGCGCCAACCGGAGTCTTCTCCCACTCGAAATCCTTAAGGAACGCATCGACCTGCGACCGATCCCTGGGCGCAAAGTCGACCTTGGCTCGTTTACCCTCAATAAACTTCGCATTCGCCTCGAGCTTTTGAACTAGCAAAACGAGACCGGCACGGACCTTGTTGTTATTGTTCCCACCCGTCTTCTTTCTCGATTGCTTGAGCCACCGCTTAAGCATGATGATAACAGGTAGGGCAAACTCGGGGAATGCTATGTTCGTAGACCATAGAACAAAATACTCCGAAAACAGTTCTACCACCTGTTCGCCAACTCCGTCTTGGTATATTCGTGTCCGTAGATATGCCTTGGGAGCCTTATAGGCCACGGAGAAATCGAGAGGCTTGATAGTTGACTGCTTCGGTGATTTCCTCATCTCTGCCGAGTTTAGAACTTCCAATAGCGCGGAGGCTAGGGGAATGTAAGTTCCGGTTGATCTAGAAACACGGAGAAGAGATCTGATCATATGGAACCGGAGAGGAAAATAAGTCGCAGTTGGTATTAGACGCATGGCACCGAGTGTAACTTGGACGAGTGGGTAAATAAGGGGCTTGAGTTGGGATTCTTTCCCAGCTTCCGCCTCCTTCAGTGGACTGCAATGCTCTGATAGTACGCAGGACCAGAAGTCTATCGAGTGAACGTACTGCCAATTGTAGATGGTTCTATACGAGTCGTTTTGGTTGTGCACAATACTGTTACGTAGGTGGATGGCAAGTTGGCGAATGAAAGTAAAGGCTGTCGTATAGCCTATGTTTTGATCTAGAGCCCATAACTCAGCGGCGGAGTTCTTCATCAAATTAATTCCTTGTAAAGTATTGACGTTTGTCACACGAGCTCCAGCGACCAAACCCTGATAAGTTGCTTTTAGGACGGCCTCCCGGATACCTTTGTCGCCTACCACAACTAGTCGTCGCAAAACCAAAAAGGCTGTAATCCGGGTCGAGTCGCTACTCGTAGACTGCGACCAAAATCCGACGACAGATTTGATCAAGTTCTTAAGCAGTTTTCGGAAACTTAGGAGGTAGGGGACAAGAGGCGTGATAGCGGATAACGTTAGCTTGAGGGTCGCATCATCCGATAGTGTACCGAGTAGGTATAATATAGAGGATATGAATGATTTCAAGAGCATCGAAAGGCTTTTGAACTTCTTGGAATCCGTAGGAACGTTCACCTTGCCGGACGAAGACTCCTTGATAGGAACATGGTGCTGAATAACCTCGGGGATTTGCTTAAGCGCAACAATGAGGATATCGTGGAAAACTTCGGGGCTGGATATCTTATACGTTTGTTTCCTTCCTTGCTCTACGTCGTCTTCGTTTAAGTGCGCTGCAGATCTGAATGCCAAAACCACTTGCCTCGCAGCTCTGAGCGATTGATTATCCGATAATGCTGCCTTCCACCGTGCAACCATAGCTTGTGTCAATTCGTTGTCTTCTTTATCGTCTTCGTCATCTACCTTTCCTCGCTTCTTTTCCTTCTTTCGCTTCTTCTTGGGCTGGTCTTCTTCGCTGGCACTCAGCTCGTCTACTTCAGCTAGGTCGGCGTCGTCGAAGTCTAATGCTTCAGGGTCATTCTCTTTTAAGAATTTGTAAAAATCGGGGTCGTCCTTAGCAAGGGCGTCCATGGCCTCTTTACTCATTCCAAGGTCCTCATCTTCTTCATCGCCCTCATCCTCACTTCCACTTGCCACGGGCATTTCATCGTCTGAAATATCAATATTGCTACCAGCCTCAGATGCAGAGTCGTCCTCGTTGGGCTCGTCACGCTTGCGTTTTCCTAGCTTCTTAGATGCTTTCTTACCCGGTTGGGATTTGTCGATTATTTCGAATCCGCCACCAAAGAAGTCATCAACGCTCATCTCATTGACGTTGGATGTCCTCTTCGAGCCATTGGGTCTACCGGCTTTTTCGCCATCGGCGCCCTTGTAGAACTCGGCATCTTTTGCCTTTTTGGATTGTTGCTTGGTTTTGATTTGTTGTCTCTGCTTTATTTTTGCAGTTGATTTTCGTTGATCTAAAACACCTTTGAGGTGTTTCTTCTCGAACTTTTTAGTTGCTTTAAAGTTTTTCTTTGCGCCGGCCATTGTGAATATTTCCCACGAAATTGCGACGAAACAATTGCGCAGTGAACTTGGTAAGTGATTGATTTTATGGGTTGCTTGCAACGAGAACCGCGACAAACCAAATTTTTTTTTTAGATAAGCTTATCGCGGGGTCCTTATCGTCATCTAGCTCTGCGCTAAGAGCAGCTATGGGTGGGCCTATTACCTAAGCTGCTCAGCAAGGTAACTGCAGGCTGTTACCTACTGAGAGTGAACCAATCACCAAGGTTCACGCGAAATAACCATCTCATTACGTACTTCTCCAACATAGAGACCTAACCTAGGTACCTGCCTCCTACCTACCTCCTACCTACCTACCTAGGTAGGCACAAATAAAACCCAACCTTCTTCCTTCTAGTAATCAGCAAAGGGATATCCAAAATGAATCCTCGTCAGGCCTATGCCCCAACACCCCATAGCTATGTCCCAAATACTGCTCTATCAGCTACGATAAATTTAGACGAGGTACGCGTTTAATCATCCATTCTGTTACTTATGAAGTTGTACTAACAGTCCTACAGGAAGTGAAGCTAGCGGACACTCGCGCTGAAAGAGACTTGCAGGATTCTCTTGCTGAATTATTTTCTATCATCGTCACCTTGGATGAGCTTGAGAGAGCATTTCTTAAAGATGCAATCCCCGAAGCTGACTATACTGAGATCTGTGAACGATCGCTTAAGCAGTATAAGTCTATCTTAGCAGACGAGACCGTGGCTAGAGCTTTCGTTGGCTTGGAGGAGTTCAAGGTCGAGTGGGACGTAAGTAAATTTGGCACGATTCATACGCCATAACCTGTATTAACTCCATCCTTATAGCTTGAAGTTCCTAGGGCAACTGAACGGCTTAGAGTTGGTATGCCGTCGACTGCCGTCACCGCATCGACAGGGGCTACCCAACCGTCAGCTTCGACAAACAATAAGTCTGGCGCTCTCATCCTGGAAGCAACTCAAGACTTCATTACTTTCCTAGATGCCTTGCGTCTTGGACTTTTAGCGAAGGATCAGCTACATCCTCTTTTAACTGACGTTATCCAAAGCGTCAATAAAGTCACCGACAGGGACTTCGAGAATCGCGGCAAAATTGTCCAGTGGTTAATTACCTTAAACCAGATGAAGGCAACCGAAGAGTTGAGCGAGCAGCAAGCCAGGGAGCTTGAGTTAGATATTAACTCTGCATACCTGGGCTTCAAGAATACTCTTAACTGAGAGACCTAAACTTAGTATCGGTCGAGTTCGCGTATCGTGTTGCTTAATGCTATAAACATCGCGATAAGGCCGATTCTTTTTAGGAGGACTGAAAACCGATGGCCGCAGAACGGCGTGGAGAAAAAGAGTGGGTCCTAGATTCCGTCATTTACTGGCCAATTGGCCTAAACGGACCCACTAACAGGGCGCGAGTCTGTCATGGCCCAGATACCTTAAAAAACATCTCACCCAATATTTCAGTCGAGGATGACCGGGTTTTCATTACCACTGGGATTAATAACCTCAGAAAACTACTAAGCTGAAATCAAACGCCGAAATCTAAAATACGGAATATAGTATCATATACTCTTTGCCGAAATCTTCGATATGCAGCGCACTTATCTCGCGTTCCAGCATAACGCTAAGCTTCATACTCTACAGACCGTAGTCACCGCAGTCCGCTCTATAGCAGCTCTCGAGGAGGCTAACAAAGGACTCTATAAACAAGCTAAAGAGGACGACCATGTTGTAATCACAGAGCAAACCATATTTCACCCGCAAGGAGGTGGACAGCCTTCTGACGTTGGTGTGATGAAAAGCTCGGAGGGTGCAAGTTTTGACGTATCCATGGTACGCACAAGCGCCACAAACGACGGCGAGGTGCTGCATTTTGGCAGGTTCGCAAATGCCGGAAACGTCTTTAAGCCGGGGGATTCAGTCTCTCAAACAATTGATAGCGAGAAGCGGAATCTATATTCCCGCTATCATACGGCGGGTCACGTTCTTGGGTCAGCTGTTCGGAGTCTTCTTGAGAAAGAGATTGCAAATTTTGATGAACTGAAAGCATCGCATTTTCCTGAATCTGCTGCTTGTGAATTCCAAGGCCTGATTGAAGGAAAATGGAAGGACGTCATTCAAGCTCGTTTGGATGAGTACATTAGCAAGGATATGCCGGTTGAAATTGATTGGTGGGACGAAAACGACTTCAAGGCAAACGGTCTTGAAAGGTTAATACCTGATCGCAAGGCGATGGGTATGACAGACGACGAGAAGTTCCGAGTTGTTAAGATCATCGGCGCTGAAGCCTATCCTTGCGGCGGGACGCATGTTGACAGTACAGAGTTATGCGGTAAGACTAATGTTAAGAAGATTAGTCGAGCGAAAGGGACAAGTCGGGTGAGCTATGTGCTACCTTAACGGATAACTGTCAAAAAGGCCAAAAACAGCCTCTCGCAGCAAAAATGAAACTTACCTTAGGTACATACCTTGTAACCTGCCCGAAGCTCGGTACGGTATTCTTCCCGATATTTGGGGCCGCATGTATGTACTTGGACTAAGACAACCCGACATTCGACATTCGTCTAGGTGCTGGATGTTGCACAACGTCCTCTATTTGGCGACATGGGGAGTTACAGCCGTACGAACATGGCTGTTGATGATTAAATAATCCCGACGAATACCTACCTACGTATACTTTAATAGATCTTTCATGTCCATCTCGGTAGTTTTTAAGCCGGCACTACAAATCTTGTCAAATAGCCGGTCTCTAGAAGCATCGATGCTCTGTTTTTTTTAGGTTGAGGATACACGAAAGCATAGTGTGAATGTTAGTAGGTAGCCTTACCTGGTTTAAGCATTATCGCCCATTCTAGTTGCAACATTTTAGCACGTGGGTGTATAATTCTAGGCATAGTTTGGGGCCGACGATCAAAGTTGTTAGCCCATTGGCAAGTTCCGTTGGCAAGTTAGGAAAATCTAGATATCAGTTAGTTAATATATTTTTTGATAATCATAATACGATGAAGCTAGTAGATGTTAACCCAAATGACTGGGTTAGGGTTGAAACGGCTTTATACACTTGTCTGTACAATACTTCCTCACAATAAGATGCAGGGTATCATTTGACTTTCAGTTCCTGTGGGACTGCTGCAGGAAATCCTATTTCGATCGTGGGAACTTGAGATCTAAGTGGCAGTGTGTATGGTACATGGTGTCTATTCCCCTTCATGTTTATCAACAACATCAAACCGAGTATACCATTCGCCTGAAATTCTGCCAACGCTGCACATCAACTTGGACGTCACCCAACCCGAGCGGTTAGCGCAAATAGGTGGTTATCCTCTTGAGCAACGCTATCCCGCATCTTTTATATATTAAGTACCTAAAGTACCTTACCTAGGTACCTACTTACCCAGTTATATATACCCGTTTGAAAACGTTTAGCGTGGACAGGACTGTGGTTGGGGCAATGCCGTGTAAGTCATGTATCTCTCTTTCCATAGGGCTTAAACATGTGGCCCAAATGATTGGTTAGGACAACAGTAACCCGCCGTTGTTTAACATGCCTAAACTTTATTACATTGGTGGGGTCTTCCTGCTCGGTGGGGTTCAAAATCCAGGGTCTTTTACAATGCATCATCTTTCATCTTGTACATGCATGTGCTGAAGACGCAAAGAGAATCCAGATACCTATCCTCTTACCTCTTCCCCTCCTACCTTCACCTTGCCAGAGACCTTGTCAGATTTATGGCATCCCACTCATCGTGCATGTATGTAAGTATTTCTCTAGGTCATGGGGTACCTAACTCAAAATGCAAGTAACCAAAGCATTTCTCTCGGTATAACAGGTGGGCAACTAATACCATGGGCTTTCATATATATACTACTTCGTGTTCAACCGTTGCTTTCCTCTTTCCTCCTTTCTATTTTCCCCTATACATCTGCGGATACTCTTACCGACTTCCGTGGTTCGATTCAACACGTTAAAGGAATTTCAACATCCCGCTCTCATTACTCGAGCAATGAGAGAGTATCATGGCTTCTCTTGGTGGTAACATATTACCCCCTGATCCGTATACACATATCTATTTCGCTGGAATAGCAGTTGTTCTCTTAGTAGGCATATGCTACTCTACACTACTTTTGAAGAAAGCGAAAGGCAACGAGAATCCTAGTCTCTTACAGTCGTTATGGCTTTTCTTCTACTCATGCTTCCTTAAACCGCACGATGGTGACCGCAATGGCAATCAACAAGATGCCCTTGAGAGCTTCTACAAGACGCAGGCTGGCGCGTACGATGCGACGAGGAAAGCCCTTCTTAAGGGCCGCGAGGACATGCTAGCCCTTGTAGCCGCTCAGCTCTCTTACCGAGAAACAAAGGGCGGCGATAGGAAGAGACGTGTCTGGGTAGACGTACGTGCTCAACCAACATTCTGACCATCACCCACCGGCGTCACTAACCATGCGAGTAGGTTGGTGGGGGGACTGGCTGGAATATCGAATCCATGTCCAGATTCGTCGATGTAGCCCAGTTCTTCGATAGCGTTTACCTGGTTGATTTCTCTCCCTCTCTCTGCGAAGTCGCTCGCAAGCGTTTCGAGAGACTAGGGTGGAAGAATGTCAAAGTAATCTGCCAGGACGCCAGGAAATTCAGGTTGGAAGACCACGAACCTTCTTGCCAGAGTAGACGCGCCTCTAGCTCTTCTAGCCGAGGCTATTTCTTTCAGGAAAGACCTAGACATGGCGGTGCTGACTTGATCACCATGTCATACAGCTTGTCTATGATTGTTAGTACAAACCCATTCAACCATAACGTGCATTTTCTTACCGTAATATAGCCCGACTACTATTCCGTCATTGACTCGCTACCATCTTTATTGGCTCCTGACGGTATAATCGGGGTGGTAGACTTTTATGTCCAGTCTCAAGTCGACATCACCTTCCGAAACTATACGGGCGGCCATGCTAATCGTCATGTTAACTTCCTCGGCAGGATATTTTGGCGTGCCTGGTTTGACATTGACAGAGTCGCTCTCGAACCTGGGAGACGAGACTATCTCGAGTATAGCTTCGGGACGATCCTAAATGCCAATAACAGAAACTATGTCCTCGGTGCGATCCCTTATTACATATGGCTAGGGACTCACAAGCAGCCATCGTCATCTAGACTTCCGCACGAAATTGTTGAGAAGCTGGATGCTCTAGTTACCGAGTCGCCATACCTCTACCCCACCAATCACTCAGCCACTCTGTCTCGTGCAGTTGAAAGGGCTACACCAGAAATTCGGTCCAAAGCCTTCGATGCTGCCATCGTCAATCTCTCTTCTAACCTGCCTCTGCCGTCCTTTTTCTACCAGAACCATCACTACAGGATTTATTATGATGACCAGCTCAAGAAGCACACCCAGTTCAACGACGAGTACATCTATGCTTTCACATGGGAAGATACGCGTGTCGACGAACGTATCCTCAAGATAAAGTCAGACGATGTGGTACTCGCCATCACTAGCGCTGGTGACAACCTCCTTTCTTATGCTCTACAGGGACCAGCCAGAATTCACGCAGTCGATTTGAATCCAACCCAGAACCACCTTCTCGAGCTCAAAGTAGCTGCGTTCTCTTCTCTCTCCTACGAAGATTTTTGGAAGATTTTCGGCGAGGGCAAGCACCCCGAGTTCCGCTCCTTGCTCATCTCGAAGATGTCGCCTCACCTATCCAGTCGCGCATTCCAATACTGGCTTAGCAACCACCATATCTTCGCGACGTCCAAGGGCGGGTTGTACGATACGGGTGGGTCAAAGCATGGAATTCGCATATTCCGTTGGATTTCTCGCGTGTTTGGGTGTCGATCCGCTGTTAAAGAGCTAATCGCCGCCAAGACCCTAAACGAACAGCGTGAGATCTGGCGCAACAAAATCCGACCAGCTCTTCTTTCTCGTCTAGTTTCTAAGTTCGTCGTAAGCCAGGAGTCATTCCTATGGACCGCACTCGGGGTACCGAAGAACCAGCTGGCAATTATCGAAGAGGACCATGCGGTATCCGATGCAGTTTGCGGGCCTAATGCGCGGGCTAAAAACACTCGTTCTCACGCCATCTGGGAATACATGGTCAATACGCTAGACCCGATGGTAGAGAAGACACACGTCGCGGCAGATAACCCATACTACCTAGTATGCCTTGACGGTAAATTTAGCCGAAACTGTCATCCAGACTATCTGTCGCCTCAAGCGCATGCTCGACTGTCTCGCCCGGGCGCATTTGACGGATTACGCATCCATACGGACGAGATAGATGAAGTTCTCGCACGTATCGCACCCGGTACCCTTACGGTGGCTGTTGTTATGGACAGTATGGACTGGTTTGATCCAGGGTCTAACGCTGCAGCGGCACAAATCGCTAAGCTCAACCGCGCGTTACGCATGGGCGGGCGCGTTATGCTGCGCTCCGGGGGTCTCCGACCTTGGTACCTAGCCGAGTTTAAACGGCACGGGTTTTCGGCCAAGTGTATGGGCGAGCGTACGGAAGGCAAATGCATCGATCGTGTCAACATGTATGCAAGCTGTTGGATTTGCACGAAGCGCGAAAACCTACCTCCACCCACGCCAGAAGCGGAGTTTATGGCTGGATCCGAGATTACTTCTTTACAGATCTAAGAAGGATTCAAAATTGCTTGGAAGGAAGAGTCATTAGCGGTGCGGCCTATTGTTGTTAGGGGCTGAGACGACTTTAATTGTATTCTATTCGCTCATTCTCAAGCCACCGGGACACAACATGTATTAGTTGTTGACAGCGTATGTCAACAGCTGATATACTGTCCGTCTTTGCCAAGCAAGTTCGTACTACGCGAATCAAATTGGTCACGAAACGAGGATGGAAAATATAAGAAAATATATACCTGCTCAATAGATCTACTATTAAAACTACTAGTTAATTTCTATAAATACCTACCTATTTATTACGCTACCTATGTTTATGAAATGGATGCTTGATTGTTGGTAGAGCGCCATGAAAGTGCAATTTCGAATTAATTCGGCTGCCTGGAATCGGGCTGCACAGTCCTAGAAAACAGGTGGATGCATGCTGATGGTGCATTTAGGTAGTGTGACTTGACTAGTAATCAGGGGGGGGGGGGTTAAAAAAAAGAAAAAAAAAGAAAAGATATATCCCCTAAGAATCCCCCTAGTTAGTTGACATTAAAAACTTACAAAGAAACCTTTCCCAAAAAAAAAAGAATATAAAAACTTTTGTAATAAATAGCATCCCAAAAAACACTGGAATGGTCATCTAGTACATCACTTACCTGATCCTAGGCTAGGTACTCGCTATCGCTATGGCGCCTCTTACCAGCGAGCCCGACGCTATTCGGGTCGCACTGAATCTCTCCCGGCGTAAAGCATTTTACAGCCTTGTCGCTGAGATCGCTGCATACATGCGATCGCAACTAGAACTCCCTTACAGCCCCAGCACATCACCGAATTTCTCGTCTTCTTCGGGACGAGGACCACCCCCGTATTCAGAAACTACCGATGCACCTTTATTCACTCCCCGCACTAATAGTCGGGACTCGGATTCCGCGCCGCCTCAACCACCCAGGCCGCAGAGAGCACCGCCTAACCCGGCACTTCTTAAATTACGGAAGGCAGCGCTGCTGCATTTTGATTCCTGGCGCGATGAGACTCTGGGGAAACTCAAGGAACTTGTGGCTAAACCTGATGATCAGAAAGTCGTTGATGCCCGGCGCAAACGCGCCGAGCAGTTGAGCGCCAAGAGCCGAGAACAGCCCTCCGACGGGGAAGACCTTCTGAGTTTCGGGGATAACAGCAGGTCCACGCAAACCTCTACAGCACCGGTACTCCCGCCCCGGTCTTCTTCTACAGGGCCGACTAGTCTAGCCGCTTTCCAGGCCTTGTACCATCCCATCCCCACGAGACTCACCACGATCCCGATCGAGGATCGCAAGGAAGTCCTCAGCGCTATGTTGATCTTACTCTTGTCTATTGGCAATTACTCGGCGTACTCGCGCACTCTGATATGCTACCTGACTTCCGCGCTGGAGATCCCGCCGGCGTTTTTGGATAGCGAGGAGACGGAGATCGCGACCACTATGGTGGAGGCTGCGCAAAAGGCGGAGCAGCAGGGTGGTATGTCGGCCGAAGCCGAGGCGCAGAAGCGCAGGGAGCAGGGCCAGGTCGGGAGGTTTTGGAAGGTTGGGTTGGCGTCAGTGGCGGGTGCTGCGATTATTGGTGTTACGGGGGGACTTGCTGCGCCGGCTGTGGCCGGTGTGATCGGTGGTCTTATGGGTTCTGTCGGACTTGGCGGACTAGCGAGCTTCCTGGGGATATTCTGGATGAATGGAGCGCTGGTTGGTACGATCTTCGGAGCGTTTGGTGCGAAGATGACGGGTGGCATGGTTGATCAGTATGCTAAAGAAGTCGAGGATTTCAAGTTCCTACCGCTGCGGGAGGAGTGGGGTAAAGGGTGGTCGAATAGAGAGAGAACTGGTTCCAAAGCTCGCAGGCTCCGGGTTACTATTGGTATTAACGGCTGGCTCACGGCCGAGGAAGACTTGACGAAACCGTGGCGAGCGCTGGGTGATGAGACCGAAGTGTTCGCCCTAAGGTACGAGATGAAGAGCCTGATGGCGCTCGGCGATAAGCTGAAGAGTCTCGTCGGCTCTGCTGCGTGGAGTGCCGTACGCGCCGAGATACTCAGGAGGACAGTGCTTGCGACGCTAAAAGGCGCGCTGTGGCCTATCTTCCTTCTAAGCTCGGCTTCTAACATCGATAACCCGTTTAGCCTGGCTAAAAATCGATCTGAGAAAGCCGGTAAGATCTTAGCGGATGCGCTGATCAATAAGGTACAAGGAGAACGGCCTGTGACGCTGGTGGGATACTCGCTAGGCGCACGAGTGATCTACGCTTGTCTACGAGTGCTCGCGGATCGCAAAGCCTTCGGACTCGTCGACAACGTCGTCCTAATTGGTGCACCGGTCCCGTCCAACACAGTATACTGGCAAATGATGCGAACCGTGGTCTCTGGCAAGTTGTTCAATGTGTACAGCGAGAACGACTACATCCTAGGTTTCCTTTACCGCGCGACAAGCATGCAACTTGGCATCGCTGGTCTTCAGCCCATCAGCGACGAAATCGAAGGGGTCGAGAACCTTGACTTAAGTAACGAGGTTACGGGCCATTTGCGATACCCGGAGCTCACGGCTAAGATATTGACACGGTGCGGGTTCCC
The DNA here is from genome assembly GCA_025201765.1 of Daldinia sp. FL1419. Lineage (NCBI taxonomy): Eukaryota > Fungi > Ascomycota > Sordariomycetes > Xylariales > Hypoxylaceae > Daldinia > Daldinia sp. FL1419. The sequence goes on from MU623386.1 coordinate 85,003, forward strand.
TGATGTTCGCGGTGGTGCGGGAGCCATTGAGAAGGATGATGGAAAGATTGAAATTGAGCTGCGTGACAGAGATTGGGCGGAAACTGGGAATCTGATTGACATTGACGATAACCCGAGGCCAGCAAGAACACCGGCGAAAGATGCGTTTGCATCGATGGCGAATGAGAAGTTTGATCCAGCAGTGAAGAACGTGTTAGAGTTGAAGAGTGATGTAGGCGTGAGGGATGCAAAGATCGAGGGGAAGAAGGATTTCAAAGAGGCTGTCACATCGCAGCCAACAGCGGCAGTAGCAGCGGCGACTACAGCAACAACCGTAGCAGCCGTAGCGAGCTTGCCTGAGACGCCCAGAGATATCCCTAGAAGCTCTACTATCGTCGCCTCATCTACATCGCCGAGTGCGACCCAGACTGAATCTCCCCCACCCGCATACCCAGGTATTTCTCAGAGCTTTAGTCAACATGATGACTACGACTACGACGACGACTCGGAGGAAGAGGGTGGAATCAGGATGGTGAACAATGACTCGGATGGAGAGTTGACATTCATCGAGCCGCTACGTATTGATGATTGATTTTCAAGGTTGGAACCAGGCATATCGGGAGAGGTATATATCCAGCGTGAAGGAGACAGATGAAATGATGGTATGGTTAAAACATTTTCCAAGTGAGACTTGTAAAACATTCGCGATATATCTAGTAGTAATGATGTTGGAAGCACCCCGTGGTGATTTTGACCCTTGATTTGATTTGATTGCACGACTGCTGCGCAGCGTGTAGGTACCTACCCGTCTATGAAATGCACATAGCCGAATTTATCTAGCAACTATATAATGCAGCCATAACTCTAGTTTACTTCTTGTACTCTATTCTACCTCTCCTCTTCATATCCATCTTCAGGTGTTAACGCCGAAAATTCTACCCTCCTTTGGCACCTTAACGAAAAGCAGTAACGTAGCAACAATAGAAACCAGGATCGACAACCCATAATACGGCAGTCCGATCCATCCGCCACCCAACTTCATTCCGAGCGCGAAAAGCGCAGCGAGGAATGGCTGGGCGTAAACACTTCCGACGACATCGGCCATAGCAACAAGACTAAAGAGTCGAGAGCGGTGCTCCGGGTCGACATATAGACTCATCAAACTTCGAGTCAAGCTATTAAACCCGGACCCAAGAGCCATGAGAATAAGTCCGAAAATAAATCCTGAAAGCGTTGGTGCTAGACCGAGAACGAATATTCCCACGGCTAGGAGCGTGTAGGACCAGCGCGCGAGGGATAGGTCGCGGTGCTGCTCGTCGGGCGCTCGGATGCTCTTTGGTGTCGTGCTCTTCATCACGTACCGCGTGATCCAGGGTAGGATTACAAGCGCTTGGACAACTTGTGCAGCGCCGTATGTGGATTGCACGTAACCTGTCTTGTATAGCTCGATGCCGTATCTTTTTGACAAGAACTGTGCCATAAACTGAAGCGTTGAATATACGACAGGGGGTGATCCGAGGCATGTTAGAAGGAGAAGAATGAGGGATGAAGATTTGAGCATGGAGAGCGACTCCTTGAACTGGAAAACGACATGCGACACCCGCGACTTGAGACCTGAAGCACCTTCGTCCTCTACATTTTCTGCTCGGTGGTCGATTTGCTGGTCTGGTTGATGCTTCAAGGTCTCGGGCACGAAAAGGAAAGCAATCCCACTTGACGCAGTGACGGCAAAGGCAATCCAGATCGGTGGCCATGATCCTACCTTTGCCATTATGGCGGATGAAAGTGCCGGAGCCCCAAGATTTCCACATAAGCTAGCGACGTGAACACGCATGAACGCAATTGCTCTAAATATTAATTAGTCGCCGGTGCTATTGATTATGAAGGGTAATACTAACCTCTCTTCTTCAGTAGTCGAATCAGCAATCATACTCAACACAATCCCAGAGATCACCGCGCTACCACCGCCGATGAAATTACCCAAAGAGCCCAGCCAAATCAACTCAACTGGGAATACATTGTGGAAGTACACCACCGCCATCGCCCAGAGGATCCCGAGGAGAGATCCGGCTAGAGCGAGAGCGACCACGGGCTTTCGACCGATTCTATAAGGAGTTAGCCAAGATGTCAAAGCGAGAATTGGAGAGTGTACTGTGTTACACACCTATCTGCAGCGAGACCCCAAGGGAATGCAGCAAGGAAACCAGCAGCGGCATCGAAGCTGGTCGACATAGCCAAGGTAAACGCAACTTTATTCTGTATCGCATTGGCCTTGCAATATTTCTCGTCGATGGGCTCAGTAGTACTCCCGTCGAGGCCATAGTACTGCCGACACGCTGCGTCTTCTAGCAAACGCGTTTCCGGGATTCCAATAAGCCCAGTCGAAGAAGACGATATAAGAATGAGGAGACAGAGCAAGTTTACGATGGTGTTCCCATTATGCACCTTGGGCACACGGATGCTTGTAATCGATGCAACCGACAATCTACTCCGATGCGACGGCCGTGTAGGTCGCTCATTCGCCAACAGGGGGGTTGTCTCCGCGAGGGTGACCTCATCATCCGAGTCGCCTCGACGCGGCTCGTCACCACCCATCATATTTCAACCAGAGAATGCCTTCAGTATCACTCCCCCGCGGATATCTTCTACTACGTAGAAAAAAAGTAAACAAGAAACTAATTAAGATGAGACGAGAATCCAAAAGGAATGGAACTTGTTTGTCGCCCTGGCTAACTAGCGTTACGCCAACTCCGAATGGAAACCAGCCGAAAGAGGAAGTATTCCGAATTCCGAACTGACGTGCTTGTCTAAGACACGTCGTAGCTTATCATCCATGGATTAATAGGCTTACTCGGGTCATCACTAGGTTAGGACTTTATATGACTTCATCCTTTGCGAAGATATTAGTACCTAGTACACGCATGAGGCTCTAACAGCCGTCCGTAGTAGCAATGACTTTGTTGCCGTGATGTTTAAACACACTACCTTTTCCAATCTTGACTTGGCATGCCAGAGAGAATATCTACGCAAGATTATCACTGCTGAAATGAGGGGTCAGTGTACTGCTGCTGGTAGAATACGAGTCATCCTAGTAAGAATATATATATATATATAATTGAGGCTTCCCTTTTCACACATCTTCCTTTGTTCTGTAAACTTCTTACGTTGGGCCGTATTCTTGCTCTACTCCCTTGAGGGAACTCAAGTCGTTTATGCTGCAGATGCGCCCATTGTTACGAGTAGTCGGGTAGGTGGTTAACCTATCTCTCTGTCTGGCAGTAAACTGCAACTTCGATGTTTGTTATATTTACGTGTGGATATTAGCCAGATCAGAGATGGTGATGATGATGTTTTTCCATCCGAAGGGAATAAAAGCCGTGTACCTAGGTAGCTACTTAAGAAGTAACCTATATTATGAAAACCTACAGCGCATTGAAAGCGTGAAGGACGGCTGAAGTACCTTTGGCAGAGCCAGCTTATGGCTTGGTACAAGAAAGCCACTATCATGTACTTTTAAAAACTCTCTTGTCGATATACAAGATTGTTCTTCGTCTGGGAAACCGTTACGAAACATTCTCGACAGTTAGGGGCTAGGATTTAGCAGATTCTCCAATGAGTGCTTGCTCTAAGAGCCTGCTTCAGGCTCCCAGGCCCGGCCGTGTGAGAGGAAATGGACCGTGGTGTATTCTATCAGCTAATTATATCTGCTACTAGCTACACTTTAACGACTATTTCTAAACACTTTTCCTTTCATGTTAATGAACAACGTTGAGCCTTAAGTTTACGGACTGTAGCTTACTGACAGTCAGGGGAATAGTCCCCGGTAGGGCATAAGCATTCTCATCGCCTCTCACAGCGCTCATTATACCGTACCTTTCAGTACCTAGGTACGCAAGTACGATAGTAAATATGAAATTCATAAATATTTCCGCAGGCTATTGGGATGATATGTCACGAGCTAGCGCCCTTCATCCCTATGACAACGATTATGATAATTGCATTTTCATCGTATGAGTGCGTTCCACCTAGGACAACACCCGATACAATAAACTATAGCATCAAAGAGCGCATCAATGGCGCGTAGGGTGACAAATAAGTAATTTCTTGCCACCGAATTCTTAAGGGGAAGTGGACGGCGATCTATTATCGTGTGGCTTGTAGTGAGATGGTCTTTGCGTTCAATAGGTGTGAATATGGGTGAACATCAATCCCTTGAGATTAGGCCAGCAATCACGCCGGATCGATATAGGGGTTTAAAGGATGCTATGCTTTTTCTCCTTTTCACATCTTATCCCCGATATCCTTGTACAGGCAAGGTTTAGGGCATACTACACCTTACTATTAAGCGTACCTACCTAGGTATGTACTCTAGTTCTCCTTGAAAATGATCTTCATTCCCTCTTAATATCACGGATTCTTCTGTTTTTCAATATGGAGTAAGTACAGGAGTGTATTCAGTGTAAAAGAAGCATGCAGCGCTCTTGCCAGATGCCAAAAAGCCTGGGAACTACTGGACTCATTATTAATACACCTGTCTTAACGGTAACTCTGTGAATGATATCAACACTCAAATCCAATATCTGATGCCGTATCCGTCAAGCATTAGAACGAGGAGAAATAGGAGTTGACATACGTAGGTACCTAGGTGTCTATTAGTTAGGTAGCTAGTCCCTGCTCATATTTAGGTATACATTGAATTATATTCATCACTTGTAGAATAGGCCTCTGTAATAATCCGAATGCCTGTGACTTTTAGTGTAACAACAAACTGTTGAAGGAAGACTCGCCACGGGGGACAAAATACCGCGTCATAATTGTAAGCCACCAAATATGCACCGTGGCCACTACGTTGCACTTCCGCTATATGTTGTCCCTGATCATGGCTAATTCTCTTATGAGATTCTTGAATATGACTCTGATACTTGGTTCAGGGGAATTCTAATTCCGACCAACTAAACCTCCATAGATCTCTTCGTAGGGGCGTAGGGGCGTCTTTTTCTCCTACCTAGTAGAACATCTGAGTCCTACCAATGTTATACGAATCGGGAAACGCGAAAAATACGCGTGTACGCGGCGGGATTATTATCATATTTACTTCAATTTGGTCGGAGACTTGCTTTGATTCATAAGAAGTAGACTTTGTTCATTAATAACTGACCTTAAAAAATATTGTTAAAGTTTCTAAGAACTATTACGATCAAGACTATTCCAAATATTCCTCTCGAATGGAAATACTTGTCATATCGTTGTGAATAGAATAGTCTCAACCCTCAAGAATGTAACTAGGTACTATTCGTATCCTACATTATCTTCCGTCTTTGTGAGCCTCGAACTTTCCTGCTTGTTTTTGCCGGCTACGTTATTCGTATTACCCATCTTTCTTCTCGCGTAAACATCCTCCAGCCTTCTTTCACCGGCTCACCGGTCCCCACAGATTTGAAATTCCGTACCCTTGGCCAACTGGCAATGGAGATAAGATATTCGGCAGTGTATATATTGACCCGTGCGATAGGATGATCCAAGTCTCGCCTCCTGACCTTCCGTATCTGGGTCCCCTGGGGACTGGATGCATGCATTCTCGCTTAGTCAACCGTTCATCACACTGTGCTGGATAGGGGCTCTTCGGGCTTTGGAGAGAGTAGTTGGGGACTGGGAGCTACCATCGCTTATAGTACGTTCTATAGATATTTATATAGCTAACCTTGAGATATTCTGGAAGATCGGGTGATATTCTAAGAGAACTTGCGAAACAGGTTTCAATATATGTACATCGTGAAGAAATGTTAAGGTGGTGTTCATATCCGTGTGGCCTGTTTAAAACAAGAACTATAGTTATTGATTTGTGGTATCTATTTTTAAGTACAGCCACCGAACCTCAGGGGGGCACGATTGATTTACCATATTTAGATGAGTAGACCAGGGTGATGTGGATGGCATTATAGAAATCTCATCTTCCCGCTTTTGAGAAAGTTCCTTTACTATTACGCCGATGGCTGCTGCCACACCGATCTCAACATAGATCTGATCTTGACCGCTCAAGACCGGATACTGTCAGTACAGATACCCGTGGAGATATATGAGATCGATCCCGATTTGCGCGGTCCAGCAATACGGGCCATGGTACAATATTTGTTACTATCGGGACGCCTAACATTTGACTACATCGGTATGCAACTCTATTGGTTCAGTGTGCTCTATCCAGCCCATATTTCCGGGGAGGTGAACTTACGGTGAACAGGGTAGCTTTCTAGGATCTCTCCAAAACTAGGTTACTTTGGTCTCATCTAATGCCCTATGAGACCCAATCAATATTAGGTCCAAGCTTCAGTATGACGACTAAAAAGCAAAGTTGATTTGCATATTACATGGCGTATCGACTGATTTTTTGGAGCCCTGTAAGCTCTGGGACGATAGATCCCAATGTCTTGGGCGAGGGTTTTAGGCAGAAGATACTTGTTCTAGCTGTCGGGCGGCGAGATATGCACGAGGTATGCATGCCTCCATCGTCAAATGACCGCTCGGATGGCAAAGTTTCCAGGTAATGATCAACCGTCATGATATACCATCTTTCAATATACCCTAGTTTTGTGATGATCGAATTCTCACAGCCTTGTATTGTGTTTAATGGAGTTTGGTGCTTCTCCTTTATTCGAGCCTGTTAAAGAGATGCCTTGGTATTCTGGCATCCTGCGATACCAACCGTGTGTAAGCTCTTATATACTTTGTAATGCGGCTTCAGCGCACGCTGAACCAGCTGGATAACCTTGCAAGCCACAGTCTAAGATAGATCGATTTAGATCTCGCATCTAGAATCTACCTAGCAACTTTTCCCTGCTTTAGGAAGTGATTAACAGTATTTAGTCTTAAGCCTCCTATTGTTAAAATTAATTAGCACCTTCAGTTACCATCGCTGCCTCGTAGCTAGGTAGCCGATAGCAAGTTATTCGACAAACTTGTCGCATAGATTATATCAATTATCGTCCTACTCCCCTGAGATTGTGTATATACTATGTAAACCTATGAAAATGGCGTAATAGCCCACGGCTGCTGCCCCAAGCCACGTCAAGGGGTAGGTATTGTCGCCACTTACCTAGATATAATTCCTGCCCAATGAGCTGAGTACATACGTATAGAAAGCCTTAATGGTACCGATATATGCCTGCTTCTCTATGCGGTGATGTGCATCTCGAGCAGTTACCAACCGCGGAACATCCCGGATTCCTGCAAGAGTCACTAGCGCAACGTCTGCTCGTTTCTCACACGTACTTCACAGTATGACACGCATCAATACGATCGTATGTATCTGGTTCGATGGCGTAGCGAGGACGAAGATGGGGAATTCATTATGGGTAGGACTACCAAGCAAGGGTTACTTACAGCATCGACATCCTAGTTGAAACGATTCGAGGAATGACACAACGGATAGATACTACCATTTATATCCTTATATCTCGATGGGATAATGCAGGGTTGCAGATTCGGAAATGCAGCTGCATACAAGAGTGCTGGATTGTCTTAGCCAAGCTAAAATATGTGCACACATCCTTTCCTGTTGTTGCCTGTCAGCCTCTCAGACAGTCTGATTGTTCCCCAGAACATGGCATCTTACCAGGATAACGCGGCTGATCCTTCTAGAAACCCCGTGGTCCTGCCCGTTGGGTTGGGTTGGTATAAATCCAAGTGTAGACCTCATGCGAACCTCTTAGACAAGCTTGCTCTGCACCGCACCCGGCTCCATACGCGATTCTACCCATTGCAGTAGTGTTTATCTCGCAAAAGCCTTCTTGGTTGTATTAGCGACATATCGATTTGTCTAGTAATTTATCTACGAGATGGCCATCGAAGGCAGCTTTAAGTACATTTCAACCTCTGTAATGACCATAGACCTCATGGTCCACAGTGAAAAACGCCATCCGTTACCAACATTGCAACAAAAGCCCAATCGGACTCCACTACAACGACATAAAAAGCAAAAAGGACCTACCACGTCCATGCCATCGGCCAATCGACTGTCAAGAGAAACATTATGCCAATACCACAACACTATCACCGTGCCGCTACCCCTATCTAAAGGCGGCTGTCATCTTGAAGTCCTCCCGCAAGACCTCATCGACCGAATCTCCCAGTACGTCCCGTACGAGAACCTGATTTACCTCTCCTGGGTATCCAAAAGACTCAACAAAATGGTCGACCCGCAACTCGCACCGTACGAAACCAAACTCTCATTCGTGCTACGCGCCGAGCGCGATTTCTACCGGCACTACACCAGCAACGCGAACAAGCCGCCCAATCTCGGCTGCTACATGTGCCACAAGGTCCTCCCCGCGGGAGTCTTCGCCTTCAACCAGCCGCTGCAGGCCGGGGTGTACGGATCGATGCTAGACGAGCCCGTGGTAGTAAATCTACGGCGGTTCTGCCTAATGTGCGGCATTCAGATGGGTCTGCACAAATCAGGAGACGAGATAATTACGCGGACGGGCGAGCGGTACTGGATTTGTAAGTGTAAGTTTATCCTAAGCGAGAAGACGACGAGTTGTAGGAGCTGTGGCATGCCGTCGTATCTTAGACCTCGGAAGGCGGAGTTGGAGACGTATATGAGTCCGACGATGGGATATTGGGCCTAGGCCGTCGAGGGCGCGGAAAGGAGAAGAGCGTGCTGCATCTTTCGGAAGAGAAGCTTGCTTGGTTCGGTCTTTTCTCTACCCAGAAGGAGCTGTGATAACTCTACGGATTGGATCGTAGATATATTCGATTGGATACAAAAAGGGCTCAGTTCTAAGCCGAGTACTTGAGGTGGACTTTTGATTAGCGATTAGCATATTGGTGGCCGCACGCGATGAAGGTCAATAAGTGTGTTTTTTACTGCAAGGGGTTGGGAAATTGTGCACTATTTGGATATCCAACAGGAGGCTGTTTTATCTCGATAGGTGTATATTTTTGTAGGCACAATTCTAATAGGAAATCGTTGCGTATTGTAATCTAGGTAGTCAGCCTCACCCATAGTTTCGCAGCTCAAACCATCTTGACGGTAGGTGATCTGCACTTTGTGGCGTGAAGATCGACCTCTCGAGCCTGGTTGGAACGTGCTTGTTTGCGGATGGGCACGCGACACCTTGTCATTCTTAGCTATATATCCAGCTAATATGAATGTTTCCATCATGGCAGCGTGGCAGATAACTATGGGGAAAAAAGCAATTGATGTTACCGGGATAGCGGTTCCAGCGCCGTGAAGCTTGGCTGTGATTGTTGCCTCACGGATATCAATAACAAGGAGGGGGGGGGAGAATATGCACGGGGACTTCAGAAGATCCAACATGCTACGCTCCAAGATGCAAAAAGTACAAAGAGCCACAGTAAAACTAATGAAGCAAAATAAAAAGGCAAAAAAAGGAGAACAAAGATAAAAAAGCTTGGAATGCAGGACCCGACCTGGCCGTTTGATCTCCCAGTTGGCCTGCCTGTTTGCCCCGACCAGAAATCGAACCCCTGAACTCCTACGAAAAAAACCTCGAGGTGCTTTCTAGCCCTACTTCGTTGCCGCTAGACGAATGACCACTTTGGCTTCACAGCTCCGAGAAGGGGAGATGAATGACCCGAGCCTTACCCTCTCCCTCCTCCCCCGATTAGTGCGCCCTTGACGAAGCAGGATACTATTTGTGCGGTGTCACCAAGAGCGTAGAATAACGCGAAGTGACGGCGCGGAATAGTCCCTCTATGTTCAAGTAACGATCTGACTGGAAGGTTGATATAGCGCCACGATCTCACATGGTTAATTATAGAATTGCCCTTGAGAGCCTGAAACCCCCCCTTTCTTTTTTTTGCTGTTGGAATTAATATCTGCCTACTAACTTTATGTATGTGCTCTCGCAGTTTAATATTCGATATTTTCTACGGCCTAGGTAAATTGTATATTCCTCTAGCATATTGCCTCGAGTATTTGGATCCGGACACTCATATTCCACCCAATATCGAGGCATCTGGTAGACTAGAACTTCGATTCCCAATATTTGATTAGGTACAACATCCTTTCATTTCCTTATACCGTACTCGGTTCTACTAATTGGCTCGTAAAAATAACACGGAGGAAAGACTAAGCTGACCATATTACTCGCCTAGCATACAAGTTCCCCAGTTCTCCAACGGCGCAGAAGCTATATGCGAAGCCTTTTAGTATCACCGTTTGAGGTGTCCTGAAAGGCCTACCAACTCGTTCTACTCCTTTAGGACAGGAAATGTTTTCATTTGGTTGAAGTGTCATAACGTGACATAATATCTACCATCTAAGTCAATCACACCGTATTCACCCTACCCCGTCACGAAGTGATGCTCTATATACGGAGGAGTGATAGTAACAATATTCTCGCTTTCATGACGATCGTTATGGTGTGACCACAACCAACAACAGGCTCTCTTACTCGGTGTTGGTTTGCATTAGTCAATTCTGGCTATCCTCAACATCACTCGTTACACAATAGGACTTGGGGCACATGGAATCATGTGTAGGTAGTTAGATAATCATCCTTAATCAGAGGCAGTCACATTAGGAGGAGCATTTAACATCTGAAGGATTGAAACGGTTCCTTTCGGAAGTCTTTCCGCGGGTTCTTACTCAGCGCTCTTATCAAAAAACCAAAGAGAAGTTTTGCAAGGCACGCCTCGTAACCGAGTAATTATAGCATATATAATATTGCAGTTCTTGAGGCTTTTCACTGTTGCATCTGTAGCCAGCCTCGCTAGTTTGACCAAGCCTAGGTGCTTCAGTTAGGGGTAGGGTATAATCGCCCTCGGTGTATATGGTAGGAATATAGTTTTTCATCCATATAGTCGCAGTATAGTTTCACGCCCAGACTATAGAGCATTGGACCCCAAGGCATATAATCTATGGCAATAGTCTTCGGGTGCCATCCAAGCGTTCATAGCTAGCTCGACCGGGTTGTAAATGGCGCAAATGCTATCTATGCGGGCGTGTAGCTGTAGGCCTCTAGCAGGATTTACTTGAGCTAGACCGGTTATTATCATACGAGGCCGAATGGCATGAGGCGATTTGCAAGTCTAGATGCGCCTGGAAACACAAAAGACCTTTCCTAGCCCTACCTCAACAGAAATCCCGACGGGATTCTTTCCACAATGAGGCGAAGATCGGCTCTAAAAACCCTCGCGCGTATGGCATACGCGGGAGTGTCCCGCTGGGTTAGCATCGCCAAATCTTGTGGCATTACGTTGCGATCTGTCACCCCAATAGAACCCAGACGCCGAGGGCGAAGGAGGCCTCAGCAAGGCTAGGATGTTAGAAGGACCAGGGAAAGTCGTAGTCTGTGTGGATGAGACAACATGATGTGAAAACTTGAAGGGTTTAGTTAACTAACCCTTGCGTAGGGGATCGCCTGTATCGACACCTCAAAAATATATAATTCAGATAAAAATAGCGGGAGGAGCAATATGCATCAACGCTGATAATCCTCAGATGAATTCCCCGTGGTTATTCGACAGATTATGGGACTATTGTAAATCTATCGGGACCGAGTTCCGGTTCCGAATGAGTGGTAAGGTGGTAGATCAAACCCCTCGAACTTGGAAGAGGTTTTTTTTTTTTTTTTTTTTTTTAAAAAAAAAAAAAAAAAAAAAAAAAGGAAAAGTGCGTAGTAGTAAACGACACTAACCATCACTATATCGGGAATGGCGACGATGCTACTCACTGATACGGGCGACTCTAATGCATGCAGGCTCGTTGAGGGGTACGAACCTTGGCATGAAACCCATATATTGATCATCAACGGGGAGGACGACACTTTGTTGAGTTGTCATTTTGTATTCCATCATTTACTAAAAGGAGAATACTACCCCTGAAAGAATTTGATATGTGAAAAATAGGAGGGCTGACCAATCAAAGAAATAGGTATTGTACGTGTTGGATCTTGCTGCGGACACATCGTTGGGTAATGTCATATACAAGTCGTCGTTGATTGAACCTCTATTGAAACATGAAATACGAAACATGAAAACACGAAGCGCTGCTTAAAGATGGGTAGGGGTCCGTAGAGCTGACATACCAAAGTAAGGCGTACGATTCCAAATAGGGAAAATGGCGGCGAAATGAGGTAGATGCGATACTACTGAGTGAGGTTACGCAATCCAGATTTTGCGCAGCAAGGCGACCAGTATGAGTGCGAGGGGCGACTCAAACCGAGACAATGTAAGTAAATATCAATCACGAGCTCGCAAGGAAAACTGCAGCTGAAACTATCGAGCAATCTACCTATTGGAAGAGATATTATTAGATAATAGGCGGTAGCAAGGCTCATTGTTTAATACGACTTGGTGACTCGGGGTCTCCTCCAGTCTAGGTATTCGTAGAATCCCCCACGCGGAGTTTGGGGTTTACTACGGATATATGAAATACGCCGATAGGATATCTAAAACACAGAAGACGTGCTTGTCCAGGGATACGATACGGGGGCGTGACATGGAGACTTTTGTTTCTTCCCCTTTGGTAATGTGTAGAGGTTTAATCCTGTCGAGCTGAGCTTTTCGGCAGACAGATGAGGCTACCTATAACTTGACACAAATGACGTTGGCGTGAACGCATATGTCCCTGCATAGGGCAGATCGAAGGTGGCTGAAGGGTAAAATGATTTGATGCGCGACAATAAGTTGCAGTTACGTCTGAGAATGATCTGCATCCTATTTATTTTATGACCTGCAGCCGAGAGGGGTCGAGTAGTGTAACGGGATGCCCGCCGCATCGGAACCGCGAGAATCGGGGCGTTGGGGAGACCTTAACAAGACCTTGGTCAGCTCACATTCCAAGGAAGTAATATGCTGGCCCGTCCGGTGTATCGGGACTCGCTTCTACTATCACCAAACCCATGGTTCCAGGTATCGTTAATATCGGTTGTTAATTGCCCTTGGCAGAACGGCATATAATGTAGGATCGGCAGCAAGGTTGCTAATATCCGGGAGTTCAACGATAGAATCCCCAATTGGTTAGGGGACCCTGCCGGTAACAAGCATTGTACCTGGCAGGCATTCAGACCCGGCACGGCTCGGAGCTATTTGATAATAGCCGTCTCAGGTCAGATGTTTATATCGATTTTTAAATTCTCGTAAGGCGTAACCGGTTCTCCGATCCTCAATCTTGATTTTGAATTGAATCGGCAATCTGTAACATATGCGGATTGGGTTTCCCAGGTCGTCGCTCCTTTCTATAGGCAATCTGCAGCCGGAATAATACTCCAAACCGGGTGACTTATGCCAGCTCCGTAAACTCCGATGCCGTTAACCCTGTCCCCAATTGGCAGTATAGGTGAAGTAACCCCTGAGAGGGTTTCGTGACGGGGGATTCGAATGCACCTTGGGAAATCCTATCCGGGAAAAACCCTGTAAAGTATGGACGTTGGTGAAAATCAGAGGGCTGATCTTACTTGGCCATGCCGTGTATTGGGGACACACCATGGCCGTATACTGCGCATGTTCGCTAATACTATCTTTCTAACACACCGTTAATCAATGAGAAACCACTCTTCCTCATCTGACTCCGGGAATAGCAGCTCGAAATGGCGTTTAGGTGGTCGTAATTGGTTGGCGGATGCAACATGGCTCGTAGAATTCTTCGCTGTTTCAAAGGGTCGGCCGGGTTATTCTCAGAGTTACTCTCGGAACCGGCTAGATATTCTCAGAATTATTCTCAGGGTCGCATGGGCTCGTTCTAGAAAGAGCATAGAAAGTTCTCCTTGGTAAGGTTAGGCTGCCGGCTACGTCGGCCGGGTAACACCAACGAGTCTCGCGCGCCATATCGCTGCAAGTGAACTCTTGGGATGTTGTAGAAATAGAATCCTGGCCCGTTTACTCGTCCCCACGTGCGGCGCACTCGGTTCTTTACTACCAAAAAATCAAATAAGTCAGCACTGATTTGATCCGTCTATGGCGGGACGAACGGGAGGCACTGAACCTTGAAGCCATTAGCGTGATTCGTACCCATCGTGGGTTTGAATGACCTATTCTAGTCAATTCGAACAAGGTCTATCTTGTATTCGGTCTGTTCGGTAAGCAGGGATTTCCTCGTTTTGGACGTTGATGGTTCGCTTTCGACTAGCACAGAATGCATCTGATTGGTGTGGCATAAGATATGAGTGGTACGAATTCGAAAGCCCAGGCGTCGTTTGGCGAGACCAGACGTGCATGCAAGATGCTGGTTAAGGAAGGATTGAGGATTCTGAGATAGATTCCTTTGAAGATTGGGTCCTGGGGTTACTTAATAATGTTATTGGCTCAGCAAGCGCGTAGGCTTCCTAATCAGGGCAGGGCTGTGGCTTACCTGGGTAATTGAGCCTGACTGAAACTAATGGCCCCCACCTAACTCGACCGCTAAGAACCTATTTTGATAAGGAGGTCTGATAGGTACCTGGTAAAGGCACCTAGGGAGGACTCGACTGGGACTCGGGATGCTAAACGGGAGGAAGGACCAGGGCATCTCTAGGTACCTCTTCCAAGTCATTAGGTAACCATTAAAAACTGGAAGTATCTGCCACACCGGACTCACCTACCTAGATATACCCCTTTCCCCTTTAAATGCACCAATATGTCTTAATGGTTCTTTTACCAAATTAGGTAACTTGTATTAGCACCTTGCGCTTTTAAATAAAGGTAAGATTCCTCTTAGCCTTACAGGCCTTATTGGCCTTATTAACGGCGGTCCTTGCTCTGACAGGCCTGAACGATACCTCGGGACCTAAACTTAGGTAATGTAACGCTAGCACACGGAATTTTACAGGGCGCATGTCGCTTAACGCTTACGACGCGCGCCTTGCAGACCATGACATCGTTCTTCCTCCATTTGTGGTTTGCCCTGCTTCAACCTCTCCCTCCTCCTTACCCAATCCTTAAGGCTACCTAGTAGAGATTTACTATTCACCTACCCAAAGGTATACCATAGCCGGACCTTCACTTCAGCTACCATATCGGGCCCAAACTCCGACGATAACCTTCTTTCCTTCTTCCCTATCCCCCCCCTTTACCTTTTCACGGATCTCTCCGATATAGCCCACGCTTCGCGGTCGTCTTCATTTGTTCGTCCCCTCCCGGGTTGAACGCCTGGTAGTTGATATACCATGATCCCGGTATCGTCCCAGGGACATGGACTCGCAAGGTTTCCGGATGTTATCATGACGCGTATCTGAACCTGATTGTTCAGTCTTTGGTTCTAGTATTGTTATCGACATCGTCATTGTCTTAATTCGGCTTGACTTACACTAACATGATGTTGAGAGGCGTTTATGCGCCATATTATTCCATGCCATGCTCCAACCTATACCACTTGTTAGCCTGATACGTTCAGCTCGCATGATTTCTGTCCCGCTGTGCCCGATATCATGCGGATAATGCGGCGCGTCTAGTCGTAAACCTCAAGTTCGATGCTACCGTAATAAACTTCATGGTCACGCTCCTCCGAGGTCTGGTAAAGTGTTCTCTTTCGTATCATTTCTTTCATGGGCCGTGAGCCAGACCTAACGGTCCTAACCGCAATGATGACTGACTTCTCAATTCCAACCTTCCAACCTGTTCCTCTTGCTGTCTTCGATGCAACCCATCTAACTACATATAGGATGCAATCCTAGCATAACCTTGTGCCTAGTCAGGTGGATGAGCTAGGCAGAGGGCGCAGGCTTCAAATCCCGGACCCCAGCCAACATCCTCAGCCGTGATAATGTCGGACTTCTGTGCATGTTGAGCATTTCATGGTTATTATCTAGTGTACCAAGGAAATTCCAATGCCGGGTCCGGCCTTTGATCCGGAGGTGTTTTAACATGTAGTGATACTATCGCCGTCTTACTAGATCTCGCCTAATTATCTAACCGTCATGTTTCTTTTTTTGGCCTCGAGTGCGCAGTTTATCAACAATGATGGCACGGCCACTTTATTCGCCCTTCTAAACTATTCTGATCCAGGTTTGTTTCGTACATGTGGTGGATCATACTTGCCTAGTAGGCCTGTAGGCTGACTAGACCAGTATCATGTCCATAATAGGTATACGTCTTCAGTTATACAGGCCTGGATCCATGGTGTGGTTCACGGGATCCTGCCGTAGGGCTGAGGCAGTGATCTAATCTATCGTAAGTGTCCAATTGCTACACCGCAGAACTGGCCTCGGGACATCAGATCGTCTGGTTGCACGCAAACGCACTATATAACTCTCTGGCTTTCCCTCGGGTTGTTGTTCTCTCCCTCTGATTCCATCTCAAGCCACTACATCAACTTTCCGCCTGTCTTAGAACAGCCATCCTCGCTCTCATTCCACTTAACAAACACCATCCACTAGACGACTTAGTTGTTTCTGACTATATAAGACATCAAACACACCCAGTATGGTCAACCCCTTATTGCAGCCCACTCATGGGGGCTACATTTCGTCGATTGTTTCCTCTCATCAACATAAACTAACATCAATAGGCATAACCGGTTAACCAAGGCCCAGAACAAAGATAGATCAGATATCGCACCATTCAGCGAATCCAAACCATTTATAGCTTGCAATCAGAGTCACTATATACAGCAAAATGCCTGAGTCTGGATCTGACGTCCCTCCCAACGAGACTGGCGGCAACAGCCCAGACACTGGTTCCGAGACCGGCAGTTCTCGTGGGAGAAGCCGCAGTGGTTACAACTAAGCCATCTATTTGTATCAAACTTGCAATTCGGCATGATTAGACGGAGTTGGAGGTTCATTCGATGGGTTTCCTTTCTGGTTCGGCAGGAAAAGTTATTTATGGGCAATTTTGACTCGGATGGGCTATTAGGGGGCAAGGTTTTTGGACGGCTAGCTTGCCTAGCCTGCTGAATCTTTGTACAATAGGATATACACTTGGGCTTTTTGGTTTTCTTTTCTTCCGGCTTCGAGCCGTCTCCTTTACTCATCGACAACCCCTTTACATCCTAGACGATGTTCTACACGCAATATTTTACCTTCACCTATAGAGCAGGACTATGGCTTACCCCTGAGATCCATCTGCGCAAGCAGTGATACACCAAAGATTCATGTAGTTTAGAATAGACTTTTTTTTTCATCCATCTACTTTACCCAAAATACTTGTACGGGAAGAGAATCCCTCCTTGTGTAATTACGATTTACTTTATATGTGAACGATAAGAACAATATTGAAAATCCTAGAATCGAGTTGTAATATCTGCCTTGCATTGCCTATGCTACTTGGTATTGTCCTATCCATCTCTGTATCGATTATGCCTTCATCAAAGGTGCGCATTGAAACAATGACTAATACACGAACGGTCCAAATATGGTTCTTGGAGGGCACCGCCAGTACCGTGCCCCTGACTAGAGTATGTACGCTAGTGGAACCATGCAATGGTCTAACCTAGGTGTCGTGGTTCTATGTTTGCCGCACGGGATGGGCCGCCCCCATCCCCGATTACGCACTCGTTCGTCAGCTTACAGACAGGCAGGTAAGATGCTACGGTACCCGAGTGTTTGGTTTCATATATAAATGCGCTTCTTACCTTATGTAATACAACGCTGCTGTCAGAGTTTCATACGTCGCCCGATTCTCGTCAAGCTGGACTTGGGCTGATTACAACTTACTATATCGAGATCCGGCGCGTTATTTCGAAAAGGTGCTGAGGGGAAAATAAATGAAGTCATTTATATGCTTATTCCCGTATCCTATCCTCAACACCATCGATTTCTTATGTATGGGTATATGATTAACTATGTCATTTGAGCCTTTATAAAACACCTACATCTATCCTCCCTAGCATCAAAACTTAATATTACAAGTTTTAAATATAGAAGATACGACTCTATTAACGGAGAAACAGCCGTAGAAGATGTAGGATTTAAAGCGTCTTTTTACCTTGCCGTCATATTAAGCAAAATTTATCCCGCTCGAACCCAGGGGGCCTGGTTACGCACGGTTCGTCATCTGCGCCTCGTGACCCATAGATATACGGGTGATTTTCCTATCCTTCCGATGGATTAGCGCTTGGTCTTTTTGTTTTCTTTATTTTCTAATTTGGATTTGGTATATCAAGTTAGCGAGCGGTGAGTTGTGGTCAGCAAAGATAATACACCGAACCATACCGAGGTAACCTTTCCTAAGATTCTGTAGATATAATATTACAAGGTACCTTATAGTTATATTAATCATAAACTATTACTTTCCAGATTATTAGATGAAGTAAGCAAAACAGACTGAATAAAATCTACGTATTACTTAGGGACCTAACTAAACCAGAGACCCCCCCCAAACCGTCAGATTGGAGGTTGTGATATTACCTAATATATAGACAAGCAGGGTACTATTCCGAGATCCCATTCTAGGAATTGTATAATTTATCATGGATCGGTAAGAACTTTATTCCAGTGTTGCGCTTAACATGTGAATCAGACCCGTTCCAGTAACGTGTGAATAGACCCTTGCACATTTCACCATACGATATGTACCCGCAATATATTTATCTGCCGGCACTGGAAATTCTTCAATATTAGGATCAGACGTCACACGGCCGCTATTCATTCACTCGCCGAAGTAAAAACAACCTCTGCCTAATCTTGAACAAGGTCTACATACACTACTCCCCAACTCCTATCCCCATATTGACAATATAACAATATCAACAACTATTTTAGTGTTCTTTCATTTAATTAGTAACGTGCTCAGTATACTGAAGAACCTGCTTTCTATAATTAGAGCCTGAAACTTCCAATGGTGTGGCAGTTGCAACGGGGGTCCCAGCTGATCGGGATTCTCCATGACCCAACTGAGTGTTTCAACCCACTTTCTCAAAAGTTCGCCCCTTTCCTACTCTAGACTCGCAAACGACAACGAGAGAAAAGGCCAATAAGCTACGCGCCTAATAAATATAGCACCATGACATAAAGAATATAAGACCCATCATTACAAGTTAGGTAGGTAGGTATTTTCAAGCTCTACTGAGCATTTCCAATGAATTTTTTATTTAGTTCTTTCTTTTTCTTCAGGAATATCACATAAGCACCAAGAGAGGGCAGAAAACTAGGTATTATGAAGGGCAGTTTGATTTGTGGCAACTTGAATTGTGTAGGTGGCTCTAGGTAAGCATCGTGCTACATGTTATACCTTGTCTCTTAAGACTATATCCACCCAATACCAACACTAGAGGGCCCTGCTATATTCTTTCATGCTACCAGAAATATTCGCGACTTTTCTACGCCGCTAGCTTGCTTCAAAATTAAACATGCACTGGTAGCATTGCGTCGTCACGTCCCGTCCTCTGCTCGAAGGATGCGCAAGTCACCGGCTCCGCTCCCATGCCACATCCGCACCTCCGCTATCCACAAAGCTTTACCTAAGTAGCCGAATTCCAATAAGAGGGCTTTCCGTATGAGGAATGGATACGATGGGTGGGTTTCACCTCCCCGAGACTATTCAGCAGATGTGAAAGTCGGATAAGAAGTCCGAAGGAATACGTTGTATTACCGTATTTCAAATCGAAACACAGATAAATGTAAGACTCTAGGCTACTACAATAACGTACAACCTTGCCTAAAGTCATTGTCTCCATCATTAAAAGTACAAGGTTCGAAGAGAAAATTCTATCTTCTTTGACAACCCCACAGGTTATTAGACAAGACTAGTTCATCCTACATATTCTATTTAATCCTCTTCACCTCCCTATAGAAGGTACTCGCACCTCCGAGTAAGGACATGACCTTTGCTTTCGCCGCACTTGTGATAATCGAAAGAAAATTCCCAGCAAGGGTTTTGTGTAGGTAGTGTACGCAGCCATTGTTTTCATGTTTCGAATAAATAAAATATGTAAAGCACAACAATATTACCTCTATACCTACATACACCTTTGGGAGTAATCACACGCCTGCCCCTTATCTCTTCAATAGCCTCTTGTCAACGAGCATTATCGGGATAGAGCTTTAAGCGGACCTTGTGCTCCCCGTTACAGGATACTAAGACGTGGAAGGTCTATGTAGCTTTGAATGCCTAGGTACCTAGATTAAGCTAAGATTTGAAGAGACTATACTTGTATTTATAAAAGACAATATTAAGATAGATACTATCACCACCAAGACTACGGAAACATGCGATTCAGCATCACGTAAGATGCTGGTTAGAGTATGATATATTGCGTGCCTTCACGGGAAATCCAACCCTGGTGATTTCATCCAGGATCCCCGTCGTCTAACTCTGCGTAACAAAGAGTTGTCAGAAATAACTATGTCAAGCATGTCCTTGTTGAGTTTGTATTACTACAATAGGTATGGCGCTTGGGCATGATTTCACGTCCTACCACTAAAATAGTTTGGGCAACCACAGTCATATTGTAGGTCGCAGCACACTCTGTGAGGGAGGTTTGGTTTGAGTCTCTTCTTTAACGGCTAGGAATAAGAAGCCTTCAGTAATTATCACCTACAACCATAATACCATGCAACTCCAAACCAAATACTATATTTATATAGATTCAAGCCTGATGATGAAGCTTCATAAAAGGCGTGTGCCTAGTTAAATATTCCATCTATGGCATAATACTTAGCACGTTCCCAACAAAGTCTACGGAAATGTAACACATGAGAAAATACATCAGCCCCTTTAGTCTCGTCACGATATAGACGCAGGAGTACCCATTCTTACTTAGCTCGCATGATTTTGCCACTTCAAGTGATACACTAGCACCGACTACCTACGAGGCAGTTGCTTTATTTGCCTCATATGGCACTGTTATGCGCAAAGTTTGCCTAGTGATGTGAGCCTGTAGCTGCCTACCTAGCAAGCCACTGGTTTATCTGAAAACGTCCCCCCTCCCCCAAATCGTCATAACGATTGCTTCACTTGGGTATGCGAAGTACGTGAAGTACGTGAAGTACGTGATGTACGTGATACCGTGGAACACACTTATTAAAGCACCTACCTACTTACATACCTACCTACCTACCTAGATAGGGTATTCAGACAGCTATGATCGCGCCTCGGTACTATATCCCACCGATGCCTAAAACGACCTAACCTACTGTAGGTAGGTAGGTACGTCCCGTTGTCTGTGCCTAACCTTTTGATCAAACTTTTCTACCAGCCTGTCGATCTTCTTTTTCTATTTTCTATTTTCTCTCTTCTCTTCCTCATCAACCAAACCCTAGGACTACTTCCCTCCTACACATAATTAAATAATTTTTCAACTCTTCTATATTATTTCATAATAACATAACAACAGCTTCTAGCTGATGCCTACGGAATCTTCAAGAGTTCAGCATTCCGTTAGAAAGATACAGACTCTTTTTCAGTTCATAGGTCTTCAGATACCTGCATATTAATTTGGTTGACTTCAGTCACCTTCCATCTTTATCATCCTTACTTTACGATGGACCATCAACAACGGTTCAAAGTCGTCATGATTTGGACAGCTTATGATCCTCTTCATCATGTCTCTTGGAGGCATATATAAGGTATGTGTATCTCCGCTGGTCTATTATCCTGCTTTGGTTATTCCCATCCCCCATCCCCCAGCTCCCAGACTTGGGACCCTGGTTTTCGTTTACACGATTACAATACCCAACCCAAGTTATCTTCCGCAATGTGGCCTACTGCAACGTTTGACGCAAGAATTCTTTTCTTTACGCAACTCACCTAGGGCTTAATCGAAAAGAAACGTTTTTCTTAATCAGTCCATCTCAAGCTTCTTCCTCTCCAGCCCCCCAAAGCACCTTTCTAACCTTGTCGTTACGTTTTTAACTCTGTCATTACGGTTTCAACTGTGATGCTGCGTTTATGACTCTATAGCTATGTTCTAATCTTACTGTTCCGTTTCTTTCTACCTCCATCCTTCTCACCCTACCCTTACCTTTCTCTACTTTCAACTCTTCATCGCACACTGACAATAAACGTTGATAACACACCTGCGAGATCGGTTGTCATCAGAGGAGATTGTCAATTTATGCATCGCCTTTGTCTTTACTTTTACTTCATTGCTGACTGAGAAATTACCTAGTTAAACATAAAAAAGATGGCATGCATAATGTGAATCCGTCACTGCGCCCGGTTCACTGTTCTTCCACCGAAGCGGAAGAGATTCGAGTTACAAGAGATTGCCTCTTCTAGGCTTTCTATTTCCAGGTCGAGTCCACAAATTACCATAAGAAGGGATATATCAAATAAACCCCTACTTAAGAATACGTTTGGCGTTGGGGATTTTCGACGTTTAAGACCTAGAACTCGTGGTCCACCAAGGATACCTCATTCGCGATTCATACAACGCGTTTCCATCTCGATATTTTGACACCGACATCCACACTCAATTCTGAGGCATTGTGTATTGATAATATGGATACCTACCTATATTACGTGGATTATTTTGCCTCCATCTCTCTTCAGGTTGATATCTTGGTACGTATCCCCGCGATGGTTTCTCTCCTTTTCTTTCCAGTCCTCTACCTCGGTACTTAGGTACCGGTACTACCTGCTTAGACTGCAGATTTGACCCCTTATCTTTGATTCCTGACTGTCTAAAATATATTTCAGCCTCTTCATGTCCTTATCCTATCTTAGCTTGGGCGCTAACGTTGCCGTGCAGTGTACATTGTATTTGAAATGTTGCGGGGGATTATTTGGGATTATTTGGGATTATTTGGGATTATTTGGGATAATCTGGAACAAACACCTACATCTCCTGGCCCTGCCTTATATCCCATTTAGATGGCTTCTCATTGATGGATTTGGAATAAATGGGCTTACAGATTGGCGGATTATCTCTGGCCTCTAATTGTTTTTTTGTCATATAGACGACGTTTATGCCTAAGATATAGCAAATCCACCATGGCTTCCTAACAAGGCTTCCTAACAAGGCACCCATTCATTATTAATAGTTGGTCCTTTCCTTAAAATATTGATACTTGACACTATCAACATTTTTCATCTTCAATCATTAAATTATTTTACTTCTTTCTGCATCATCACTACTTTTCCATATTATTATTTCTTTGCATCACCACCTCCTCAAGTTACTTCATATCTCCTCCTACTACCTACCTACCTACCACCTCTCTGCATCATTATCACCTCTTTGCAATCTCAACACCGCTGCCTAGCTGGAACCTTGGCAGCGATGTCTAGAATGTCAGTGCCGATCCCTGACAACAACCTGAATAACTCCCACGACCCGACAGATGGGACAGCCAGCGGGAGTTCCATCTTAGAGATGCGTACCAACATAGATCTCCAGGGTCAAATGAGACGTATAGAGGAGTTGGTTGACCGGCTAGACTTAATCGTCGCTAGAATAGAGAAAGGTACGGCCGCGGGGAAAAAAAAGCAATCGTTTTACATCTACTGACGGGCAATGTGAGCTAGTTGCGGACCGCTTGTTCGGGCTTCCGACTCCGGTTGGTACTGGATCGGAGACTCCATCCTCTTATCGTTCCGAAGATACTGATGCGAGCGACAAGACCGACAACAGTGACAGCTACCTTGGCTCGAGCGACGAGACTAGAGATGAGACGGGAGATAGCGAAGGTGAAGAGGCAATCGCGATACCTCACCACTTCGTTGATGCGGATGAAGCAGCTGCTAGTTCGCTCAGGTACGGGCGGATCCCCTGGGAGCACTTGGCGAATCCGGAAAAATACAGCAATCAGTACTTTGAGGTCAAGAAGTCACGACTCGGTGGTAATGGAGCCTTTGCCAAGATGGACCTGAAGAAGGGCCAGCTGATACTCGCGGAATTGCCAATAATCACGGCAACTCCGATGACTCTGTATCGGGATATAGAGTCGCTGGCACCGGAGATTCGAGGCGCCTTCTATCGAATGCATGGCCATCAAAGATCTCCCCAGCACGATATGCGACAGGCAATCTGCCTAACCAATGCGTACGGTTTTTTCTTTTCTTTTTTTTTGTTATATATATATCGCGGAGATAAATGTCACATTCTTGATCAGCGTGCTAACTTGAACTACCTAATAGGTTTTCGATTCAAGAATCGTCGGCCATCTACCTCGTTGCCGCCAGATTTAATCACGCATGTGGAAATGCCAAGTCCATCAAGTATCGCATCATTCAAGATAATATCATAGAATTCCGAATGGCGAAGGACGTGCCTGCTGGGACAGAGCTTACTATATCATACGGACGACACTCGCCAAGTGTTCTGTATACACTTTGGGGTTTCCGCTGTGCCTGTGGAGGATGCAAACCTCTTACGGATGCTCAAATCGAGAGATTAGACCGAAGAGATGACGATAATGAGATAGCTTGGTAGAGAGCATGGGCAGAAGAGGGTTATTCATTGGGGGTGATCTAACTTGGATGGACACTTACCTACCTTTTTGATACTTGCGTTCTTTTCAGGCATGTTGTATTCAGCGAACGGCCTTATCCTTGCGAAGATTTCATTTTGGTACCGATGTTATTAGATGGTTTATTATTATATAGGCAGGTAGGTACCTAAGTGGAGGAATTCGCCAACGTCTTCAAAGATATTAGAAAAGGGCGATGGATCGCGAAATGACCCTACGAGGTATATAAAGCAATACAACACAGCGGTGTATCCACATTATTGTTCCTTTTTTTTACTCATTTTTATCTTGTTGATGCTCCTTTTTCTTGCAGAAAAGATGACTAGAGCACGGACAAATCTTCTAAGACTGAAGCCCCCTAAATAGGGAGCTTGCCTAGAACCTACATAGGCAAGGTGCGTAATATACCGCCTAGACAGAGACGGACATGCACATAAAGGCGCTCATTTATAAATCATGTAGAGTCACGTCCAATAAGTTTAGGCAACACGAATGCAAACGTGATGAATGCACTCCAAGTCAACACTCACGCCCATGTAACATCTGTCGTAGCTACCTCTTGATCATAATGTTGAGCAGGCAGTCAACAACTTAATTAACCTGTTAGCAATAGGGCAACTAACAAATGGGCGTTTTGGGAATACTAACTTGTCGGAGTAACCATCAGGATGCCTAACCCTCTAATATCTTGCGGGGACGCTGTGCGCTTCCTATATAGGTACTTTGTCTGCTCCTAAGGCATCTGCTCCCTATCCCCCAACAGTGCCGCCGCATGACATGACGCATGTATTCAGGTATTTGAACGTTGCATCTCGTTTGTTGATCTTCGGCTACCGACTTTCATTTCCCTTTGACCATCTTTAATAGTATGCCTAGCAACAGAAACTCCAGACACTCTCACGTTGGGTAGATATTTAAGGATCTTTCTTTTCTGCCACCACCTATCTAAAGTATCCCAAGAAAGTATCATCTTCTGAAGTCCACCTCAGCTTTATCATTCTGACTACCTGACTGTACTACGATTAGAATATTTTCCTGGTATTGATACTACTGACCCTCTTTCGTCTATTTACTTACCACGCTGTCAGTGTTACAAATCTGCTTCATTACCGCGATACCAAGTATCATCACGCCGCCATCAGTCCCCATTTTGGTGTGCTGCCTAAAATGCCACCCTTTCCTTCTTCCGATTGCTATGCTATCCTCGGGGTGGATGTCACCGCGACCAGGAAAGATATCGTCAGAGCCTACCATCGTCTAGCATTTATATACCATCCAGATAAGAACCCACAAAACCAGGAAACTGCCACCGCAGCCTTCCAAGAAGTATGTCTTAACCCTTCACCTCTCGGCCACGGAAGCTAGACTAACCTCCAATAGATCGAGCGTGCATACACGACTCTTAAGGACCCTGTTACTCGTTATATATACGATCGTTACATGTCGGTTCAGGAGCTATGGAGGCATTCTAATCGGTCTGGTGTTGATAACGACAGAGAAGATTTCGGCGAGAATAGCGCGTCGATGCCTGATCCCACATTCCCTGGCCATTTCCGTCCACAAAGAAGAGACGGTGGCTCACAAGACCCCCCAGAGCCCGCCAGCGGGAATACTACGTCTCGTGAAGCCCAGAGGGAGGAGGAACGTGAAAAGCTCATGCAGAAGGCTCGAAAAGAGAAAGAGGCCAAGGAAGCCCAGATGTTGGCCCGCAAGAGGGCACGAATGGATGCCAAACAAGCTCAAGAAGAGATGAGAGCCAAGCAGAAGGGGGAAGAATGGGCCGCCGAGGTTTCTAGCCAAAAGGGGCTCTGGAAGGCATCTAAGTCTACTACCGCGGACGAAAAGATGCGCAGCTGCCTTCACTCCAAATTCTGCGGCAAGATCCGACAGCCCAAGAAGTTCAAGTGTGGTGAATGCCACATGAAGAGAGGCACGATAGTCTTCGAGTGTCCGCACTGCCAAATGCACATCTGCCAGAAGTGCGTAACCGATTTCGCCGAGACGCGCGCCCGTCTCGCAAAGTAGAATGACTAGAGCGCAAACCCAATTCATCATCTCAAGCAAAGGGCAGAGTCCCTAATAAGGGGTCTACTTGGGAGTCCGAAGTTGGTGAAAAGCGACAAGGAGAATCGACATGGGAAGGGGACGAGATAAAACACAACCCCATACCTTTTGTCGCGACGGGGCAGGTTGTGTTGCTTCCAGCCAAGCCTACAGAACTTATATCAGCAGGACCAATCGACACCCGAGAGTGAAGGGAAACGAGCGATACAACAGTTTAGCGAGGTTATGGATTTTGATATCAGGGAATGAGCTACGCCTTGGAGGCTACCTTTTCTTCACCTACATAATGGCGAGATACCTAGTTAGGTTAGGGTTTTTGCACTGGCCAACGTCTTGTTTGCCGTTGCAACTTGGAGATCTCATCTATCCCGTATGAGTGCACCACGCTTGGGTCAGTCGTCACACTGAAGGCTTCCTTTGATTTCTAGTGGGACTAGGTTGTATCGGTTTTTGATCTTTTATGTTGCTTAGGTACCTAGCCTAGGTATTTAGAGATGGAATAGAATAACATTCCCATCGTGATAACTATCTACTTGCAATGGGTGAAATTGGTTTTCCCAAACGGACCAAACCCACACGTAGATGAAGACGGGTACAGCATTAGGCGTGACAAGTTATTCGTGAAATCCTCTGCATTATTCTAGAATTACACTATCGATAGGGGTCAATGCCAGTATAATTACTATCACGATAAGCCTGTCGGGTACCGTCGGTATCAGTAAACGCTTCGCGGTTACACAAATAGCAAAAAGAAAAACAGATCGTTTTGTCATCGCCGACGTCATTAAATCCAACCAACCATCCTACCAACCTAGGTTAGGTAGGCACGTAGGATAAGCAAAGAAACATCTGCATCTGCATCTGCATCCGCATCAGCATCCGCAACGGCATCCAGCCTCGGGCACCAGCACGCGTAGATATATCCGAGACGCGCCACTCCACGCTTCCCTCCGTCCCTCCAACCCGCACATCGATACACAGCCACTTTCACTTTTCGCTTTCTCTGTCTCTATCTCTCTCTTTTTCTCTTTCACGTACCTACTTCTATACCCCCTACCTCCACTCTCTAACCCAGGCTCAGCTCAGGTACCAGGTAACCCACCTTGTCTCGGTACAACACTCACACACGGCCAAACACCTAACCTACCTACCTACCTAGCTGCCTAGGTACCTACTACCTACCATGGCACGATAAATACCTACACCACCCCTAGGTACCTAAGCGCCCAGCAGTCTCACAAGGCGCACGCAAAAAAAGTAACACAGCGTTCAGCAGCTACTAGCCTCGACCCCGTCGGTTTACGCTCCGAGACGCAAGGGAGAAGAGAAAATCGCTCGGGTGCTGAAAGTAAGGGCGAGGCGGGGTGGGGGGGGAGGAAATAAGATGTCTTTTTTGGTTTTCTTTTCTTTTTACCTACCTTTTTTTTTTTTTTTCTGCAGACAGGTAAAGTCGGTTGGGGTATTGGTTCCAGCCTCTCGGGTTGCGGTCAGTTTGTAAGGTAGGTAGCTTACCTCGTATAATACGTCTGTAAGGGGCCTGAGGACGTCGTGTTGGAAGAAGCTTGACCGGGTCAATTCCAGTCGGTAGAGCCTCAGGGACTCGCTAAGACATGAAATCTGTACTGATTTTACGCGTGATTTTTATTTATGTATTAGGTCAGTTTTCTTCGTATTTCGCAGGGATCGGTATAGAAAAAGGTATCGTATTTACAAAGCACAGCGCAAAGATCTAAGAATACAACAGGATTGGAAGAGGAGAGCACGATGCAGAATGTGCGCATATCGAGACTGGTCTTCTATTGCAAGGGTTTATATATCAATTTGAGAATCTGCCACAGCCCGGTACTGATCGGAAGCGGACAAATCCCCGTCATCCCATCATCTCTCTTCAAGGTCCTTCGTCGAACTCTGAACCCAAAGAAGCTTACATGCAAGCTCTTCTTCCCCAGGCTGTCACCGAAGAAAAATAAATAAATGCAAGATGTGATCAAGCCCATAATAATGCTACTCGTGACCGAATGTCCAGCTATCCGCTTTGCTTTCTGCCTCCTCCCCCCCCTTTTTTTTGCTTCGAACTCCTACTATGTCCGCTAGCAGACTAAGCTCTCCCCCTTTCTCCATCCCACCTCGCGTGTAAAATCGCAGGAGGCACCGCCGGCAACAACAATAAAAAGAATATCGACAAAAGAAACAGAAAAAATAATGTGTATCGCTCTATGACGGCGGTAGTAGCGACACTTAACTCTACCCGACCAAAGGCGCAGCGCTTGAGAAACCCTCCTCTTTCCATGTACCAATATTTTTATCACACCTATGTGCTAACCCGGGGATCTCGTCCAGCCCATTCGCAGTTCTTGCTATATCTCAAAAATGGCAAGCTCGTCTTATAGAAATAAAGTTTGCATTTATGTAGCTGATCAACTTTGGGTCCATCCGCTGATTGAGGAAAGGAGGCAGAAGAGAGGGGCGGCGCGAGCTCACGCAGCCTAACTCGGTATATAAGATTAAACAGTACATATACACCAAAAAAACGAAGTTATTGTCACCAAACGCCCGCCGCTATGATGGCTACCCTAGGTAGTGTTCGGTTTGATCGCCGTTCTCATAGAATAGAAATTAATTGAAGCTTAAAGAGTGACATCGAGAACCAGGCTGACGTCCTGAACATTAGGTCCAGCCAGATCCTCGAGAACGGGTATCAAGTCTAATAATTCGTTGTCGTGAGCGTCCGAAAACCAGCTGCTGATGGGCACGGCGTGCTGAGGATGGAAGATGTACGAGGTAGGCGAGTTATCGATAATGATAGTATCTTTAAGATCCCTGCCAACCTGAGAGAGGTCCTTGACATAGTTGCCTTGATGGTTGTAACAGCTCTCTCGGAACAGTCGGTGATGAACAACCTTGTGGATATCGAGCTGGTCTAATAGTGGGTCGCCGTACTGTCCAACTGGGTTAGAAAGATGGGATGACAGTAATAATACATCTAACGTACCTTTGAGACCGAGGCTGTAAAAACCACGACTTCGTATAGTTCACCCACGCGCTTCATGAACTGATCAACGCCCGGTCGTTTGATGACATACACATTATGATAGTTGCCCTCGATTTCGACGGGTATCGTGAAATCAGCTTGGTGTAGTATCTGCGACAATTAGCTTCCTGGCCATGATTATTTGAGCTTTTTCATTGCCTACCTTGAAAGAGCTGTGCACTAAAGTCTCATCCAAATCTAGTACTAAACACTTCCTGCCCTTCAGACGGGGCTCAATAGGTGGCAAGAGATATTTCTGCTGGCCTTGCTCTAGATCCACTGATTTGTCCTCTGGCGCGACGGGAGCGGGATTGGCAATGGGTATCGGTCCAGGTGGTGGTGGCGGAACCGACTTCGCATATTGAGACTCGTCATCCGTACCTGGCTGTGTCGCTGGCTCAGCTGCAGCTAGTTCCGTATCCGCCATCTCAACATCGCCGTCGACGTCCCTGGTGGATGACCCTTCGACAGCATCCGCTTCCGCTTCATGATCTTCTGCAACCGGAGGGTTAACCGTGATGCTGGGACCCGGTACGCCGACCAGGGTGGTCTGCTTCGACTCGCTTTCGCGTTCGCCGATCGTGGACTGGTCCTGAGCCGTAGACCCCGAAACCCGTTTCGCAGATTTGGATGCGTCCTGAGCAGCGGTGCTTGCCTGAGGGGAAGACTCCTTCTCTTTCTCGTAGACTTGGGGCTTGCTACCAGTCTGTTCCGAAGGTGTTGTAGTTCGTCGGCTGGATGTTAGTGGTCTTTGGGGGAGCTTGTCAAGTTTGTGAGAAGGGAGTGGATCTTCAGAGCCTTCGAGGGTGCTGGCGTGATTAGGGACAACACAGCATCCAAGGAGGGCCAGTAACCCGCCCTTTTTCCGCCGTTGCGGAGCACCAGCCGGGGAGTTTGGCTGCGATGTGTTTGGCGTAGTCGTAGGATTCGTGGCAGCCCCAGAGTGATTGCTGGACGCACTACCGTTCCGACGCCGGCCAAGCATACTGTGTTTTGATTCCTTAGAATTGCCACCAATACTATCCCGCGGATCGTCAGCAGTCGTCCCGCTTAGACCCGTTGTTGCTGGCGATGACTGTATTTTTTGCGATGAAGATCTCGAGGGCACGTTAAGGAGACCACGTCCTTTTCTTGAACCTAATCCGTCTTCGGCCGTAACAGTTTCTTTTTCCCTCGAGTTTTCGTGCTCCGCCAGTACTTTCTCGTCGACTCCTCTGGACATCTTTCTCAATTAAAAATCAATGCCTGTTGGCTATAGGGGACGGCAAGCTATCGCGCTATAAAGGTAAGATTAGCTATATATACGTGCCGAAAAAAACAGAAGCTCTTTTTCTAAATGAGACAGGTGAACTGGCGCATTAAACCGCGTCGATCAATTGAAAACGAACGGCGCTTCTAGAAACAAGGGAGTCTCGGGTAGAAATAGTTCTAAACGGAACGTGGAAAAGCTCATCAAATTGTCGCTCACCTCGGTATCTAACGGCCGTTCACCTTAAATAGCTGCCCAAACCCCTGACGCAGCAATTGGTGACCTTGAACGGCCAAGTAATTATTACGGCCGTGTCGACGACCGCGACCGAAGAAGAGGCTAGCTGATGCGGCTGAATCGGGAGTGTAGATGGAGATTATAAAGGCCACAGGACGAACGAAGGAAATAAGAGGCGATGCGATGGAGATGTCGAGAAGAACGGCGCGTCGTGACAAGAAACCCTGTTGAGATAATTCGGGGGGATCGAGTGGGTCAAAAATCGCTTGGGACTTGCGAAGGAGGAAAATGATTGAACCTGGATTGTAGACAGATGACGAGCCTCGAAAAGGTACCTCTTTTTGCTTTTGGAGGGGGGCGGGTATCTGAACAAATAACTCCCAAATCCTAAGCTGTAAGAAGAATAAGAAGAAACATAAATAAAAAAATGAAAAAATAAAGTAATGGCACAAAAAAAGTTCAAGATGTTCCGTCGAAGAACTTAGGTGAAAGGGAGAATGAAATGGATTGAACAAGTACAACGCTGGAAATGATACCTATGGTTAAGGTAGTAAAGGTAGCAGAAGTAAGGTAAGCTTAAGGTACATGCGTACAAACAAGAGAGCTGGCTGTAAAAAAAAGAAACGAAGACTCTCTCTTACTTCCGCTGCTCTACTGCTCTTACGGGATTGTTGCGCGGAGGCTGAAGAAGTCTGGAATCGCAAGCGAAATGATTTCCGCAAAGAAACTGAACCACATTTGGGGGGGCAGGGGAGGGCACGGAGCAATTTGACCAGGGGGGGAAAGCCGCTAGCGTCCCTGCCTTGCCTGCTTAAATCACTTAAAATCACTTGAAATCAACTGAGAAAGGGTTGTCCAACAGGGGTGGATGATGTATGGGTTTATGTACGCTACATGTGCGCTACATGTACTTGCATTATTTACGCTAGAGTGTATCTACCCAGTTGATTGCTAGGTACATGTAGTCCACTGGCGGCTGGGCTAGGCCTAGTTGATTTCTGGTTGGTTGGTGTCCAAGTAGGATTGCTTATTACTATAATGCTACAGCGTGCGGAAGGTATCTAGGTACATCCGTTTGATTATCACCCACTTGTCACCGAAACATATTAGGGCAAATTTGATATTAGGGTAGAAAGACTTTGGGGGGGGAAGGAACATGTGCATATTAAAATCTGTTAGGAAAGATATGAGAGTTCCCCATATCTTCGAAACAGAATCCATCCCGCTTTGGTATCATGTTGGTACTGCATCAATATGTTCCCATCCACCTTCCCAGCTTCCCTAACTTCCCTAGCTCCCCCCCTATATATTGTTATTGTACTAAAGAATCCACCAGAGAATAAGAGGTAGAGAGTTGCTCATTAGGTCAGTAGTGCACTTAATTTCACGGACCTCCAGCTCTACTAATTGCGTTTATTGCGTGTGGACTAATAATCATCCGCAATTGCGTTTAAAGGTTACTTATTGGCTGTGGTTAAATATCTTTCTACGACTTTTGATAAGTATTTTTGATACATCGTACATTGACGCATCATTTACTTAGTTTATCGATATTGCACCTTTATGTTCATGGCGAAGACAATATACATGTATACCTTCTTAATGGTATAAGTGGTAGGCTACTGTGTAAAATGGCTGACGAGTTATTATATTTGCCTAGCATCTAACTTGCAGATTCGGTGCCACATTGATGCTTTGACCTAGGTTACTAGGTTGGGATCCATCTTGTGTTCGTGGATTTACAAGAGCCCTTCTGCTTAACCTCGATAATTTACAGAGTACCGGACGGGAAAACCATCGCGATATCAAAAGTATCCATTAAAAGTATCCAGTTGAACATGCACGCTATCTGATGCACCACCGAGACGAATGGGCTACAGAGACACAAGAGATCCTAGAGATCCATCTGTTTGCATGACCTTCTAATCGCCCCGTCACATCCATGCGGCGTACCTATAGGGCATAGCGAATAGCAAAAGGGTTTCCGTAATTTGGTACTGCGGTACTGCGGTCGCAGTAGTACACTACTATGCGTAAGGCGGCAAGGAGGGACGGAGGGACAGGAAGCTAGGGTAGCTACATGAACATTTGGACCGAAAATAAGAGTGTCGTGGAGAACGAGACATGCAACTTTCCGGTGTCTTATTTTGATTGGTTCCGTTGGCGCCCGTTGAGAAGTGACGGGTTGAGAAACGGAGCCAAACTATTTGTTCACTTACCTTTTCAAGACACAAGCTAATTACAGCCAACCAACATTCGATCATTTATTTTCCATCACTTATACGAATAAACGTGTTGAGCGTGAACCAGCATGAATATTTCAGTAACACAAGTATTACGTAGGTCAGCAGAAATAATATAATGCAGAGGAGATTTATCATACCACTCGAGATCAATCTACAATCCAAACCTTGAAATCCAGCCTCTTGATTGCGTCAGCGTATCGGGCGAACGAGCAATAACAGCGTGAGATGTCCAGTTGTTTTTTATCTGGCAAGATCCAGCCGGTTGGGTATTACCATCATATAATTTCAGCCTATCACTTCCACCGATATCATATCGTATTCTCAAAATCATACGTGAAAGTTTATTAATAACTATAGATTGTGTTTGGTTAGGATGACAGTTTTGAAATAGGTATGCTTCCATCTTAAAAAAAAAAAAAAACATCTTACAAAAGATCGAAGACAACCTAGGTAATGCCCCAATTTCCTTCCCCGGACTCCCGGCTTAAACCTGCAAACAAGCCACAGCCTCGTGCTACTGTAGGTCCACAAGCTGCAGGTAAATCGTGGGGGAAGGTGGCTCATACCTGGGGTGGGCTTTAGCCACGTGATAGCTTAGCCTTTTAGCCAATAACCATAAAGATAACTTGGATGGTTTCCCGAACTTTGTAGGATCAACCTCGGATCATCACATGTCTCTCAGCTTGGTCGCTTTCGGTCGCTCTCAAGTTCGTCACCAATGACGGAGTTGCAAGCTATTCCAGCTTTTCTCCTCTATCTCAACCACCCCCCGAAGACACGTCGGTAACATTTACTTCTACACAAAATATCCAACCTGTTTAATTGCTCTTATTCATCTTGCTTTGTCTAGAATATCTTCCTGCAACCCCGTCGCCGTAGATGGCATCCGGAATAGACTAATTAACAGGCCGGCCCTTATGTATTGATGTCATGTCACAATGGCAGTGCAATCCACACTCCGCCATTCGGCATCCGAAGACATACTCGTAGCCTTTATCAACAAATACACCAATCTATTCCGAGATCGTTTACGAAAGACCTCTCGACGCGCCAAGCTATTCGCGACCCTCCTCCTCGCCGCATCGATAATACTTAGCGCTGAAGGTGGTCGGAGATGGTGGAAACGAAGAAGGCAAGAGAAAGAACAAGGTCAGAAACTCGTACGCACGAATTCGTGGCTGTTCAATAAAGATGGCTCACGAACGATATACGTTCCTTATAAGGATGGGACGTCTAAAGTGGTTATACATAGGACGAAACCTTTGACCTTTGAGGCGCATCGTCGGCTTTTCCTGAATCCCCCGAAGGTGTCAGGACTTGGTGATGGAACCGTTCCCTCGGCTCAGACCAAACCAGGACTCAACCTTGCTTTCCTACACCAGTTCCTCAGCTTGATGAGCATTATGATACCACGATGGTCCAGTAAGGAGGCTGGACTGTTAGTTAGTCATGGCGCTTTTCTAATGCTTCGTACATATCTTTCACTGGTAGTTGCGCGCCTAGATGGTGAGATTGTCCGGGACTTGGTCGCGGGTAATGGAAGGTTATTCCTCTGGGGTATATTGAAGGTATAGTACAAATCAACGACAAGCTCAGTGGTGAATATATCGCTAACTAAATCAAGTGGTGTGGACTTGGCGGATTTGCCTCTTATACTAATTCCATGATCAAATTCCTCGAGTCTAAAGTATCCATCGCATTCCGAACCCGGCTGACAAGATATATTCACGACTTGTATCTTAATGACAACCTCAACTACTATAAGCTGTCTAATTTGGATGGCGGCGTTGGACAAGGAGCCGACCAATTCATCACGCAAGATCTAACCCTATTCTGCGCTTCGGCGGCCAACTTGTATTCCTCACTCGGGAAGCCGTTTATCGATCTATGCGTTTTCAATTATCAATTATACCGATCTCTAGGTCCACTTGCGTTAACTGGTCTTATGAGCAACTACTTCTTAACAGCAAGCATTCTGCGAAAGATGTCGCCGCCTTTTGGTAAACTTAAGGCAGTCGAAGGACGCAAGGAAGGGGATTTTAGAAGCCTTCATGCCCGTTTAATCGCAAATGCTGAAGAAGTCGCCTTCTACGGCGGTGCCGAAATGGAAAAGACTTTCTTAAACAAGGAGTTTAAATCTCTAAAGACATGGATGGAAGGGATCTATCTACTCAAGATCCGTTACAATATCCTCGAAGACTTCATCTTGAAATACAGCTGGAGTGCTTATGGATACCTCTTGTCGTCTTTGCCCGTCTTCCTCCCAGCTTGGGGTGGCTTGGGAGGCGCTATGGAAATGGCTGACAGCGCTGAAAAGGGTGGCCGCGAACGTAATCGTATGAAGGACTTCATTACGAACAAGCGACTTATGCTCTCGCTCGCGGATGCTGGTGGGCGCATGATGTATTCCATTAAGGATCTGTCCGAATTAGCTGGTTACACTAGTCGTGTCTACACTCTTATTTCGACGTTACACCGCGTGCATGCCAATGCATACTTCCCGCGACCAAGTGGTAACGAACTATATTCGCTTTCCGACGTCCAAGGTACCGTCCAGAAGGGGTTTGATGGTGTGCGGTTTGAGCAAGTTCCTATCGTTGCGCCAGGACTATGGCCCCAAGGTGGTGAGGAACTATTGGAATCGCTAGACATGGTCATCCGCCGAGGAGACCACTTGCTAATATCCGGCCCTAACGGCGTTGGCAAAAGCGCTATTTCCAGGGTGCTTGCCGGGCTCTGGCCAGTTTATCGAGGTTTAGTGAGCCAACCTAAATCTATTGGCCAGGATGGAATTATGTTCTTACCTCAAAGGCCGTACTTGAGTGTGGGCACGCTACGCGATCAAGTCATCTACCCGGATGGCGAGCTAGATATGCGCCTGAAGCGTAAGAGTGAGGACGAGCTAAAGCGAGTGCTGGATGCTGCCAAGCTCGGATACTTACCTGACCGCGAGGGCGGTTGGGATACTCGGAAGGAGTGGAAGGATGTCTTGAGTGGTGGTGAAAAGCAAAGAATCGGTATTGCTCGACTATTATACCATGAACCTCAATACGCCGTGATCGACGAGGGTACTAGTGCCGTGTCAAGTGACGTTGAAGGTCTATTGTACGAAACATGCAAGGAAAAGGGTATCAGTAAGTCACGTGATAACCTATTTGCTCTACTCAGGACTAATATATCACAGCTTTGATTACTATCTCAACGCGTGCTTCCCTAAAGAAATACCATACCTTCAACCTCATTCTCGGAATGGGCGAGAACGGCGACGAATGGGAGTTTGAGAGGATTGGAACGGAAAGAGAGAAGATGCAGGTGGAACGAGAGCTACAAGAACTTCGTGAAAGGCTATCTCAAGTTGAGGAGTGGAAGAAACGCCGTGAAGAGATAGAGAAGGAGCTCGCGCAAGTATGGGTTGAAGGCGATGCTTCTTTAGATCCACCTCCTTATGTGGAAAATGCTGTTGAGTCCGAACCTGAAAAAGGCGATACTCAATGATATGGACTGCTAGGACCACACGATTCCCGCACAACGCCATGTATGGTTTATTGTAGCCAGCAAATTTAGCGTATGGATTAAATTTGTCCTTTCTACATATATGTCAGATTAGAGTCCTGTGTAGCATAGGTCGTATACACAGGGATATCAAGATATTGGCTAACTACCTAGGTAGCTAAGATTTAGGGAAGTAAGAATAGGATAGATTATGGGATTTATTCCGCCATATTAAGTGTTTCTTCTATATGATTATGCCATGTTATGTCTAGAAGCATAAATGTATTTCCTACTGACACTAGTAAAGTTCATTCCAAACCCGAATCGCCGCAAGAGATCCGGGACCACAAAAGCGGGAGCGAATCGGTCGGAAGCCCAGCTTAACGTGGATTTATCGGATAGGGCTTGAAAATATCGTGATACTGTATATAATGTCTCTATGAAACATACTTCATCTGATCGTGTTGCTCCATTTGTATCATGATCGACAAGCTGAGTGGAGATTCTACATTTGCTTCGCCGCAGAAGAATATCGTAATGTTGAACACAGCCTCAAAATTCCCGACCGACGCCACTTCAGCAACTCATAATTCGACCTCCTTTCCCGTCTTTTAATTGTTTCCTAAGTTTTGATAAATAATTCCGCAAGTATTTACATTGCTGCTGATAAGTCCTCCATCGTAGGAAAACAACATGGCAGGGTATTCTTCAAGTTCATTAGCAAAAGCATGGTTAGACAACATCGACGACGAGTCGCCAGCATATAAGTCAAGAAAACCCCAGTCAAATACGACCAGAGAAGACCTACCGTCGTACCAAGAAGCTGTTGGGGATGATTACGCCGAAAAGGGTCGTCGGGACGATAAGAAGCCTACAAGTGCCAAATCGAACGCACGTCTAGCACAATATAATGAAGATCGTCCACCTTGTAGCCACTGGTCAGAGAGCGGATGTAATATGACTGCCAACTGTAGACAATGCTGCTCTTGCGTCGATGACCGACCCAGGACAGAGTCCGGACTCTATCCGATGTATGTGGACCATGAAGGCTGGGTGGAGAGGGCTCCTAGATGGCAGTATTACTGTCCGAATTGTCGCGGTATGTCTAGCTTAGTTCTCCTATTATGCACACCTTCCAAACTAACTCGAGACAGAATATTTCGACCCAGATGCCAAAGCAAGAAGCCTAAAGGACCAGTGCGCTTGGGCGGAGAAGCGCGCACAGTCTTTGGCCGACGAGCGGGACAGACGATTTTTCGGCCTCGGACGTTGGATTCATATGTGCAGCGAGTCAATAAAAAGTTGCTTACAAGAATGATCATCGTATCGTCCTGTTACACCAGATGATAGGGGTTGACACGCGAAGAAAAGGGACGTAAAGAGTGCGAGAATGTCCGATTGAGAAAGTCTACCCACGAAATTGGAAAAGTAACGTATTGATATAAGTATTTATTAGTTATATTCGTCTACTTGACAATTACCAATGACTATACCCCTTATGCCCGTTTTATATCACGCGATTTCTATGCAAACCTTCCCCTGATGCTTTCCCGAGGCCAAGTATTTGTACGCCTCCTTTGTCTGTTCTAGCGTGAAGACCTTGTGATCGACGATAGGACGCAATTTCTCTACGTTGGCCTCGATAGCGCGACACATATCTTCCATCTGAAGCCGGGTGCCGAGCCAAAGCCCACGAGCCGTGAACAGTTTCATCCAGCAGTCCAGTAAGACAGGCATCTCGGTGCCTTCGTCACCACCGCCGACGCCCCCCAAGACGCAGACCAGACCGTCGTGTTTTACAGCTGCAACGCTCTGTTTCAACGAGGTTGGCCCGACGACGTCGACGACACAGTCGACGCCTACTCCTCCGGTTATCTTTCTAGCTGCGGAGGCCCAGTCGGGGGTCTCGCGGTAGTTTATGATGCGATCAGCGCCCAGCTTTTCGAGAAGCTTGGCCTTCTCACTTGAGCTCGTCGTCGCGATAACTCTAGCACCAACAAGCTTGGAAAACTGGACGGCAAAAACGCTTACCCCGCCAGTCCCCTGTGTCAGAACCCACTGACCGGCAGTCACCTGTTTCCCAGCAAGACCGAAGAGCGCGTTCCACGCAGTGAGCCCTGCGCAGCTGAGCGTCGCAGCCTCCAGGAAAGTCAGACCCTCAGGCATCGAGACGAGACCTTGCTCGTCGAAAGTCCCCAAAGTGCGTAAGGTGCCGTCTACCGAGGCGCCGAGACCGACTCCTGATAATTCTTCTGTGAATGAACCTGCGATGAGTCGCGGGTTGAGCGCGGTGATAACCCTGTCGCCTGGTTGGAACCGGCTGACGTGCTTCCCGACAGCTACGACGATTCCTGCTCCGTCGGAACCGGGGACGACGTTTGGCTTGGTTCCCCAGGGGAATTTCCCTTGGGAGACCATGATATCTCGGAACTAGGCTCGGGGTTAGTCTTACGAAGAGGAGTTAGGTATGTGAGCTAACGTTTAGGGAGGCACCATGAACTATAATCGTTAGTAATGATATTCACGACGTTATCAGATAAGTTCACGCAGAACTTACTCCTGACTAAAACTTCGGTATCACCTAGTTCTGGTACTGGCTGCTCGGTCAGTTTCAGGGATTCAAGGCCATCGTAGCCTACGACATTCCACTGCTTCGTGGTCTCCGGGACGGACTGAGCCATTGTAGGGCGTAGGATAGTCTATAGATAAAACTGGTTTTGATAAGTATTTTAACTGTGAAGTTGACTCTTACATGGCAGATAGATTAATGGTTGACACCTAATATATATACATTTCACGTCCACTCAGGGGCATTCACGATATTATATAAGCGTAATTAATTGAGGTGTTGATATTCAAATTTATAAGCACATCCGTGGAGTTCCGTGGATCTTGTTACGAGTTGCAACTGAAGCACATCACGGCTAACTAGGTCAACTATAAAAGCTGAGGACAGACCACTGTGGGTTCCTTAATTAATTGAAAGCAACCAACATACCACGTAAAATCAAATTTTGTCATACTATATATAGCTTATAGCAGACGCAATTCGCCGACGAATATATATATATATATATATATATAAATTGGTCATGTTTCTCAGTGAGAATTGGAGAATACCTATTCATGAGATATTCGAATAATCAACACAGACACAGACACCCCTGATCTTCCTGCAGGCTTCCTTATAGTTTTTTCAACTTAACACTATTGTATTCAGTTCTCCACGAATTCCAAATAAATTTCTTGTTGTCAATAGTCTTCAAGAATAGTCCGTTATAAAAAGGGACATGCAAATTCGACAACTGCATAACATACTAGCACGCATAGGCAAACGCCATATTTAATAACCGGGTTGTACGGATTTTCAATTAAAAGAGATTGAAAAAGCTTCAATCTTCATTGCGTAAAAGATTCTTCAACTTGGAAGTCTACTCGCCTTTATCTCTCTAGCTACCTAACCAAGCTTGGCTTTTAGAAATATGTTTGACTGTAACTCTTGATAAGAGAGTATCTCCCTCTTATTGTAGTTAGACTAGCCTATTAATACCGAGAAGACCCTGTCGCATGTTACATCGAAGCAACCCACGCTCCGTTACGTTGTGACGCGCAGATGGCCATGATCATCAACCTCCAACTATCAACTGGAGACATGCTGCGACGTAGAGAGCCTCTACATACGAACGAGGAAGCACGTACATAACAACTGATGATTATTACCTAAGGGACAAACTCACGAGTGTCAGCCGTGAACGTCCTCGGATCTGATTGGGTGGTATACCCCAGCTTCTATGCAACGCGACGAGTGG
The DNA here is from genome assembly GCA_025201765.1 of Daldinia sp. FL1419. NCBI lineage: Eukaryota > Fungi > Ascomycota > Sordariomycetes > Xylariales > Hypoxylaceae > Daldinia > Daldinia sp. FL1419. Next base: position 125,400 of record MU623386.1, read on the forward strand.
GCAGATCGTATCAAATCGTATCAAACGGAGATGGGGATGGGGATGGGGATGGGTCTTATCTTACTTATCTCTTTGATTTCACATTCCGGCCAGGGATCAAGATTCAGTTGCATCTGAGCTGACGGACATACATACAAGAATGGGCGTGCCACCGCATCTGCATACAATTTTGCACATGCACTGTACGCGGCTTGCATATGTTCGCGATGGACGATTCGATGTCGCTTATCTGATTCCGAGCAAGTCCCCTCTTGACTAATACTCGATTCCTACACTGTTGCTTTTTATATGTACTATACTGCGACTCTTGTATAAATGAAAAATTGCTGCTCGGGAAATTTTTTTTTTCTTTTTTCAGTTATTTCTGATATTAGAGAATCGAAGAAACATATCATTGGGGATTCAGGATACCGAAGTAATAAGAGCTAGGTATCATGGCAGAGAACACCCCTACTCTCGATGAGAAGAAACCCGAACTGGGAGGACTGGATGACGATACGGTCGCCGCCGTTGACCATGGTGTGCAAGTTAATGCGGCAGGATATCGAGATCAGTTGAAGCGTCAATATGGTCTTCTCGGGATTGTCGGTATTGCTCTTACGGTCGACAACGCTTGGGCGGCTCTGGGGTCTTCTATATCAGTTTCAATTCGTAAGCAAGATCTTCCTCGCAACTAAACATCACACGGCTATGTTAGATTTAGAGCTAACAGGAGATTGATTCCTAATAGTCAACGGTGGGCCCCCGGGTTTGATTTTTGGCCTTCTTGTTGCATTATTCTGGTATTCGTTTGTGGGCATGAGCCTGGCTGAGGTACGTTGGCCCCCTTCAACTTCACTCTTTCTTCAAGACGTTCTTCATATTTGAGGAAATTACGAGAGCCTGGTATATGTGTTAACTTCATCTTAGCTTGCTTCGTCAGTTCCTACCGCCGGAGGTGTGTACCATTGGGCAACCATCGCAGCCGGTCCGAACTGGGGACGAACTGTCGGTTTCTTCACCGGATGGATTAACTTCTACGGTTGGATGTTTGACCTAGCAGCCTTGATTCAAATTACTGCCAACATCCTTGTCCAGATGTATGCGACTTACCATCAGGACACCTACGTTCCGAATGCGTGGCATGTCTACGTCACTTACGTTGGTGTCCTATGGATATCGACCTTATTCGTTATTTTTGCGAATAGACTTATTCCGTATACGCAGCATTGCGGAATGTTCTTTGTCATTGTCGGAGGTATCATAACGATCGTCGTGATTTCGGCAATGAAACCAACCCACGCGTCTAATCATTTTGTATGGGGTTCATTCGAAGAGAATAATCTGACAGGTTGGCAAGGAGGCGTCGCGTTTCTTCTAGGGGTGTTGAATGGCGCATTTACTATCGGCACTCCCGACGCAATTACCCACATAGCAGAAGAACTTCCGCGCCCAAGAAGAGACCTTCCAAAAGCTATGGGGTTGCAGATCGGCCTAGGTTTCCTGTACGCGTTTGTTTTCGCCATTACGCTCAGCTATGCTATTACAGATCTCTCTGCGTTGCAAGGCGGTATCAATACTTATCCACTTGCAGTCATATATCAGCAAGCTACGGGTAGCTCAGGTGCAACTTTTGGCCTCTTATTCATCCTGTTTCTTAGCAGTATGTGCTGCTGTGTTGGAACAGTGTTGACGAACTCTCGCACCTACTGGGCATTGGCTCGGGACAATGCTGTGCCATTCTCTGGTATCTTCGGTCAAGTCAACGAAGGGCTTAGCTGTCCTATCTACGCTACTTTGTTCGTGTCTGTTATCGCCACAGGTCTCGGTGCAATACCCCTGGGAAGCTCAAGCGCTTTTTTGGCTCTGACGGGTTCCTTCATTGTTTTGACAACAGTATCGTATGCAATTCCCTTCGTTGCCAACATGATTACTGGGCGAAAGTACTTCCCCGCGGGGCCATTCTACATGGGAAAATTTGGATATGCAGTAAATCTGGTGGCTGTCTTGCTTATTGCGATGTTTGATATACTATTTTGTTTCCGTAAGTCATACCAACCAACATATTTATGAGTAAGCCTTCTAACTTATTTATCGTAGCATATGAGATACCCACTACAGTCGAAGCTATGAATTACAATAGTGTAATTCTCGTTGGAACCATCACGCTTTCTGCGTTGTGGTGGATCCTCCATGGCACTCGCCATTACCCGGGACCTAAGGTGATGAAATTATATATCCATGATGACTTTGTGCCTGCAAATAATACTGCGGCGGTTGAGAAGTCTAATGCTTCGATAAACAACGGAGGCAGTCAAACGACTCAGTAGGAGAAAGGCGGCAAGGAATATGAAAGAATACTACGGAATCAAGAAATAAAACAAACTCAAGTGTTCTTTCCTGTGGCCCCTTTTTCGATATATGACGAGCTTCGGATTTTACACTCGTGAGCTACAATGAAATGCATTCGAGTGATACCTCAGCTCCTCATAACAGCCACAATAACTTAAGAGACCATCCTTACTCTAGGCCAATGACCCCAAATAGAACAGACTTGCAGGCTTAGGTCGCGACTCATAGTCGAATTAGGAATCCCGGAGAGTGTCGCGCCGACCTCATCCCGTCCGGATTGGGGAAACCCCGGCGAGCCTCTTGATAAGTCTTGCTCCGTGATTCGAGTCACCGTCACTCCAGTGTTCACAAGTCTAGATCGTTCATAAGCCAATTAAAGCGAGCAAATCCAGGATATGCTCCTCTAACATAGACCTGGCCCTCCTATGTAAAGCATTTTGTTCCATATCTTCGCATTCCAATCAGCAGATACCTGGGCAGCGTAGGACCCTGCGGCACACCTGGCTTTTTATAATCCCGTACCTGACTTTGCCGTGTGGGGAATCCATGGGGTGGTGTCCATGGTGCCTCGATCTCTCGTCGCATTGCATCCGCGAAGATGGACCCGGTTCCAGGCCGTCCAAATGATTGGAGGTGTTGTCGAAACAATTAAAATAGCCTTTCTCCGAATGTATGGATGGAGCACGTCGATCCGCCTTGAGCGATAGCTGACCCATCATGGGCTTCATCCGTGATGCCTAGACATCGGCTGGGCGGACTGCTCAGATGTTTACTATTGTTCGTACATTAGGTAGGCATATATATATGTAGTTCGAATCACCTGTGTTTTTGAAATATTTACGTTACCCGTTACTTCGCCTTGCACAGACTTAGGTCAATCCATAAACAAGATGAGGTATCTCGTAACCGGACTTCTTTCGCTCGCTGGCGCCGTCTCAGCTGAGGGGCAGCTTTGGGCGCAATGTGGCGGCCAAGGTTTCACAGGGCCGACAGCTTGCCCCTCGGGCTCAGCTTGTCAAGTCTCAAACCAGTGGTATTCGCAATGCGTTCCCGGTAAGGATAGAAGATAAACATGGTAGATCAAAAGCTAACATGGCTTTCAGCAAGCGACTCGGCGAGCAGCCCATCAAAGGGAGCCGCCAGTTCCACAAATGCCGCTTCCCCCGCAGCCAGCAGCTTCGCAAAGACGGATGGTCTATTCTTCAATATCGACGGCGAGACTAAGTACTATGCGGGCACAAACAGCTACTGGATCAGCTTCCTGACCAATAATGCCGATGTCGACAAGACCCTCGACCAGCTCCAGTCCGCGGGTCACAAGATCCTACGTATTTGGGGCTTCAACGACGTCACGTCCCAGCCCGGGTCCGGCACCGTGTACTTCCAGTATCTATCCGCGAGGGGCTCCACTATCAATACGGGAGCCAACGGTCTACAGCGCCTTGATTATGTGGTCTCGGCTGCCGAGAAGCGCGGCATCAAGCTGATTATCAACTTCGTTAACAACTGGGGTGACTATGGTGGAATGGCTGCCGTAAGTTGAATCATCCGCGTCTAAACAAGTTATATCCTCCCTTCAGAAGCCGAACACCTACACAGATCCTTATCCAAAGCTTTAAGAGTTCTCTAACCTCCAACTTCAGTACGTAACCGCCTTCGGCGGCTCCCCAAAAACATGGTACACCAACACCGCCGCGCAGAACCAGTACCGAGCCTACATCAAAGCCGTCGTGTCCCGCTACGCCAACTCCTCGACGGTATTCGCCTGGGAACTCGCCAACGAGCCTCGCTGCAACGGATGCGAGACCAGCATTCTAACCAACTGGGCCAAGACGACGTCCGAATACGTCAAGAGCCTCGACCCGAACCACATGGTGACTCTCGGGGACGAGGGTTTCGGTCTTGAAGGCGACGGCAGTTACCCCTACCAGTTCGGCGAGGGATTGGATTTCGCGGAGAATCTTAAGATCGAAACCTTGGATTTCGGAACCTTCCATTTATACCCGAGCACTTGGGGCACGCAGAACGACTGGGGGAATGCTTGGATCGAGGCCCATGGCGCGGCGTGTGCGGCGGCGGGAAAGCCGTGCTTGTTTGAGGAGTGTGAGTATACCCAGCTTTACCCTACCTACCTACCTACCTATCTCCCTAGGTACCCATCCACTCGTCTATTCGCCCGAGTCTAACATTATAAACTAGACGGGTCTACAAACGACCACTGCGGCGTCGAGGGCAAGTGGCAGAAGACCTCGCTTGCTACCGAGGGTCTAGCGGCAGACTTGTTCTGGCAGTTGGGAACTACGTTGAGCACGGGACAGACGCATAACGATGGATACACTATCTACACCGGCTCGTCGGAATGGACCTGCTTGGTTACGAACCATGTTTCCGATATTAAATAGTCGGAGGTCCTGTGATAACGGACAACCAAATTAGTTCGACTGAAGGGTTTTCCCTGAGATGTAAATATGTTCATCTGTATATCGATGTTGTCTTGGACATCCAAAAAGAATATTCGTAAAAGTCTCTCGTAAAACCACCTATAGACAGTGCCATTCGAATTGTAAGGACCCGTAAGATAATACTAATTACTACATGCCACCGTCGACGCCCGGCTAATATATTACCACTTCTGCAAACAAAGGATATCACGACAGAACGCCAATAACCAATGAACTATTCCTCAAGAACCCGAAGCATTTTCCCAATCCAATGCCGCTTATACCGTCATTAATGATCCTTCGAATCATTTGTCGTATCGCTATTCTTCTGACCAGCCGGCGTCCTCGGCTGGAACCCAAACCTTTGCAATTTCTGCATAAACTTGAACGTCGCCTTATTCTCAGCTCGGTGGACTTCTTCGTTTTCTCTCTCCTTCTCGAGGAACTTGCGTTCCTTCGCAGCACTCTGGCTCGTATCGAGCTCTGCTTCCTCTTTCTTACGGGCCTCTTCGGGGTCTAGCAATTTCTGCTTCTGATGCGTGATTGTCTGCATCGCCTGCTTGCCCTTTTTCTTCGTCTTGACGTACGCCTCTAGCCCTACCAGAACGGCGTAGCTTTTGCTGATGCTTACGTGTGACATGTCGACGCCCTCATCCTCAAGGCTATGTACAAAGGCGCGGAAGTTTGAAGCCGGCGGTCGGTAATGACCCCTATTTGATGGATTAGCGGCATTCCCCTTCGATGGGTTTAATATGTTGAAATCTCTCAAGGACAGAAGGTCATTAAACAATCCAACTTGGACTGGTATGAAAAGGGGGAATCCTCAATTTACATACGAAAGTGGTGAAAGGCTTGATAACCGCCCGTTTTTTATCTTAATCAACCCGGCTGCAGATATCCGTGATCCTTGCAAGAATGAGCTGTGCTGGAAAGCACCGCTGTTTTTGACGCCGACGTACAAGCGGAACGATGTGTCGGCGACGAATATCCACGTATTTTTGCGGACTGTCTTGCGGAGAAGCTTGTTGAATATAGTTGCGGCTGATACGTGTCGGACTTTCTTTACACCTTTCGCATCGTCGAAGTCAGGGTCCGCATACTTTGCCGCCATTGCAGCTTCCAGTTCTGACTCGCGGGAGGATCTTCTGGGGGACGACTGGCCGGAATGCTCGTGAGGTTGTGGCGGAGATTCTACATTAGACTTGGTTTGTATGTGCGACTCGACGTTTGGCGAGAATGCGGGCGTGGGATCGTCAGCAGGTACAATCCCATGAATGCTGTCCTTCCACTTCTCAGTTGTGTCAATACGCATACCATTTTTAGCCCAAACTAGACGACCTTCAACGTCAACTTTCACCAGATAATACTGCCTCTCCTCTCGGCTCAGATATCGCACCTGTTCGCGATCCAACCTTTCCCTGGGGCAGGTCGCTAGGTCTACTTTCCTACCTTCACCATAATCCAACCAATAGAAGAAATTCTCATTAGTATTAGACTTCTTCCATTCTTCGTGATATGCCCTCAAATTTGAGCCATATCGATGTTTTAGGTCCACCATTTCAAGGAAGTATTGCAAACCCATCATCCGAGCACGTTCTCGTCTCTTCGCTTGAGCTTTCATTCGCTTCTTTCTCATCTCCGCCTTCTTTTCGGCACTCATACCCTGCAAATCCTCCTCGTCAAACGAAGACGACGAACCGTCTTCTCCGTGATCAGAATCCTCGTCTGCTCCGGCGCGGCGGGCTATCTTTGCCACTTTCATCCAATTCTTTCGTGCTGCAGATCGACTACTACTAGGCCTCCATTGGTTATTTGCGTCACGGTTCCCGATACTGAATGAGCTATCTTGTCTAGCCCTAGGTGTGGTTAGGTCCTTCCATTGCGCATCTCTGATCGCGTGCGTCCATCTGGTACTTGCGTCTAGACCTAATCCTTGCATCTCTCTGCGCGCTCGATATCCACGATAAGCCCGTTGGATTACAGTTGCCGCCTTGGACCTAATGCAACCGTCCGCGGCGTCACTTCCGCTTGAAGCCATATCCTTGCTATTCGGTCTGGTTTGTGCTTCGGAGTTTGGACGCCCATGTCCGAATATATAATGCGGCTGTTCTGGGCGTTCATCTTCCTGGGCTACCTTAGACTGCATAAAGTCTCGCCTCGCCTTCATGCTCGAATGGGCAATTGCTACACTTTGGCGACGTATATCTTGATCGCGACGCTTATGCTCTTTTTCACGCTGTTCTTGTAGTTTAGCTAGACGTTGAAACTCCTCCTCGGATGGAGGTTGCAGCGAGTCTAAGTATTCCTGATGACTCTGTTGTGATATAGTAGTATCCGGTGAGTTTTTAGATTCCCTGTACGGGCCGGGCGATGATAGTGGGGTTAGCGGCAGTGATCCCGGGGTAGCGGCGGCGAGCTGCGGGGCTGGCGAGTGAGAGGAGAATAGAGACGGGGATGCAGTTGGAGACTGTCCACTTGCGGGCGATAATATGGGCGATAATATTGGCGTAGCGTTATCGATCATCTTTGCCACTTATAGGATCGTCGCGACAAAAGGGCTCAAAGGTCACCGCTAAACATCGGGACAAACAAGTTCAAGTTCGTAGAATTGTTGCGATGCCATGTGTGGCTACTGATAGAATGGATTGATCAGATACCCATGCTAAGAATAAGATGCGTGAAATTCTTGTAATTCGTGTAATTGTAAGCCATTGTTAATTTGCATATGTAGGGGATTCGATACGAATGGGTGACTATTGGATGCCTAATATCGTCGGTGGCTTTGTTCAGAATGACGTAGGTACCTACCTACCCCCCCATATGTTGGTCGGTTAAACGGCATGCTGATACCTATCCACGGATTATTGCCCGCGGGAGTGATATGCGTTTGCTACCTGATTTAAATGTCCGGTTTGTGCAACAAGCCAGCGCGAATGAGAAATGAGGAATAAGCTTTGAAGTTACTACATGTTGACATGTACCTTAAGCTACCTAGGTACCTAACCAAGCTAACCTTCCTCATATTTAAAGAAAGAACTTACCTCTTCTCGAATAGCCAGATGCAATTGCCGTATAGGTGATTACTTAGTACAAAATACGTAATATATAGGTAGTTAAACAGTTGCGTGTTGTTAGAGTTACCCGTAAACGCTTGCTACTGTGTTGGCAACATGTTTCTTCTTCTGCTGTATAGCTGAACCTATTATGAAGATCTAAGGAGACAAAAGGAACTACGCTTGTAATTCTATTACTTGTTCTCGTAGGACTTGGTCCAAGGGTCTTGGGATATACATAGCATCATTATGGAGGACGCGTTGCAGCAAACCCAAAGGCAAGCTAGTGAACGTACAGGTTTTAAAAGTTAAGATGGTCCTGCGTAGTATTGTTCACGTTGACATATTATAAAAATAAAAATAAAAATAAAAAAATAAAAAATAAAAAAGCTTAGGTAATGGCTTCAACCTTCACTTAACTATCACGGTTACCTAGTTTGGACCATAGCTTCATGTACCTAGGTAAGGTTGTTTATCAAGATCAAAGTGGACTCCGGGGAGATAGGACCTGCAGGTGAACTACTATATACGTACATATATCATAGCCCTATGGTGTGACACCAGTAAGCTTATACCCGTCGCAACGGTCCTGTGTGGCAGGATTCGCATCTGTCTGGCTGACTATATCAGGGACATACATATTAGGAACGATCCATTGATGTTAATAGCTGCCCACCTAGGTGTATTTGCAAACTATCTATTACTTTGATACAGAGGTAGTAGGGTATATATATATATATAGGTCTTTATAGTTCACCTAGCTTAGGCTTTTAATAGTAGGTTGGTATATTTCGAAACGTCACACCATCAATGGTATTTTTATAGTGTCTACGTGACAGGATATAACTCTAGCAAACCTTAGATTTGACGGTTGTATAGGCCCCTTTGAAATTTACCTTCAACATTCAAAGGTACCTAGCGTATGCCTACTAATACCTACATGTAGGTAGGTACAAGGTAGATATTTACGGCATGTACAGTTCAAATTAATAAGGACGGCGTTGGATGACTCATCTGACGTCGAATAAGTAGTATCATTAGCTAAGGTTAAGCTACGCAAATAGGCAGGGAGATGACCTCCAAATCTGGAGAGAGTAACCTAGTACAATAGCAGAGCTACCTAAGTATTGTACATCTAAAGAGCTACTAAGGTACGCGCACTGTACAGTATTATAGTTACCTAGGTTAGGTACGCTAAGGGTCATCTCAGTAAGCTACCTACAGATATAGGTACTTTAGGTAGGTAAGTAGAGGTAGGTAGAGTGTCCCGCGCGGGTGCATGTATACCTACTTCCCAATGTACATAACATGTAGTTAGTATAGTTAACAACTAAACAAGTGATCAATTGATGACAAGAGACGCCTAGAAGTTTGAACCAGGCTTTGGGTTTGGGGGAAATTTCTCGTAATTGTTTTGGCACGTCAATGCGCTTTTGATAAATACCATAAGCAATTTTATCCTGTGCCACCAGCGATCATTATGTCAATTCTTGCCCTTTGGATTGATGGCTACCTCTTCGCGACGACCTGATGCGCTTCAACGCCCACAGAAGCACCAAAAGCAGCACTATCAGAGACGCGCCCATTTGACCCATCCCAATCCCCATCCCAATTCCAATAATCCCCATCAGCAGAGTACAACTAATCACACAACTAATTCCAATATAAAAAATATTAACCCGACTACTGCAAGTCTTGACGCTAATAGCGTGGCTGCTAAACATGCTCATGTCATCGCGACACATATCAAGACGCGAAACTCGCAGAATATCCAGAATATCCTTCAACAGACCAGTCCTTCGCGAATGAAGCGCCCTCTAGATCCTATCGCTAGTAACTACGACCCTTCCAAGACCAAAAGAGCTCGAATTACCGTCGAGATCCTGGCCAGACCCATTTCTCCTGCCAATCCTCCTAAGCCCATCGCCGTGAATACTGCAAAGTCTCAATCAGACCTTCAAACCGAAACTCATACGAACGAGTCCCCGGTCGCATCCACACAAAACACACAGATTCCCCCTGTCCAACAAGAAGTTATCAAGACGGCGACAGCAATAGAACCAGGTTTAAAAAAACACAAGGAAAAGGCTATCAATGGAATTAAACATGAGCTCGATAGACTGCAGCCGAAGGCAACTGATACCAATTCGGCAGCAGAACGGCCTGGTCGCAAGTTGCGGTCACAGGAGGCGACTCGTTTCAAGAGCGAGTTGTCAGCATATTTCCCCGATTATGATGAAGTAATCGGGAACGATCCAAAAGAGCAACGTAAGTGTAACAAACTATTCACGATTCCCAATTGAATATTATCAATCCCCCCCTTTTCTTCTTTTTTTTTTTTTTTTTCTTTCTCTCATGTTCAATCGCTAATACGAAGATTTTAGACATTCTTAACCTCGATACCCCAATTGTTCTCGTCGATACCAATCCCCCTCAGAATGCCTCTCATCAATCACAGCCCCCTGTGCCCCCTCCAGATACAGCGCTAGGCGCCGGCGACCGGCCCCACAATACGTATAATACAGTGCGAACTTACGGTGATCATTTGTTTACTAACCTGTACGACTCTCAACGGATTGATTTCAGCTTTCTTGAAGCACGATATAATGGCAAGGATGTTGAAGACCCTTTACCAGATGCTTATTTTTGGCCTGCGCATAAAAAAGCTGAAAGGCTAGAGAAATCAATCCGAAATACGGAAAAGGGTCGTGCACAACATGAAAAGGACCAGATTATTCGGCTGCTCAATGAGCTCCAAGGCCACGACTGGCTAAGAACTATGGGTGTTAGCGGTGTTACTGAAAGCCGCAAAAAGACCTTCGAGCCTGCTCGAGATCACTTTATAAAAGGTTGCCAAGCAATTCTGGAGAAGTTTCGTGTATGGAGCCAGGAAGAGAAAAAGCGGAAGCTTATGAAGGAACGCGCGTTAGCGGAGGAAGCCGAGGAAAACGAAGAAGATGAAACCGAGGTGGAGGAGGAGGAGGAGGACGACGACGACGACGACGAAGAAGAACAACTAAGCCAGGAAGGAACTTCGGACGAGGATGAGGAGATGGGCGACGTTGAAACAGATAACGATGATATTCCAGAAGATGTGAGCGACGGCGATCCTCCGGACTACAGCGACGCAGATGCATCCGCAAGGCAACTTCTCGATGAGGCGTTGGCGCGGGCTAAATATACTGCACCGAGCTCTAAGAGATCTCGGGGTGAGCCACCGCCGAAGTCTCCCGAACCTCATGTGGCGAAAGAGTTTATATCATTTTTCGGTAAGAGACACCAACGTGAAGCCGCTCTCAACAAGACACGGCGAAGAGGAAGGACTGTTGTCGCCTGGGGTCATCCTGTCCCAGATATGGCTCAATATGACTTTGAGTTGCCGGAGGAATACCGGGACACTGAAACTTTGAAGGCCCATGAGAGACAAAAGAGGCGAGAACGGCGTCAGCGTTAGCATTGATTCACTAAAACCGGAGTGCTAGGGCCATTGTGTTTGCCTTGGGGATATAAGGCAATACCTACCTACCTAAGGAGTAGTTGTTGTTTTTATTGCTGGACCGTGAAAACATTGAAGTTCCCATTCACCTGAGTGTATGCGATTCGACTAAATATGGTCTTTAATTCGTACGTGGCACTCTTGCAGAAATTTTATTTTCAAGTGCCCGTAATGTAATAATACGCTCGAGCATGTAGCAAGTAAATTGCAATACGATACCTATAGGCATCACTAGTGTATAGGAGGTATGGAAGCGTGTTTAAGGGCGTTACTCGGGGTGAACTCGCATGTATATTAGGAGGACAAAATGCTTTAAAATGGAATGTAGCAATATCATCAAGGACAATATGAGACGTATAATAAACCAAGTATTTTAATTATTTGAACCGGAGTTTGATGCAAATATCTAATCGGTATTGGTAGGGGTTGTGTACATATATCGTCCTCTCCGGACCTCACCTTTTTTTCAGTCAACATGGACATGCAGGTTGTTCTATTAGAGGTACATCGGGTATGTACATGGCATGTGTACCTACAAGTATTCCATTAGGTACCTAGGTACCTACTAAAGGTGGGTACCTGCCCGGGCACTGAGTAAAGTTTAAAAGACAGTATGTACCTAGGTACTTTGGGTGCCCACTAAAATATGAGTCTTTTGAGCACGGGCACTATTATCGATTAAGGTTCACTTTGCAGAAGCTTTGTAACATGGCCGGCGCAGCAGCTACGTAGGGTCGGAAAGATCGAGGTGGGAGCTTTCTCAAACTGCGCTCGAGGTCGTTGTTAATCGCTACCGACCTTTCTTCCAACAAAAGCACATTTTCCTTATATTCACACCTAGTTATATCGTATAAAGATCAACCACTATTAATCTACCACCCGATACGGTGGTCAATAATATTTCACCGTATGATACGCGTATCGAAGCCGCTATTTCTCAGCGCGCTTTGCAATCGCGCATGAGGCCGAACTAACATAAAATACCAACATTTATTTTCCCCTTCTTCGACGTTAAATACACCTTTGTCCTTGTGGGAGGCTTCTTTTCCAACGGCCGCCTCCTTCCAGTGTGATACATTCGTAAACATAATCTAGAAATACGATAGCTACCGATGAATACGACAACTTCATAGCAAAGCGGCCTCGCAAACGCTCAACATGCCTGGCATAGTAGAGCCAGAACCTGCTGAGGCAGGCGGCACCCCTCCTGTTGAGCTTCCTGTCGATAATACTCCTCCTCGCCCTTACGTCGTTCTTACCCAGAGTGTCGATATCGAGATCGATTTTGCTCAAAAGCGCGCCCACGGGCGATCAGATATCCTAATCAGTCCTATCCTTGATATTTCCGAAGTCTTTATCGATGCCCGTCAATGCGATATCGATGTAACTCAGATCACCGTTAGCAACTGTGAGGTAGAAGCCTCCTATACCGACCCTTGCGAAGCAATACGAACACCTGAACACTACCGGTGGTCAGCAACTCAGTGGCCGCTTAAGAAACGACGCATGTTACCGTTGCTGCACCATAAACGCAAGGAAGTGTCAGCGCTAGACCAGGACTTCAAGTGGTGTACTCCCCTCGATGGGTCTATTAAGGTCAAACTTCCAAGCAAAGACGAAGTATTACAGAAGAATAAGCACTCTCAGAAATCTGACCAGCAAGATATTCTCCTGCATCCAGATGGTACGATAGGTGGCTACAGGGTCCGTATTCCCTTCAAGTTAAAAAATGTTTGTGATGGCCTCCAATTCGTCGGCGTCGACGAAGCGGATATTCGATACCCTCACGTATATACTCGTCACTCTGTTGAACCCGGCACGGCGTCTGCTATCTTCCCCTGTATCGATGACCCCGGCACGCGGAATTCTTGGAAAATTTCAATCACCTGTCCTCGGACCCTCGGTGATGCTTTCCGTAAGCCACCTACGACACAGCAATATAAAGGATCTGACTCTTCGAACGGAAACCGCAAACAGAAAAATGACGAAGAGCCAAGAACGGTAGAAATTGCCCTCACGGAGGAAGACAAAATGCTGGATATGACCGTCGTCTGTTCGGGATATTTGACTGGCGAAGTGGTTCACAAAGACGACGAAACCAAGAAGACAATGACTTTCGAGATCGATCGTAATAAGGCAGCGAAGCATATCGGTTTCGCCGTTGGGCCTTTTGAGCACGTGGATTTGTGGTCAGAATTCCGTAGCGAGGAGGATGACACCAAACTCGGTGCCAATGCCGTCAAAGTTCATGGATACTGCCTTCCAGGTCGCGCGGAGGAAGTCCGAAATACTTGTTCTACTCTAGTCACGGCTGTGGATTATTTTGTGCTCACCTTCGGCCGGTACCCCTTTGAGAGTTACAAGGTCTGCTTCGTCGACGATATGATTGAGGACACTATACCTCTATGCGCTTTCTCGCTTTGCAGCACCAGGCTACTCTACCCTGCGGATATGATTGATACGGAAGTGGACACGACGAGAACACTGGTATATTCACTAGCTAGCCAGTGGTTTGGTGTCAACATCGTCCCCAACACAAAAGGAGACATCTGGCTTGTCGTTGGGATAGCCTGGTTTCTAACTGACCATTTTATGAAGATGCTATGTGGAAACAATGAATACAGGTTTCGGATGAAGTCAATGTCAGATCGCCTTGTCGAAGTCGACGTAAAACGGCCATCTCTACAAGATATAGGCGAGCATCTATACCTAGGCAGCTTTGAGGTGGACTTCATGAATCTCAAGGCACCCCTAGTATTATTCATTCTAGATCGCCGTCTCTCCAAGTCATCTAGCTCCACGGGCATATCCAAGATTATATCTCGGATGGTCAGCAAAGCAAATACGTCAGGTCAGCCCTGCGACGAGGTTTTGGAATCCAATGCATTCCGCAAGGCTTGCGAGAAGGCTGGAAGTACAAAACTAGAAGACTTCTGGAATCAATGGGTGCTCATGTCCGGATGCCCAAGGTTCGAAGTCTTCCAGCGCTTTAACAAGAAGAAATTATGCGTTGAATTGACACTTCGGCAGACCCAGGACCAAGCTCTTCGTAAGCCCAGGCCTCTTGACAAGGATGATTTCTGGAGGGATGTTATGGAGGAGAATCATGCGGTTTACGCGGCCGAGTTGCCACATTTTTTCCTCGGACCCATGACTATCCGGATCCACGAGGCAGACGGGACACCCTACGAACACATAGCTACCATCAAGGAAGATAGCCCTGGATACGTAAAGTTCTTCATACCTTATAACACGAAATATAAGCGACTCAAGCGGAACCGCCAACAACGGGATAAGGTATCGAATAACAATGCGAAAGGGAACGAGGATGGTCACACAGATCTCTACTATTTAGGAGATGTTATGCAACACCAGGAAGAAATGGATGAATGGGGCTTCATCGATTGGGATGCTGAAACAGAAGCAAAAATGGATCAGGAGTCCTACGAATGGATACGCATGGATGCTGATTTTGAGTGGTTATGTGAAATGCAAACGAACCTCCCAGCTTACATGTACGCATCGCAGCTACAGCAAGATAAAGACGTTGTCGCGCAGCAAGATTCCATGCTCTTTCTGCGTAGGAGCTTCTCTAAGACGGGCCCACACCCTCTTGTCTCAACTATACTAACTCGTACCGTCTTGGATCATCGATATTACTATGGCATACGCGTCATGGCAGCCGAGGAACTTCCCCGTCATGCAGTTAACGACCATGTGAATTGGATAGGACTTCGGCACCTAATGAAAATCTTCCAGCACTTCTTTTGTCACCCAGGGACATATACACCCATGCCAAATGACTTTTCTAATAAACGTCAATACTTAATCCAACGTACTATTCCAGAAGCCGTAGCTCGCATACGTGGCGAAGACGGTAAATGCCCTAAGGATGCTCGCATGTTTATCCTTGAGCAACTTCGAGCCAACGACAATTCGACCAACATTTACTCCGACCAGCCGTATATCTGCAGGCTAATCAAAGCCTTAGCTATTTGTCAAATTCCAGATGAGAAGAAGGCCAGGCAACAAAAGTCCATGTCTTTCGCCTTTGATGACGCCGATGGAGATGAGATAATGGCTGATCATATTGATTCTGAGCCGGAGGAATTCCGCAAGGTAGCAATGGAGGAGATCGAGCGATACCGTAGGAGGGATGAGTATTCTCCCTCGTACCAAAATTGTTTTACTATAGCCGCACTTGAGGCTCTCTGTCTTTTAATGAAGGCGGAAGTTATGAAAAAGGACCCCGTTATGTTCGTTCAATACCTCCAGGACCAAACCTATGACCTAGTCCGTATCAAGGCCTGCGAATCACTTGTTGAGCTGGGAATGTTGAGCAATCCCAAGTTCTTACGATTTTTCCTAAATTTAGCCAGTACTGATCCTTCACCGTTCGTTCGAGACCGACTCTTCAAAGCCCTCTGCCGTGGCTTCGCCAGCGTCGCTATTGGGGAAAATGAGCGGCCAGAGGAGCGTGTGCAAAACCAGCCGGCAGGGGAAGACCTCATAGTCGAGCATGACAGCGAAATAATGGAGGCAAGAAAGAAGGATAAGATGCGGAAGGAGGATCTTTCAGTTGCGCTCGCAGCCTTGAAGAAGGAAACTACGGACGATGAAAACTTACAAGAAGCTATTTGGAGTGCGATAGACTCGCCTGTCCTGACTGTATCAGAACGAATTAACTTCCTCGAGCTATGCTCTATACTAGTCGAAGACGACCCATCCCTGGTCTTGACTTTCAGTTATCCTACCTATTGGACCGTCGAGCGTGGCGAAAAGAGCAGATCTAAATGCTTAGTGACATTCAAGCAGCATTTTAGGAGAAAGCCACGCAAGGTATACGCTACACAACCTTTGCCGTCCAAACCAGAACCTAAACGAACTATCACTTTAAACCTCAACCGGAACGTCAGCTTAGGTTCGAAAGCAACAACGCCTTCAACCACCCAGGCTCCTCCACTACCCTCGCCAGCTATTGCCGTGTCTAAGCCTTCGGAAACCGTCCCTACACCCAAGCCTACCGCTCTCCCTTCTCTGAAGCCGACATTTGCATCGAAGGAAAGAGAGTCTCTCCCTTCTACAAAGCAATCCGCCATCCAAGAATCAAAGGAAAAGATGATTCAGAAACACCCAAAACAGCCGGCCGCCTCCGTTGCATCCCGGGGAAGTCCCATGCCGAGTTCTCAGGAGAGATTTAAACATGGCGATTCGCATAAGGATAGCATTTCAGTCCAGGCCCCTGTACGGCCAACAGTTGAACTTCCGCAATCCGAGCCGAGAGCAGCGCCCCCGAAAGTGAATGCGAATAGTCATTTAGCTCCATTGAAATATTCAAAGCCCTTGAAACGGGCGAGCACGGAAGGTGATGGCCCTCGGCCAACCAAGATGGTCAAACTTGACACTTCTAAGATCCCTCGAACAGAATTAGAAAAATTTGGGAAACGACCGAAGCGCAAGACATTAGTCACGGTAAAGTTCAAGGCCTGGGATAAATTGGTGATCAAAAGAAAAGACAATACGCCCCAAGCGGGTTCGATCCGAGCTACGCCTAAGCACCGTAGACCTGAGGACAAGATCGGTGGCTCCAGCCAGCGTCCGGGCGCTCGTCCGGCTTCCCCCGCCGCTAGGGTTTCCGATTTCGCTTCTATGAGATCATCTTCAGCAGCCCAATCATTTTCCCAAAAGCCCCCTTCCAAACCCGGTTCTTTTAAGGCGCCATCGCATTCCTCTCAGTCAAGCGGAAGCAATGGGAAGCCACGAAAACCTCTTCCAGAAATGCGCAAACCCCTTCCTTCAGCAGCACCAGCTAGCAATCCCGCACCACCAAAGCAGCCTCCCCCATCCTCATCCCCCACAGCACCAAAGGGACCGACCAAGCTTAAGATCAAACTGAAGCCACCTACCTCGGGGTCGCCAGGTTAAGACCTGCTCTAGGTCGATTAGAACGCTCAGGATTTGATATACCAATGCGTATATTATCACTTTGTCGGTTCGGGTATGAGGCACGACATGATACCCACTAAGCTTAGCAGGTCTTCTTTACCTCGGAGGGTTTTTTTTTCGCGGGTATTTTTACCCTTTGTTTTGTTTTTTCTCTGCATGGCACGGCATTGGCGTTCGGAGCACAACGATACAGTTCTTGGCCAGGACATGGTTATATCTTTTCCGCGTGTGTGCCCACGTCCCACCAGAAAATGACGGTATGGCGAATGGACGGCGAGCAGTGAATGAATGGATGGACGGACGGATGGATATAATTCTCTGAGACTTGCTGTCCCCAGGCGACTGTGCCTGTTTTATGGCCCTGGCATTGATACCTAGCAAATTGTGAGCAGGGGAGGGAGGAAAGGAGGAAGTCTGGAATACGTGCGTGTATACTATCAGGAGGTAGTGGAGCCCAATAAGTGGTAGCGGTGATCAAGCTTTTATCAACGCAGAATGTGATGCTCCATTATGTGCAAAGATATCTTGAAGCGTAACCAACATTTATATATGCCTACAAAGTGACCAAGCTCTTGGCCTCATAATAGGTAGGCGTGAATTCATAATACATTCAACATAACTTCAGCATTTGTACCGCCCACCTTTATTTATCAAATTGCGGGTGGAGTATACGACATGATTTAGACATAAGTGAAATGTGGTGTTCATCTGGTGTCAATTATTATCCCTCCATTCTTATGCTAGAAAACTTAGTAGCCATCATCACCCCTTGTCTGCCCTTGTCTCCCCTAATCCCCAATTCAATCCAATCCGATCCAGAACCTGATTCCTAGAGACATATCTCGTTCCTTTCTTCCCTTTATCCAGTTTGGCACGGCAGCATGTTCTGGGATGTCTAGAGCAGTATTGTTCCTTAGATAAGTATATAACAATAGCTTAGTGTAGATAAGCCATAGAGGTAACTTACATGCTGAACATGTCCTTTCTCTTCGCTCCGCTCCGTCCTTCCTACAATAGTATCCACAAGCTCATATAGCAAGCACACACCGGCACACCCATCCACTTACGAACCCATTCACCTACCCAGCTCTTACCACACACCAGGCAAATCACCAAACCATCCGTAAACCCACCGCTCATGGCCAACATTTCCTGGTTTCCACCCCGTCCCGTCGGGAGTCCCATCTTCATCACATTGAATTGTCCCGTTATGCAATATGCAGCTGACCAACCACGAGGGTAGGTAGCGCTTGACTTATAAGCAGAACCAAGCCGCTCTAGAGCGCAGAAGAGCCTTCGGCAGTCTCGCGAGGCGAAACGCTAGGATTCTGTGCAGGCGAGCTAATGATGGGATAGAACTTCTTCTGGGGGAGGCTTCACCGTACTCTGACGGTTGAAAGATGGGAGGATGGCTGGTGTTTGGATAATGTGTGAAGGGAGTAGAGGGGGGAGAGTGAGAAGAGTAGGAAGATGGGTAGTGCAGATGTTGGGTTGATATTGAGCGATGGTGAAAAAATACTATACTTAGCAGGCAAGGCTCTCATTGACACTAGACTGATCTTTGTGATCATATATATATTGAAAAGCTTCACTGCTACGCGGAAGTTAGTAATGGCTGTGTTGTAGAACAAAACTACCGCCCAACTCTCGAACCTAGGATACCCCAGCCAGCTTAGCGACGTAGCCAGCTTAGCGACGTGGACAGCTCCGTCACAGGGTGGCCGCGGGGGGATGGTGAATGACATAGGAAACGGGATAGACTTACTATTTCGCTGTGTTCTTAGCATGGCTAGCATACCATATCAGGTGTCCCCGTAGCTATTACCCCATTCCATTCTGATATAATATAGTTCCTTAACGCCTAAGCGACAGCAAGGCGACAGCAAGGTACGCCGGGCCCACACCAATTCAACACAGCATTCAACGAATGAGCGCAATGGAAGGGTCCTACCTCCGTCTCGACCCTGCCCCAGCCGTCGATCCTGCGATGCCTATCCTCTCTTCTCTGCTCCGCGTCATCATTCGTGCCGGTGCCGGGGGCAGTGCCGCAGATGTCGGTTCTGTGCTTCCCTGTCTGCTAGTCGCTGACCGAGTAGTCGTTCTTCCGGTCTGAGAGGTGGTTGTGCTTCCGCTAGCGCCGGTGATGCGTTGCATGCGCGTGGAAGGGACGGCGGCAGGGGTTGTGTGTTGGCTCCGTGTCGCTCGCACTTGCTGAATGTATGCAGCGCGTGCTTGGCCAGGTGATTGCTCGCGCCTATTGAATTGTTCGCGGGCGGCGCGGCGAGGTGCGGTTATAAAAGGGTCGCTTGTGTCGGCCTCATCTGCGTCGACATCAACGTCTTGCATGTCTTCGTCATCCTCCATTTGTGGTGGCGACGGTGTCAGAGACGAGGAAGAAGTGTCCATTGCAGTGGGTTGTGGTTGCAATGGGTGGGAGGGTGCGTGCGAAGATGCTTGGTTTTGCGACTGCGGTTGCATAGCTGCGAGGCGGCGGTCTTCATAGGCAGCGACATCCTCGGCGGTGAGGGTAAGTGTAGTTGGTGGGCGACGAAGCATTGTGCGTTTGTTTGTCTGGCTGTCTGATTGTTTACAAGCTACTAAGGTGGAAGTTTGGGTACCTGGGTAGCCACGAGGTAGGCTTTGATGTCCTCGGGCTGCTTAGGATGCTGCGCTGATTTGAGGATTGCCGCTCGAGAAGATAGCAATACTAATGAAAAGATGGATGATTGATGTTTTTTAATGAATGATGATGACAAGTAATTGATGTAAAGATATTAATCCAATTGCTAGGGGAAATAGCTCAGCAATGTAGATACAGGATGAGATGCATGCGTGGGATTTTGCAATGCATTTGGTTGTTGTAGAAGTGAAAGGTAAAGATAAATTTATTTTCCAGCTTGGAATTGGAATTGGAAATTTGAAAGTGGGAAATTTGAAAGCTGGAAGCTACAGCAACTGGCAGTTGCGGGGTCCAAAGTTTGGTGGGTCATATCGCGTCTACGCGCTTATCTTTCAGCCCTATCAGTGGATGAGCTACACACCTGGCAACCAATTATATAACAGGTAAGGTCCCTACGTGCATACCTAAACTTTTACACCTGTGCATGAATTTTGTGCTTTCGTGTGAAATATACCAAGATACTCAGAACACAACCTATTAGACAATATGAATTTTCATTTGTCTGACAGAAGCTGACATCATAAAACTGATGACTTGTACAATTTCTCCTCTTTCGACTATTTTACGTTTTATCAAATATCAATATCATTAAGAGGTACGTCCGTCTCTATTAGCAATGCACCTTTGCCAATGTTTTCAGCGCAAATTAAGCTCCCAAAAATATATTATGTCGAGACAAGATGCCGGCAGGGCCCTTCTTATCTGGTTTCGTCTAAAGTCTAACCAGGTACTTCCTTGAAAGCCTAGGTGATCAATCTCAAGGATTTAATTGCCAGGTATCGCCTAGAACAAAACATTAACAATACAGGAAGGAGGAGAGAATTATCTAGACATGGACCTAAACATGACTCACAGAAGGATTCGGCAGCAGTATCGCTTTATTAGTCGTAGTCGAAGGAATCAAGTAGTTAAAGGCATGGGGAGTCCCCGGCTGAAGAATTATACGAAGGGTCTGCTACCGCGGATCCAGCGGATAAGGATCCGTCTTCAGACCGGATGATCCGGGTCGCTACTACTAGCTCCGGCATATAAGTGATTGATAATTAACCCAGGGATATGGTCACTGGGAATTCGTCATCATCCAAGGGTTGATCCATCCGGGTGGTATACGATGGTGAAATTCGACCAGGTTATCCGGCTAACTCATTGGGGCAATATATATATCTCATGGGTCAAGATCAAGATGCATAGCCTACGTACGACACCCTTACCGGGAAGCAAGGGCCAACTTCCGGCGAGCCATAAATACACATCTAGAGGAAGCCGTGGAGTGTGAATCCTTGGATCTTATAGCATCCTATTTGATACCATGATACCTGCAGCGTTTGCTACTGCAACGATAACACCCTTTACGAAACTACAGTACTCTCCGGTGATAGATCTAGGATGATGGGATAGCACTTGACCTCTTCGTTTTATGGGGAGCAAGTTAACTAAAATCTATTGTCTTAATGATATAAACGAGAATTTGATAGTGCAAGTCTAATTTAATAATAACTATCGGAGAATATATATAACCTCACTATTTCTATATTCGTAAGAAAGCAAACTTGCAGCGTGATCTTGATATGAAGAATGTATCTTGGCTCTTTATTTTTCGGAAACCAGCCAGATCATATGTAGTCGTATTATCCCATCTTAATTCAAGTTAGCTACGTCGTCTTCATCAAGAGAAGAAAAAGACGAAGGATGGGGAAATACTCCATATTCATCCAGATCAATATGGGGAGAGCAACACAACTCGAGATGCATTTAGCAGAATACAATCGGTGAATAGTTGGGTTGAATGGGTCGAATGCAAATAACCGGTATAGATAACTGAGCTAGATCCACTAAAATTTTCCTAACTGTGAACTTCGCGCCGAATGAAACTTCAGTAAAACGTCAATAAACCACCATCGCAAAAACAACAACATGTATCCTTGAGATGAATCTTGAAAAGGGCACACTTGAATCAAGCCCAATAACGTACTCGACCGACCAACAGCCAATTCTGCCACTCCGGCAATGGACGCACACGCCCTCTTAACCGCCCAAGGGTGGCGGGGCAAAGGACATACCCTACATCCTACAAGCGACAAGACTGGATTGACACACCACCTGTTGATCAAGCGCAATAATGATGGTAGTGGTCTCGGTAGTAAGAAAGGTGACCATAAGGCCGAAGCTTGGTGGTTAAACGCCTTCGACCAAGCCCTCAAGGGCATCGATACTAAGAGCGGCACTATGAAGCAAACCCTGAAGGGCGGCGCGCTCGAAAAGATCGCATCTCGCGGCGCGGCTGGCAAATACACGGGCACGAGGGGCCTATACTCTTCATTCGTGCGCGGCGGCGTTATGGAAGGAACCGTAGGCCAGAACCTAGTGACAGGGCTCCCGACACCCCCAGATAGCGGCGTAGGCACACCGGAGGCTTGCGCTAGCGTAGACGGAAAAGAAACGAAGGAAGATAAGAGGGCAAGAAGAGAAGCCAAGAAGTTGCGAAAAGCCGAGAAGCAGGCGAAGAAAGATGCGAAAGAAAGGGCCGCGCGAAAAGTCGAAAAGAAGAAGGCGAAGAAGGCCGAGCGGGAACGGATAAAAGCTGGAGAGACGAAGGAAGAACGTCGCGCGAGGAGAGAATCGAGGAGAAAGCGAAAAGAGGACAAGAGAAAGCTTAAAGCTGCGTCTGGTGGATGACCGGATGGTTATAACGAAAGAATGCGATTGATTCATGCAAGTTTTTATACCCAGGGGCTTCTCTCCTCAAATTCTAGATGAGCGGGATGCTGTATGGTAGTCCTATAGTGCAGTCTGCGGTGCACCCGTGGACCTATATCGAGGGGTCATTGAATTAGCCTCTCTTGAGGACAATGCTCAGAAATGGAAAGCAGGCTTACTGTAGCTCATGTTCTTGAGCGGGTTGCTGTCGGGCTCGTCGTCGCCCTCGCCATTGCCATCGTCCCCACGGCATCTTGCTGCAACGGTCCCGTAACCCAAAATATAGAACTATGATGAAGATAAATAATAGGAAGCCTAAAACTGTTGAAAGAGTATATATGCCTAGTATGTTCACATCCGTCATCGATGGGTCATCTTCCATCGTGTCTATGATTGCGTTTAAATGCGATTACGTCTGAGAAATTGTCTATGCGTATGCCAATCGAATAGGGTTCAGAGGTGGTTCTTGGTCTGGATGGAATTTATTGTATTTCCTTGGGGATCTGGCCTGGTTTATTCGACAAAATCCAAGGCCGTCTTTCCCAGAAGTCATCTTTTATAATGTCTACATGATCAACCAGTACCTGTGCCTTCGCCCGGCGTTTTCTGTCCTTTTCGTCCTGCGTTTTGGATTGTCTCACGGCTTCTGCCAGCTCATCGGCCGTCTTAGCTACGTCGTGACTGCCAGGCTCGACAAGTTCGTACTATGCACGTCAATATCTCGGTCAAGCAGTTTGAAATAGAGTACACTGACACCTCGGTATATGACACTTCCTTTCTTGTAAATCTCTGGCTCGTTGTTATAGTTGATTTTGAACTTTGAGAAGAGGATCTCGTGCTTGTCGGCAGCCAGTGTACCCTAGACATCGGTTAGGCCAGCTCAATATCGAGAAAAAGGTAACTTACAGATAAGAATTGTTCGGCGGCTTTGGGATCCATCTTGGGGGGTAGCTGGACGAGTGACCAGAACGTGGTGTTATACAGGTTGTTGATGTGACCTGCTATTTCATTAGCATAGTAAGTTTGGGCGGGATACGTAGAATGGCCTCACAATCTACTTGACGCCAGCTCATATAGTCTCGTAGGTTCTGTACGCTTGGGTAGCAAACAGCTCGACCGTCGAAGCTTGGGAGCGGAGGTGATAATGGTGTGTCTGGGAAGTAGGTTGACCATAGGTGGACATAGTATGCTGTAAATGTCGAGACTATGGTTGAAACTATTTTGCTGCACATCCCGAGTCAGACACGATGAATCGCTATGGCTCTTTCGCGATTTACCTTGCTCTCCTTTCGAAAAGAGTACAAGTCTTGTGGAAGACAAAGCTGGTGAAACTTAGCATCTACTATTTATTCCATAGAGTAGGCAATACCTGAACTCATCGCTTACACCGTAGGCGATTACGATGTCTTGGATCTCGGTCACGACGGCCTTAGCAGCAGCGTTCATCAAATCAAGAGCTCTACGGTCATTGGGCTTCTCGAATTTATATTTGGCACATAATCTACCTCAGCAACATAAATTAGAATAAAACCGGTACAAGAATATTAATATTTGGGAGTATTACTTTGTGAATCCTCTGCCGTCTATTCTAACCACTACCCAGGTATTCGGTAGCAAGTTGTCGACCTGCTCGAATTGCTTGACATATTCAAATCTGAGCTTAGGGTTAGGTTATAAAGACATCTAGCTTGAATCTCAGATACTTGACTCGTGGACAGCTTACCTCGAGTTGGCCATGTTAAACGGCCTTGTTGTAACTAATGTGCTATAAATGAGGATGAGCTTAGGTGGGTAAGCATATAACTGCCATCCTCTGCCTGAACGGCGGTGGCTCTGAGTAAATAACTTTTATTCGGATGTTAGTGGTAGCACCTTGGCACCTTAGTTAACTACCTAGGTACATAGGTACCTTAGCGTTTGCTGCTGGGATTGTTCCAAGAGTGGAGAATATAGTGGGCATATCTGTCAGGACCCCTGCGAACTATCTGCACGAACTGCAAGGCTGCGAAGGTACCTGCCTCTACCACATGCTGCCCGGACGGAAGCTGGATTTCAAGAGTATCTGATGTAATTACAACTTTAAATTGCAATGCTCGTTTGACAATTCTTTGTCTGTTATCTAGGTACCTAGGTACCTTGCGTGTCTCGACTCTCCACTGTCGATTCATTCCAGACGAACCAGTATCGTTTCCCCGAATCACAAAACATGAACGCGCCGACATGAATCTGCTGCTTTCCGACGACTACTTGCTCCAGGACTACCCTGAGAACATTACAAACACTATCCGATCTGGTCATACGACATGCCTTCGTTTCAATCGCAGAGGCGACTACTTGGCCTCGGGTCGTGTCGACGGCACGGTAGTAGTTTGGGATCTCGAGACTATGGGTGTGGCGCGGAAGTTAAGAGGTCATAGAGCGGCAATCACTTCGCTTAGCTGGTCCAGGTGTGGACGCTATTTACTTTCCGCCTGTCAGGGTTGGAGAGCTGTCCTATGGGATCTGCAGGATGGTACGAGATATCGAGAAGTGCGCTTTCGTGCACCCATTTACACGGCTGATTTACATCCCTGGAACCAGTATGTATTACTCTGTTTTACAATCTGAACTCCGTCGAGGTGGCTGACAATAGCGCCCACTATAGTAATTTATTTGTTGCGTCTGTATTCGACGAAGCCCCGTCCATTGTTGACATGAGTGGCCTGAGCGATGTCAAACACACCCTTCCCTCCGCACCGAAACGAGATAATGCCGATGCCGATGCGGCGACGAAAGAGAAGCAGGCCAAAGAAGATGCGAAGCAGATGACAACTGTTACTGTGTGGTCAGCTACGGGCGATCATGTCCTAGCGGGTACAAACAAGGGCCGTCTCAACATCATAGACGCAACCAGCCGCGAAATTATATGGTCAGAGAAGATATGCAGTTCGGTAGTGACTACGTTACGGCTGACGGGATCCGGACGTGAACTATTAGTCAATTCGCAGGATCGCATCATCAGAACCTTCCATGTACCGAACCTGTCAGCAGAGGATCTCGATCCTGATACGATACAGATGCCACTCGAGCATAAGTTTCAGGATGTTGTTAACAGACTCTCTTGGAACCATGTGACGTTTAGCGCCACTGGAGAGTACGTGGCGGCTTCTACGTATAACAATCACGAATTATATATATGGGAGCGAAATCATGGCAGTTTGGTGCGAATGCTGGAGGGGCCCAAGGAAGAACAAGGGGTCATCGAATGGCATCCCCACCGAGCTTTACTGGCCGCTTGTGGACTCGAAACTGGTCGCATCTACATATGGTCGGTGACTACACCACAGCGTTGGTCAGCGCTGGCGCCAGATTTCGTCGAGGTGGAAGAGAACGTCGAGTATATAGAGAGGGAGGACGAGTTCGACATTCACCCGCAAGAGGAGATCAACAAGCGCAGACTGGACCGGGAAGACGAGGATATTGACGTATTGGCGTTGGATCCAAGCAAGGGATACCACGAGGAGGTCGACGGCACGGAATTCCGAATGCCCGTGCTATTTAATCTCGGCGAAAGCGATAGCGAGGAAGAATTTGTTGCGGTATCGACAGGGACCGTGCGGCGAAGAAGTTTGGGCGAAGGACACGAGGGCGAAGCTCCCGATGAAGAAAAAATAGCTGGAGGCAAGAAAACAACTGCAAAAGGTACGCGGGGTAGGAAGAAGTAAGAGGGGCGCTTATTTAGGCAATGATAGTATCTTCTAACCTAGTGGCTTCGTGCTAAGGCGAATCGTCTAATAATGAAAAAGCTCTCCGCCGTTACTTAACCAGGTCTTTAAATAACTACCGTTGTTGCAGAAATGATTGTCTCGGGATGTATTAACTTGAAATAAATAACTAACCTAGTTATATTTATTAGTTAAGTCAAATAGGTACCTAGGGAATTAATACTGCCCTAATAGCTTGGCGCATTTGTTGATTATAGGATTCCCTTCGGTACCTAGACACCTGACATATCTGCTATACGCAAGGTACGTGGGCTTAGAATTAACCTAACTAGGTCCCGGATAGTGGAATGCAAGAGGCAATCGTTTAGTACTCATCTGGGTAGCTGCGACCTTTTTTTCGCCGAGGTCACACGCCGAGAACTTAAACAACGTGTTTGAATAAAAAGTATATACCTATGAGGTACATATAGTCTATTATATTGATCTACCTAGGTTAAATATTTCAAAGTTTGGGGTTGCCTGCGACTCTGATTGAAGGTGCACCAAGCCTCTGGCGTCAATTAGGTACAACGAGCTTTGTGTGGGGAGAAAGCAACAGGTACTTACCCTAAGTACACACACGCACTACTTCTTTGTTCATAGTACGCTCTTTAGGGGACTTTGCGTTTGTAGGTACCTATAAATACCAGGGAGGTGCGATACGGTTAGGTACATAGGTAAGTACATCCTGTGAGTTTGCCTCGATCAGCCGCATGGAGAAATTTGCTTCCGAGGACCCATTGTTCCAAAACAGGCTTAGCGTGTACCCGTGGCGGCTTCTGCCTCATTATTCCTTAGTCCTCTCAACTCCTTCCAAGAAAGGCCTTCAACTCTAACCATAACAACAATCTTACGATTGACGAAACATCACGACGCGCTCCGGATACCACATCAGTCTCCTTCCCGTGACTGTCCGAAACTAATTATCGCGTATTTATAGTGATTTTTCGACCATCGCAATTCTTTTTCGACCTGCGCGCGCTCTGGAACGGTTCTAATCGTGTTCCTCGGGCCTCTGGCCTGGTTGGAAAACGGCCCTCCAGCGCCGTTCTTTCTCGTATTGACGATCACTTTTATCATATCTTCCGCCGCCGGTCGTGAATAATACACTTGTCTATTTGACATCATCTTCCTGCTTACGAGTCACGATCCGACGGAATAATACAATTTACTACTTTCTTTTTACCTTCTTTTTTTTTTCCTCACATACCCTCATTTCGACCTAGGCACTCAGACACCTCGCGCATTAACTAAGACCACTTTTTTCAGCGCGATCATCAAAAATTTCATCAAATTACGAATATTACCATTAATTTTTCATCCATCGACGAATCAATCAAGATGGCGAACCTTCATTTCGCGCACTCCGATGCGCCTCTCAAGGAGATCAAGGAGATTCAATTCAGTCTCCTCTCCCCCGAAGAGATCAAGGGTGCCAGTGTTGCTGCAATTCTGTATCCCGAGACTATGGACGAAACCCGAACAAAACCTCGGCAAAGTGGTTTGAATGACCCCCGCCTTGGTTCGGTAGACCGCCAGTTCAAGTGTGCTACTTGTTTAGAGCCCATGGCTGAATGCAATGGTCATTTCGGCCACATCGAATTGGCAACGGCCGTATATCACCCGGGCTACATAAAAAAAGTGAAGAAGATACTCGAAATAGTCTGCCCGTACTGTAGCAAAGTTCTGGACGACAGAGTCAGTATCTTCTTACTTTATGACTAACGTGGATCTTATTGATGCTAACTTCGTTTAGAGTAATCCGGAATTCCGGGCTGCAGTGAGCGTTCGGGACCCAAAGAAGCGGTTCCAGGCCGTCTGGGTGGTGTGCAAGGGCAAAAGAGTGTGCAGTAACGAGGTCCCTAAGGACGAGAATAAGGAATACGAGCCAGGTACCAAACCAAAGGCAGAAGGCCACGGTGGTTGTGGCAGTCTGCAACCCGCAATCCGACAAACGGCGCTCCAATTATGGGCCCACCAACCGACGGTGACCGAGGATGGCGCCAAAGGTACCGAGAAGAGAGAGCTCAAGGCTACCGAAGTTGTCAATATCTTGAAGCGAATCAGTGACGAAGATTGCCGTGATATGGGCCTGAACACAGAATATGCTCGACCCGAGAACATGATTCTCACTGTGTTGCCTGTGCCGCCACCTCCAGTTCGTCCTAGTATATCTATGGATGGTACTGGTCAAGGTCTTAGGAACGAAGATGATTTAACCTACAAATTAGGTGATATTATCCGTGCCAACAGCAACGTCAGGCAGGCAATTCAAACAGCTGCACCCAATCATATCCTTGAGGAATATCAATCGCTTCTTCAATACCATGTTGCCACAATGATGGATAACGAAATAGCTGGTCAGCCTCAGGCTCTCCAAAAGAGTGGCCGTCCAGTCAAATCCATCCGGGCACGTCTAAAGGGAAAGGAAGGACGGTTACGTGGTAACTTGATGGGTAAACGTGTTGACTTTTCAGCCCGTACTGTTATTACTGGTGATGCCAATATTTCGCTCGACGAAGTTGGTGTTCCCAAGAGTATCGCACGAACGCTGACATACCCTGAGACTGTCACACCCTACAATATATCTCGCCTTCACAAACTTGTCCAGAACGGTCCGAATGAACATCCTGGTGCTAAGTATGTGGTTCGAACGGATGGGTCGCGAATTGATCTGCGACATCACAAGCGTGCTGGACAAATCAATCTTGAGTATGGTTGGAAAGTCGAACGACATCTTCAAGATGGAGATTACATCATCTTCAATCGACAGCCGTCTCTCCATAAGGAGTCTATGATGGGTCACAGAGTCAAGGTTATGCCTTATTCCACCTTCCGATTGAATCTATCCGTCACTTCACCTTACAATGCCGATTTCGATGGTGACGAAATGAATCTTCACGTGCCACAGACTGAGGAAACGCGAGCTGAGATTCGCGAGCTTTGCATGGTGCCTCTAAACATCGTCTCACCCCAGCGTAATGGTCCGTTAATGGGTATTGTCCAGGATACTCTGGCTGGTGTATACAAGATGTGTCGTCGAGATGTGTTTATGACGAAGGAGGAAGTTTACAATATCATGTTGTGGGTGCCTGATTGGGACGGTATCATCCCCCAGCCTGCTATTCTGAGGCCGAGACCTCGTTGGACCGGAAAGCAGATTGTCAGCATGATCATCCCGAAGGAGATCAGTCTCTATACCAAACCTGGAAGTGGCCCATGGCTTCCTCTAGTGGATGATGGACTGCTTGTCCAATCTGGACAACTACTTTTCGGCTTACTTACAAAGAAGAACGTTGGTGCCTCTAGTGGAGGTATCATTCATCTTTGCTACAATGAGCTTGGCCCCGATGGCGCCATGGCTTTTCTTAATGGGTGCCAACGCGTCGTTAACTATTGGCTTTTACACAATGGCCACAGTATTGGTATTGGTGATACAATCCCGGACAAACTCACCATTGAGAAGGTCCAGGTCCATATCGATGAGCAGAAGGAGGAGGTAGCTCGTTTGACGGCACAGGCAACAGCAAATGAGCTGGAAGCTCTCCCTGGTATGAATGTTCGAGAAACTTTCGAGAGCAAGGTATCTAAGGCTCTTAACTCCGCTCGTGACAAGGCGGGTACTACCACCGAAAACAGTCTTAAGGACAGCAACAACGCTGTAGTCATGGCTCGTTCTGGTTCGAAGGGTTCTTCAATCAACATATCCCAGATGACTGCCCTTGTTGGCCAGCAAATTGTTGAAGGAAAACGTATTCCGTTCGGCTTTAAATATCGAACTTTACCTCACTTCACAAAGGATGATTACTCGCCCGAAGCTCGTGGATTCGTTGAGAACTCGTACTTGCGTGGCTTGACTCCTTCCGAATTCTTCTTTCACGCCATGGCTGGTCGTGAGGGTCTCATCGATACCGCTGTCAAGACAGCCGAGACCGGTTATATTCAGCGTCGTCTTGTCAAAGCTCTTGAGGATGTTTCTGCTCGGTACGACGGTACAGTCCGCAATTCACTCGGCGATATCATTCAATTCATCTATGGTGAGGATGGCATGGATGCTATGCATATTGAGAAGCAACCAATGGATCACTGGGTAATTAGGGATGCCGATTTTGAGGAACGATACCGCATTGATGTTATGGAGGGTCTTCGCCCACGTGTGCTCGATGCTCTGGAATATGGGCAAGACCTTATCGGTGACGCACATGTTCAGGAACTGTTAGACATGGAGTGGGAAGCCATTTGCAAGGATCGCGAGTACCTTCGTAATCTCAAGAAGGGTGGCGAGAAGCTTGAGGAGGCGTTCCAGCTTCCTTTGAATACGGGCCGCCTTATCGAGTCATCCAAAAAGCTCCTCAAGGTTGATGATGCGAGACGCAGCAACCTTACTCCTCAGGACGTTATTCCAGAGGTGAAGAGAATATTGGACCAAATGGTTGTAGTTCGCGGCGGGGACCCAGTGTCCAGAGAAGCCGACGAGAACTCAACGAGGCTATTTAAGGCTTTACTCCGTTCGCGATTGGCGTACAAACGTCTTGCGGTGCATCACCGCCTAGATAAATTGGCTTTCCGCCACGTCATTGGCGAATTGATAGGCCGATGGTCCAGGGCAATGGTAAATCCTGGTGAGATGGTTGGTGTGTTGGCTGCGCAATCGATTGGTGAGCCCGCAACGCAGATGACTTTGAACACATTCCATTTCACTGGTATTTCCTCGAAGAATGTCACTCTCGGTGTCCCTCGTCTTAAAGAAATTCTTAATGTCAGCGGTAATATTAAGACGCCTTCAATGTTGGTTTACTTGGATGGTAATACCTCCCAAGAGCACGCCAAGAAACTTCGAAGTGCTGTCGAACATACTAATCTCCGCTCTGTTACGGCGATGACTGAAATCTACTACGACCCCGATATTGAGTCGACACAAATCGAACAAGACGAGGATTTCGTCAGCTCATACTTCCTACTGCCTGATGATAGCCAGCCTCCCATTGAGAGACAGTCACGATGGTTACTCCGTTTCGTATTAGATCGACAAAAGATGCTTGACAAAGGTCTCACAGTCGAAGACGTTGCTATGCGCCTAAGAGAGGAATACCCTACTGATCTGGCCGTTATCTGTAGTGATAATAACGCTGATCAGCAGGTGATTCGTATTCGTCCAATGCCGGAGGACAAAGATGATCCGGATAAGACAATTGAAGACGATGTGATGCTTAAGCGTTTGGGCGAGCATCTTCTGGAGAATCTTACACTCCGTGGAATTAAGGGCATTGAGCGAGCCTTCCTGAATAAAGGAACGAAGATTGCCATCGATAAGAGCGGTGCACTCATTCAGTCGAAGGATAACCCACTCTGTGAGGAGTGGTACCTCGATACTACCGGCACAGCTCTGCGAGATGTTTTGGCGGTTCCCGGGGTAGATGCTAGACGTACAATGACGAACGATTTATGGCAAACTGTGGAAGTTTTCGGTATCGAAGCTGCTCGATCTGCCCTTCTCAACGAATTAAGACGAGTGCTGGCTTTCGACGGTTCGTACGTCAACGAGAGGCATCTTTCCCTCCTGGTTGATGTTATGACATACCGAGGCAGTATTGCAGCGGTTACACGACATGGTATTAACAGGTCTGATACTGGTGCCTTGATGAGATGTTCATTTGAGGAAACCGTCGAGATTCTTTTGGAAGCAGCTGCAATGGGTGAAGTCGACGACTGCAGAGGTATTTCTCAGAACGTTATGCTCGGTCAGCTTGCTCCTATGGGGACGGGTCACCTTGATGTTTTCTTAGATCCCAAGATGCTTGAGACAGTCATTTCAGATAATTCCAGGATGGGGTTGATGCCTGGAATGACCATGAAAGGAGGCTCGATCGAAGGGGCTGCTACTCCGTACGACACCGGTTCACCGATGGCCGACTCCGGCTACGGAATATCTCTGGCCTCTCCATCCATGGGTATGGGCAATTTCTCTCCGATTGTTGGAGCCGGCTCCGACTCTCCTTCAGGTTTCGGAACGGAATACGGAGGATTTGGAAGTGCCAGTCCATACGGGGGACGAAGCCCCGGGGCAACGAGTCCATTCTCTGGCGGTGCCTCTCCTTCTTCGCCATTCAGCAGTTATGGCACTGGTAGCTATTCTCCAAGCTCACCTAGCGGTGGCTATTCGCCGGCATCACCGATGATGGGAGGTCAACTCAGCACCTCGCCAAGTTTCAGTCCATCCTCGCCGTCCTTCTCCCCAAGCTCACCGCAGTTCAGAGGTACAAGCCCATCGAGTCCAAGCTACAGCCCTACGTCGCCTGTCTACTCGCCCACGTCTCCCACGTCTCCAAGACATTATTCTCCATCTTCACCTAATATGAATTCACCGACGTCGCCAAGTTACTCGCCGACGAGTCCTGCCTATAGCCCTACATCTCCCCATCATGGAGGTGCTACTTCACCCAACTATTCTCCTGTTTCGCCGAATTATTCACCGACTTCCCCAACGGGC
Source organism: Daldinia sp. FL1419 (assembly GCA_025201765.1). Lineage (NCBI taxonomy): Eukaryota > Fungi > Ascomycota > Sordariomycetes > Xylariales > Hypoxylaceae > Daldinia > Daldinia sp. FL1419. The sequence goes on from MU623386.1 coordinate 158,277, forward strand.
TATTCGCCGACAAGCCCGCTCCACAGAGCTCCAGGAGCACAGCAATCCCCCACGAGTCCTAAATACTCGCCCACGGTCAGTCCCTAATCTAATTTATTACTATTATCTAAACTTTGTACTAACCTATGTCCAGTCTCCTCAATATTCGCCTAGAACTCCCGGTGCTGGCGGAAATACGAGCCCTAAGTTGTACGTTCCAACATTTATTCTTTTTAAGTCGTACGATAGGAAAAGACTAACAATTACAATAGCTCTCCAACTTCTCCCAAGGGTGATTAAGTCACTTGTGCATAATAAGCACCCACGGCGTCTTGCGTATCTTTTACACATCTGCATTTAAGGGGTTCTCGTTCAACTTTATTTCTCATACTCTGGTAGCCTTCTACTCCCAAGGGCCCTAATGCATCACCATAGAGGAAAGACGATTTCCCTTTCCGGCGTTCATATTACGACGATATCTTTCCAAGACTAGAGTAAGAAATGGTTTTCAAACGACAGAAATCGCCCAAAAAATTCTAGGCATAGGGGAGGGAAGAGGGTGGTTCCATTTTCCCCCTTAGGGAGGAATACGATTTGTACAACTAGCGAGAGAGGAAAAGTGACATTATCAACTCTTTTAAATCGTTGCTTTATGACTCGGTCTGTTTTTTTATTGCGTTTCTTTTTTTTTTTTTTTTTCGCGCATGCTACACCTTAGTGGTAACCGATGGGCGGCAGATTGAGCTTCACCTTTTTTTTTTCCCACCCCCGCGCTACGTATCAAGTTCTCGAGAGGTCTGAGTTTAGTTAATAAGGACTGCCCTAGGGAGGCGTAAAAGAAGAAAAAAATGACGGCGATGAGATGAGAAAGAGCTACGAGGTGGTGGGTTCTGGATGATTTAGGCTGATTAGGCAGTTAGAGCATCATACCCCCCATAGTAAATGCAAAGTGCCTCCATTAACTTAATAATCGTCTTTCGTAAGCTACCTATCATATGAATATTGATACTGGGTTAAGGGTAGTTATAATTACTAGGTACTATAAAACTTGGTAGGAATTTGGAAAATCATGCTTGGTGCGCAAGTGAAGAACGAACCGACCAACGGCCTATTCGTAATTACGATTCCTGTTCCTATTACTACTACTATTATTATTATCTTCTACGAGAACGCCGCGCGGACGTGGACGTAGAAGGGTTTGGCGTCCAGGGTAAGATTGAATGAATTATAGTATACAGTATGCGAAAACGAATATACGTGCATACGCATGGATCGACGTGATCCTATCTATCCGTCTGCTCATATATTACGTGTTTCTTTCGCCCTGGCTGTCCGTGTGCAACCATGTGTCTGACTATCTCTCAAGTGTGCCCACGCGTGGATGGCATGGTAGTATCCCAAGATCCACCACGTTGGCTCGGGTTCCTAGGGAACCATTTTACAAGTCACAGGCAGATCTAGGTATAGCGGAAGTATGTAAGTAGGATATACCTACCTATATGTCAGCGTCGAATGGGGGGAAGGGGGGAGACGGGGGCCAGTTTCAGAGTAGCTCCAGCTTCCGTGGGTGCTGCGAAAATACGGCACCTCGGTTTTGGATTTGGAGATGGAATGCTTTCTGCATGTATGATGTATGATGTAGGCGTAAGGGTAGGCGTGTATGTATGTCAGATTGAGAGGGAAAAGATTCCACCCACCCTTAGTTAGGGGTTATAGGGACGCTGGTAAGGTATAACGGTATTATACCATTTTAACATGGGGCTTCGGCTGTGATGGGGTCCTTGATTGTTTGAGCTTGGTGGTTTTGCCTCTCACATACAGCCTTTTGGTCGGTGACACTGCGTCGGGTCCGGTAGATGAATGAATTTGGCACGGAAATATGTAGAGAAGCGATCCCACGTCGCGTCTAGGCGAGAGACGTGAGCCCGCGTTTCATGTTTTAGTTGCCCTATTCGATGCTTCGTAGTGGTGGAATAATGGAATGGTGGAATGGTGGAATGGTGGAATAGTGGAAGGTGGTGGCGGCCGGCGCGTAAAAAAAAATAATTAATAGACGAATTAATCGTCTGCCGTCTAGACTAAATCTAGGCCACGCGAACCTTGAGAATCCTTCGCCCCCGGAGTGAGAGCAGAAAATATGTACAAGAGTACTGAGTAATGCATAAGACACATGGCACTCCCCTATTCTCTCAGGGATGAGTAAGATTCCGATTGGGGTCCGGGGATGATCATGGCAACGTGGGAAAGCCTTTCCCAACACGATAAGATTTAGAAGATCGAAGTTGACGTAAAGCTGGGATCTGGAACCGTAGGGCTGAGAAGATGGTGTGCGGTGGCTTTGGGGTCCGGTTCGCCAACGGCACTTCGCGGCGGGCTATGCAACGGTGGCTTAGGGGATCGAGGCACAATACACCCTAAGCACATTGAACTTCTCCAATTTTGCCCAACTAGTTCCCACGAACCGGGGGTTAGCTGAGCACCCAGAGAAGTATGTATGTCACCCCGACCTATGTGTTAGTACAATTATAGAATCTGTATCCAACCCGGCTAGATGAGTCCATCGGCGAATGGTATTCTGTGCGGAAACGGCCTCGTGGTTTAGGCAAGTTGTCAAAATATGATATAGGTACTTTTCTTAGTAGTAATTCTGGTTGTTGGCGGTTAGGTACGCCATCTAATCTGACCGCTTCCTTTCCTTACACTTTAGGTGGCCTCGGGTTGATCATGGGGATTTAGGCATAATCATATAATTCTTGAAGGCGGCGATCAAGGCTGACTGCGATGTAAACGATTCGAGAAGTCATCCCGACACCGTTTTCTGCTATCAATGGTGCCCTAGCCATGCAGCATATTAGCCTGAATCGGCGGTTGTCACTCGGGATAGCTTCGCTGCCGATGACGAGCAATCTCATTCGACCGAGCGGTTGTGACGTTCCCCGTGCGGCCGAAAACTACGAAAACCCGATCGACCTGCACAGCGGCGGTTGGACACGCGCCGAAGGATTGAACGTGCAGAAGATCTGACGGGGGTTGGGTGTGTATATAAATTTGATCGCTCAGGAATCAGACGTTGGCAGGGTTGTATTCGTTGGCATCGAGGAGATGATCGAGATGAAATGAACTACTCCTTTCCTACATCCTGCTTACGTTTTGAGATACTAGTTCTTCATGCGACTATAGACAAAGTATCGTGTAGATTAGCTGATATTGCTATTATGTCTCAGCCCATGATATAGTCAATAGTCGGGCTAGTTCTTAGGTTTGCTATAGGGAGCCTCGATATTACCAATGCTATTCTATACGCGGATCCTCCTACTCGCTCGTCGGGCGACCCGGAGACTGGTCTGTAAACGAATTAACCCAGTCCCGGCGGATAGGTCAGAAACGCGCCCAGGTAAGCTCAACATTTCAGTTCAGCACGGGGTGGCAGGTCCCAGAACTGCAAGATTATTAGTGAAGTTACCTCTAGTCCCTAAGCTTGGCTGGTCTACAAAAATTTTAGAAAATGAGATATCCGATGATGAGGAGCCTAGAGAAACGCCGCCAGGCGAGTTGATCGAGTATACGACAACTATCAGGTGTTAGAGAGTTGCGATTGTGATAGTACCTGTACGACAAACAATTTTCCTTCTTGGAAAAGATGTTCTCCTTAGGTATCTAGCCCCAAGGCTAGCGGGTAGCAAGAAAATAAGCTATAGATGCGGCGAGGAGAATATCACGCCGACTCGGGAACTCTCTTACTCTATCCAGAGCCCAAGGGTGTAAGTCGGAAGGTTTCTAAACCTAGCGCATTCTTGATCAGACGCTTCGCGGCCTGACTCAACAAAACTACTGAATTTCGTCAAGAGTATATTTTCTAGGCTTGGTAGAACGAAGGGTTGCTGGAAAGACCTAACCTGCCGGTTTGAGTGGAGGGTGCAACGTCGGAAGGGAGTCGGACGTAAGAACAGGTGTTCAAGATGTTCCGTATGACAGGAAGTAAGATTCTGCTCTATCCGTTTGACATGGCGTCGAGCTAATTACCTGCATGATATCGGCCCACCATCGCACTTCATCAGCACAGCATAGTTGGATCGTGCACTAGGGCATCACGATTGACCAAGCTGATACACTACCTACCTGGGTAGGTACTAAGGTAGATACCCAACAGCTTTCACAGGTGACTCGGGATAAGTGCAGTAACCATTGGTCAGATATGGTGATGCCTTGTACATCGCAGCCGCATTGGTGATTTAGGCATAATTCTGCCCTATTGCACATTTCACACACTGCATCGTAATCCGACAAATCGAATATTTCGATACGGTACTACTAGCAAGGCAAACGACCGGATTGACGAATTGTGAATCGTACCCGGCTCCGCAAAGTTAAAACCACTTCAAGATTGGCGAATAGGACCGGGAGCGGCACTTTGAGTGATTGTGGAACTTCCCCCTTGTTCCGTCCATCTCTGCGAAGCTTGCGCTTTTGAAAGAGAAATGATGTTCTCCGGTGAGTTGGGTTGGCAACCTAGGTGGTCCATCTAACTCAAAACGCGCAAACTAGGGGCCGATCGAGGTGGCCTATAGCTCTGATACAAGGCTGATACAAGGCTGACAGGGCAAGTTTCGATGAAGTTAATGTTATAGGGCAAGCCTAATATGACTTCATCTTGTATAGCTCGTGTAGCGCAACCAATCCGGAGCCTGATAAGTTGTTCCGTTGTTTATCGAATTCAAAACGATTCAGGGGTGTCGAGCATATGTGTTGTGTTATCTCAAGTAGTCATATGGCAAGAATATAATCCCTGAAACTAATGTAAGAACGTAAGGCTAGTAAATAACCGAGAAGGCAGCCTATTCCATTTTCATTCTTCGGAGTTGGCGCTATTGTAGACGCCTTGGAGAGTTTTCACAACCGCTCTGGAGAATGTTATTGGCTGTTGAAACGCCATAACCGCCATACGTTTAAATTGTCCTGAAGCTGCAAGGGGTCATGTCATGCATGATGCGATGAAAGAATGCAGGGGTAATTGCGTCTCTTGTTCGGGATGAGCTACCAGGTTTAACGGGAAGGAATCCGTTCTAGCCGATCTATGACGGCAACGACGTAGGCAGTAGTGACAAATACCCCTTACAGGCAGACGAGTCATCTACATAGTAGGCAGCGAACTTCCGATTTGATTTGATCGATCCCGCTCCATTAGTCAGTACATTGTCCCGATGGGGGTTTTAGACGCAGCCTCCCATCGTTCTCCGAGGTTGGTATTGAAAGATAACCAAATAGGCTGCCGACGACGGGTTGCATAGGAGTAGTAAGGACTCATCTGAGTCGCACAATACTAGCAACGGGACATAATGATACGGAGAGATAAGAGAAGAGAAGAGGATAAAGGTGACAATGAGAGGTAGGTTGCCTCGGGGAAGACCAAAAGCTCGTAAAGACGTTGTGTAATCCGATACCTCAGGTCATCGTCGGCCCGAGCTGCATACATGTGGGCGAAGTTAAAAAGACACGATGCAACTGAATGTACGGCCGTGTAGGGTTGTTATTGGTCGGCGAACCGCAATAAACGAATGTCATTCCAGCTATGATCTATGCCGGATGGCCATTGGGTATGGGAATACGGAGAATCTAGACCTATTAGCTTTATCAAGGCATAGGTACTCTTTGGTGCCGTATTATGTACGATTGTGCAGTTTGATATTTGATATATACCTACATAGGTATGTTGTTAATGTGTGGGGGGACGCAAATCAGCTCTGTCCCAAGAAGAAAAAGAGCATGGAGAGAAAGTGAGATCTGATAGTTCCCCTTAATTACATTTTCTAAAACCCCCACTAAGGGAGGTCCACATCCTAATGATCCCATAGGGGTTTGATAAAGTAATATTAATTCAGCTGTTGTAAAGGTGTTAAGGTTTTAAGCAATCAATTACGTAGAAGCACCTGCTTCCTACGTACCTAGGTAACTACCCCATGAAATACGTACCTACATCGGCTAGGTAGGTACCTAGGTAACAACTGCCGCTGCCGCCAGGCACGCAAGGGACAAACCTACCGGAGATGCAGCTCTTACCTGATCTGGATTAGGTCATAAAATCATCTACTCTAGCTACAGCAACTTCTCTCAGAAATCCACCCATCAAACATAAGTGCATTTCAAATATTAGCCTTTTTTCATATATTTATATTTATAAAATAAAATAAAAATTATTATTTTTTTTTTTTTAAAAAAAAAAAAAAAACATTTGCTTGCACCTTATTAATCACATGATACATCGCGGATGCGAGTAGTCCTTCATTATCTGCAATACCTGCAATATCTACATTACGATCCACGACCACCGTAGGATTCTTCCAATGAGGCGTATTCCCCTTTACGACGTCAGCTTTGCCATCTCATCGCTTTCCAAGACCCTTTTTTACAATGTTCCGGACTGGCCGCCAACACTACTTGTTGGTTACCAAGTGATCCCGCTCATTGCGACCCAACCGACATTACAAGGCTGCTCTGCTTCCCTAAATATACTGACACATATTCTACCCTGCATTGATTAAACCTGTGCCTTCGGGTACGTGCTTCTGACCGCGGAATTGGCCGTTATACTTCCATTCCGTGTGTTCGGTTGAGTCGTGTCACGTTTTACGGCCGCAACTCGACCACATGTAGCTAGCCGTTTCTGCCATGCCATTCGACGCAAATTTCGGTGAATACTTGTTGTATAAGAAAAAAAAATCGCCATGATGAAAAGAACAGATAGATATAGATAAATGTGATTAATTGAAAGGAAATCAAGGGCTGTCTGAAATTATCCCACAAGTAGAACATCTAATAACTTTTCAAACCCGAACCCCTAATAACCTATGCCACGACATCGCGGGTTCCGAATCGAAGAATTTGCAGGCAGGAAAAAGAGAGGAGTCGACGGGGGGGGAAATATTCCACTATGCCACAGCTTCGAGGGAGTGTAGCACCGTCAAACACTGACACCAGGCCAGATCTTGGACAACATCGGGTAACAAAATAGGAAAATTCAGGTATCTATGCGATCGCTCGCAAATTGCTCTTCCATCCTACCATCCGCGCTCCCCAACCATTTATATGAATCCGTATTTGTGAGACAGCCATGAGAGAATATTCTAGAGATGAGAACAAGTTAGCGTAAAAAAGCTCCAAGACAGTTACGTCCTGAATATGAGGCTCACGTGTCTGTCTTTCGTTAAGCATGATCATCGCATGGACCATCGTTAGAGCTGGATATGTAGGCCACTCCCTTGGAGCATTGTCCCAGAGCGTTCGGCGACTCGGCGCAAGGAGCGTTGAGAGGCTTGGTGCAGCCGCACGAGTACTTTACTTGGTAGACTTTGCACATGATGAACTATCTAGATTGTCTAGAACTGAAGAGCTTGCGAGAAGATCGGTTTTGTTGAGCGTCTGAATTTTCTGGTTCTCTAGTTAATAAAAATCCATACTATCTTGGATGTGATAGACGAACCAATAGGTTGAATCTTCGGAAAGAGCTATTCTGAACAGAATAGCTAATATGGTGCGACAAGAGCTGTTACTAGAGTTGACTCGAGCTGTTTTGAGGTCGGTGTTGACTGGAGAGTGTGAGTTGTGAGGAACAAGATATGAGTCTCGTAGCGGGTGGAAGCGTGTAATTTATAGATGCAGAGAAGGTTCGTGAGATACCTTGAAATCGGATGAGTAAAATGTATATATGTTAGATCCCTTGTTTGTTGCAAGAGGCCGACCACTCTGAGCTGAGCTGTAAGCGGATTAAGCACTTGTAGCTTCAGGTGGGCAGAGTGTGTCGAAGTCTTCGCCGCCGCAGTAGTTCAACGGAATCCCCTGTTGGAGATATAATATCTTCCTGGACTAGAGTAACAGGTGGTGTGTGTAAATTACCTAGTGGCCGTCACCGGATCATCATGTAGGTCACCCTCCTATTTCCAACAGGTATCTATACGACCGGAGAGCATGTAGTAGGAAGTAGAAAATGGAATATGAGGTGTATGCAGTTGGAACTCTGGATGTAGCCGCCGACCACGCGCAAGTTCTGCGGCAGCCGTTGATGCATCCGCGGGTTCGGTGGAGAAGTAGGGTTTGGAGTCGACTTTGGAACGAACCATTTGGTGTGGCCTGAACGACATCTGGTAAAAAGGTACTAGATCGTACTGTATAGTACTGGAGTTGCCGGCGTCTCCTTCTGGACAGTTCACGACGCAGGCCGAGGACTCACTCCCGCAACAGGGTCGAACTACCCGTGGACAAAGCAGGGGTATTGCGGCGTTCCGATCAGGGCAGATAAAATAGGAACTGGTGGAGAGGAATATAAAATGAGTTGAGCTGGAGCTGGACCAGTAAGCAAGCGAATGTGGACGTCTAAAAGGTCAGGTAGTCCAAAGGCTTCTTCATCACCCAGCAGATCCGATTAGGCAATGTAGGGATGGACAACGTCTGCCCTAGCATGTAGAAATAGGCGTCTGACAGGTCCCTACCAAATCAGTTGGCAGTAGACGCGAATGATCCTGGGGCTATTGCGTTTGCTTGTTCCTTTGATTGTAACCGTTGGCTGCGTCGATTTCACCATTATACCTAGTTACTATCATGTGTCACCACATCGCCGCTGGGGACCGGACAGCACATGGGTATCCAACAATAGTACAATAGTAGTAAGGACTGTTCTTACTATCCTATCCTATCGAAGGATCTCATAGAGCACTTGGCTAGTCGAAAAGCCCCCGAGGCGTGATCGAGGTGTTAGGGCTAGCCCAGGAGCGCCACAAAGGCAGAGCTCAATGTTTGCGGTACGAGGGTAACTAGGATATCGGAACCGACAAGTTATTTGGGGTGAAGGAGTTACGTACTTAGTCCGTACATCTTTTCCCGATTGCTTTGCCCTGGTCTAACTCCAAGGGTCCATTGAAGTGGGCCAGATGAGAGACAAAAAGAACTAGATCTAGATACTGGGTGTGTAAAAGGTGTCTAAGATGAAAAGGGAAAGGGTAAAAAAAAGAAAATTAAAGAAAATTTGAAAGAAATATAAAATAAAATAATAGAAAAATCTGGACGGGTGTCCTTCCCGTTGGGACCTAGGTACCGAGCATGCCTACGGCATGTGTCAAAGAGGTAAAGCATTAATACCCCTGGCATGAGAAAATCCATGGTCGGGTTTGTGCCACTCTACATCGGAGTGGCTTTATCGACAAGATCCAACGTCCATGAGAATAAATAGAGGTGAGATGGGAAGAAAAATAACGGAAGAAATAAACCAAAAATCTGGGGGCATAAAGTTTTAGTTTCGGTACGTACCTATAAATTACCTAGGTAGGTACGGCACGTATTATGTACCTACCTAGGTGTATAATATAAAGCTTTAGAATAGCAAGGAAGGAGTTAAGAGATTACATAGTGAGAGTATTTAGGGCAAGAGGTCCAAGCCTGTATGTAACGTGGGAATTGGGTACAGTACCTATGCACCTACCTTATGTAGCAACTGCACCTTGGGCAGGAGGTAGGTTTGGGGTACATAATTACTTAAAATTAGGCTTTAGTTCCTTAAAACATCCCTAAAATGCTCACCCGCATTTCATCGTACATGTACCTAAATAGGTATGTTCCTACATTAGGTAACCAACTATGTCTAAACCTACCTAATGCATTCCATTATGTATGCACCTAGACCATGTACCTACAGTAATATATCCAATGTATAATACCTATGCGTACCCGTAGACGCACCTGTGGACCTACTTCATAGGTACCTAATATAGGTATTGTGCAACAAACCTTGAAAACTTAACAAACGCCCTCCAACTTTTCTACTTCCCGGATATCATGCCTGCATTATAAATGATACAAACAAGTGGTTTCCCACGCCCTCGTAGCACGCGAAAAGGTCGATTGCAGGAGGAACCGGGAGATAAATTGTCAGAGTCAAAAAAAAAAAAAAAAAAAAAAAAAATACCCGATACGTGATACTAAACTTCCAACTCCTCTGGCCCCCATCCAGCAACCAGTAACCAGCTATCATCAGCATCCACTCATCACCATGTCTCATGCAGAGAACATTCTCTCGCCCAAATTCACAGAAGAACGGTAATCATTTTCAGGAGTATTATTTCCAGAAGCCTTCTCGACGCCACCTTCATACGGCCCCCTTGATACCAATTAAATAGGTACTGAGTCGTAATTTCAATCTGCTCACCTACAGTTTCATAGGTGTAGGTGTCTCAAGTCGTCATCACCAATTTAAGCCGCAACCTCCTTAGTTACGATAATTCAAATACCCTACGACTGGGTGTATACCTACTCACCCTTAATTCGTTATTTGATTTACGAAGCATGTATATACCAGCCAAATGGGACGGGCCGGCTGCCGTTCATCTCAATCTGCCGGGCCTGTAGAAAGAAGGGATATTCTTCAGGATGACCATGCGCTAATGCTGTGGAAATCGTTCTATATGGTCTAACACTGCGCTATTATAATCCCTCTTTAGATGCAGAACAGCCCTGCATGAAGTAAGGGATAGTATCGTGTTGAGCGGGAATCTACGGCACGTACACTCCAGTCCGCTTCCCTAGCTAACCCGTGCATCGACTACCCTCTGACCCCGAGGCTTCCTGGTGGTGGCCGTTTCCACCCGATATCTGACCCAGACACCAGTGTTATTCCAGCTGGGTATCAGAATATAGCCGATATGGCTTCCTAGGTAGCTACCTCTTATCGATTCCATAAGTTCCAACACTATCGCGACAGTCTATATCTATTTACTAATTCGACTCGACTAATACTAATTTTCCAAGAGAGGGAATAGAAAAGATGGCTTAATTGAAGGCAGATCATAATTATAATCAAGGTACTCGAAGTGATACATATATCGGGTGGTATAGTAAATTTAGCAGCTGAATTTGATTCGCGATTTATTGGTTCCAGCCTTAGGTACTATATCGACAATAGGAAAAAAAGGGGTAAGAGGCGCAATTTCAAAAGTCCAGAATAGGTCTGGTATAACTCTTGTCCCAACCAACATATAGAAGAACAGCCTTACGGCCCACGAGTTATGCAACCATCCCTCCTCAAAGACCGTCCCGGCTGCCTTGCAGGGCTGCGGCCAGAAAAACGACCTCTCTTGACCGACAGTATCCACGAGTCGCCTCCAACGCCATGGCTCACTCATTTGACTTACAGCGAGCTTCAATCAAGTGACCCTTTAATCTCCAAAGGCCCTCGGATTCCGGCCAGCGCCAGTGCCGAATGTATAGCCGGACAACCGTCACTCTGTACTTCGTAGCGAATGACTACGACCACGGCCTTCTAGGCTGAAAGATGAGGAGCACGATAGTATACTAATATCCCCTAAGCTCTTCTAAAGCATTAATAATCATTCACAGGCAAAGATTTCTCGAATATAGCGTCTAAATATCGAGTTGTAGGCTTTAAACCCGAAACTAGTAATCAAGTTTAGCCTCTTAGTCTTACTAGCACCGGGATGCCCGATGTCTATGTTAGAATGTTTCTTGAACTAGACAACAGAAGGGCGTAACCCTTTATGCTTAGCCTCTTGAGGTTTGTGCAAGGTCAGCACAGCTAATTTCTTTAGCTGTATCATATTCTACTTCGTCAGAACCATCACACTTTTCCACTGGTCGATTATGGATATAAGATTAGAGATTATCAGCTACGCCAATACATACAAAATCTTGGGCCACCAACCTAATTCTAATACCGTGTGAGAACGAAAACGAAACCTTGCCTGCTTCGTCTACTTCGTCTAAACCGTAGCTTAAGCTAAGAGTTTTTTGGGTGGCAGTGACATGAATGATCTTACGCAGTACACAACCCGGTACACATGCGCTTACCTACCTACCTATACTAGACGCGCTTAGATTAAGTGTAACACCGAAGAGCCGCCCGAGATGTCCTATCACAACCTAACATTATGTGAAATTTATACCTGTCTAACTACCATGATTACTTGTGGTGGGACCCATGAACCCCAGGCTTTACGCGGCTGTGCGCGGAGAATAGCCAATCACCTCGTCGTATCAACCGAATAAGCGCCTGCTCGTACCAGAGCGTCGGGTCTAGTTACAAACCGTCACCGTCATCGCCGAAAATATAACCTCGTCTTTACACATGTTCCTCTATGTGTTGATCATAAGCTTAGATATTCAAATACGAAGCGGAATGCTGTTCAGCCTACCCGGGAATGTCGGTAGACTAACCCCCCCCCCCCCCCCCCCAAGCCCCTCTTCGGCCCCGGAAGCGTTTCTACTTTCGAGTATGGAATATAAGTGATAGATGTGCATATTTCTAACTTAATTTGCTACTAGCAGAGTAGCATTGGCGCATTGGTACATCTTTCGTGGATCGATAGGAACTACGTGCTATGGGTGAGGTCGGCTCGTTTAAGTCACTCACGGGGCCAAGAAGCCCGAGATATAATTGCCCAAAAACACCCCTACTGACTCTGGCCACCAACAAGTATTACCTTTCTAGGAGACCATGGACTACTTTTGGCCTTACTACCGGTCTCGGGCCGATCCTTCTGCGTATCCATCCCGTCTTACTAACAAACAGGCTCTCCGTGTAAAAGAGAATGTGACCAGGAGTACCGGGCCTGTATAAGACCCAGGTTAAGTCTAGGCGGACGGTAAGACTAGGAATATCTAACCGTAGAGCGTTACCAGTTATCAGCAGCTCCCACATCGCGAAACGAGCGCTACATTATGCAGTTAGTTGATCCTCGTCACATTCATTTTGGCTGTAATGGAAAATCTCATCTGGCTTTCAAAGTGTATCTATATTCACGTCTCACAGACTGGAACTGATGACAACAAGGTTCCTCTCGTCGTTCCTCCTTCTGGAATGATCTACTTAGCATTGGCTAGCTACCTGGGTACCTACTATGAGGCACTTATCGGATCATACTGAAGCTAACTAGATTTACATAAAACATCAAAATGACAAGGGATGAGAGTGCGGTGACAATAACGATCCCAAGTATGGTGGTTCAGCGATCTTACAACTCGTCACTATTCAAAACCAGAATGTAGCTTTCGGTTCATGAAACCATCTCGATCACACTTTACTCCTTGGTATGCTGGATCGAGCACTCGATGGTGGCAAGTGCTCCAACATCTCTACAATCCCCTTCGGACACCCCCTACGCTCCTACGCAGCACGTACCCACCCTCGCGTGGTCAAGAGACCGCGATGACCCCAAGCTTCTAAGATTAGCATCCAAAGGATTCCATGTGATGTAACTAAATTTCACTCTAGGAGTGAACACCAGTTCGCTATGACTTTTTAGCAGTCCTGTATACCGAGGACACGCCGTCCAAAGACATCGCCTAGTAAATTCTTAGAACGTAGTAGACTACTAACTTACAACTCTCCAACGTAGCCTACCTACACTAGTTCGGCGAACGGCGTCGCTAATACTCATCCGAAAATCAGGCTAGCGGCACCCGAAAACGCGTAGCCTCTTAGTGTGCGCTATTAATTACGACATGGCATTGATCACACTAAAGCTGTGCGTCCCTGATATACAGGACTTCGTGCAGGGTAGATAAGGGATGGGGCGATTAGGGGTAAAGTGCCCAACGTTAATGGATCGATCCTCAGTAGCCTCTTGATACTGCGCCGAGAGATAACTCTGCTCTATTTTGGACACTAAGATATGCGAAGTTTATCGCATATTCCGGTTTTGCCGTCCTCTCAGGGCACTGTCCAAGGAGTTGGTGACATCTTCCAGCCTCTTTTCCATTGAGGAAACATCAGGATCCTACGCTTGCTCTGCCTATATGAACAATTTCAACGTTGTAAGTAGAAAGGCAGGTTATTAGGTGACGGTGGCATGCTAGGGAAGATGGATTCGTGTCTCTAAGGAGACTAGCAATTTATCTCAACTATTGTCCATTACCTAGCATCGACATAGGATCAGTATCTTTCCGATTGCACTAGATATCTTAGTCTTACGAGCTACTACTAGTACAACTCTTTAAACTATCATTGGCCCTTCCATCAAATCTAACATCCTTATTCCATCTTTTACTGCGTAGCAAACCAAAATCCAAAATCCTTGGGAACTAGAAAACGACGTACACATGCACCAGAGTTCTTCGAAGATTTACAATCAAAGCTTATTGACCCGATTCGGGAACGAATCGCCTCATCTTTGCCCTAGTCCTCAATCGATATACTCGAAGATACTGTCACAGGGTGGACCAAGAAGCGAGGAACGCTATCTACTATTATGGCCATGAAGCTACTATGTACAGAGCACGTTCTCTGTTCTCTATGTAGTATGACTAGAAACCGAACAGGTACATAGTCGAGCTAGGCGTCCCGCGGCTGAACTATACGACGATACGAAAAAACAAATTCATAGAATACCTAGAGAATACTCAATCATTATCGTACCGCGTCGCCGAAACATTCGGAGAAGCAGAACTTTGATATATGGGAATAATAGAATCATTCTCAACAGATTAGGTAGTCCAGCACCGGCTACTCTCTATCCATCTATCACATTTACTTCCGGCTGATTCGGGTTGGGACGTAGCATAACTGCAAGACAGAGAGTTAAAATATCACCAGTTACCTGCATACTTAGTTTCAACAGTCTGGTCGTAAATGGGTTCACCACTTCTCACCTATGCTTCTCGTTACTGTCTTCCTCTATTTTATAAAACTCTTTACAAATAGTTTATCAAGGCTATCAACTACGCTAGCAAGGACGCCAGCGCTAGGTGATCGCTTTATACGTCTCTCCCCTAGCTAACTACATCTACTATTAATATGCGATCGTTAGTCGCACATGAAGCTATTAAAGTGAGTGAGTGCGTTAAAAATACCACGGCTATGTTTAAACATGAGACCCACGAACCCAGCCAAGACAAGACTAATACTTACCTAGGTAACTAACCTGGCCTAGATAATTCCCCTCGATCTAGACGTTTCAGATGCTTATGGGTATGGTTAATAATAAGCATCCAATTCGGCTCATATAAAACCCTAGTGCCTCTGCCGATAACACTGGGTCGTATATATCTAGCTCTAACGCTCTTATTACTAGCGTCGTATATTGCTAGAAACCGTGACGATCTCCTACCTCTAAACTAGGTATCCATGTCCTTGTTGCTTAATCCAAACCGAAGCCGAATGGACGGGGGTAGTTAATATCTTGGCTTCGAATAGTACGGGGTAAACAATAATAGGTGGATATGTACGGACAAGCAATACTATTGCAAATATGGCCAGCATGGACTTCGTAGCTACAGAATTTTCTCCCCTCCTCGATATAATAGAGTGTCTCATTACAGATACGAGCACTAGGCCGGCACTATATAAGTACCGTCTTTGAGGCATGTACTATTGTCATACAAGACATGATACCATGGCTTCAACTTTCCTCTAGAGATTGGATGAAAAGTACCTCCTGGTGGGGACGGATTGCTATTGAAGCGTACTGTACCAAGTTAGAACGGCAGAGCATTTAGATACAAACTCGAAACTATCACAACCCCGCCAATCTCCGAGAAAGAAGTTGCATTAGATAGGTATTGTTTCAACACCATTCCCCGTATAACTATCCCTATTTTGTTCTTCTATTGAAGTTCCACTATAGTATGATATAGCTATTAGATGTGATCCAATGTTGATATATATAGGCTCACATCAAAACTTATCGCCGGGTACTATCAACAATGGTGGTAGATTTGCACATGGGATAATGAGGGTCTTACTATACTCCTGGCACTACGAGGACGTTTTTCTAGCCTAGGAATCGTCGTGAATACAGACAGCGTTATCAGTGTAAAATACTTGGCAATTTCTTGGGAAGTAATAACGCACCGTTCTTGACCCCTAACCCGGGGACGTTTCGAGTCTGGATGCTTGGGAACCTTCTATACCTAGATATCTAGGGGGTGGGCACCTATGTACGGCACCGTTCTCTAGTGGGAGTTTTACACAAACTACCTATATTTCCAAGATAACCTGTAAAACCGTACCAAACCTAAAAACGG
The DNA here is from genome assembly GCA_025201765.1 of Daldinia sp. FL1419. NCBI lineage: Eukaryota > Fungi > Ascomycota > Sordariomycetes > Xylariales > Hypoxylaceae > Daldinia > Daldinia sp. FL1419. The sequence continues at coordinate 174,276 of MU623386.1, forward strand.
AGCACTAACCTCTACAAAACTACCACGTCACATTGAAGCGGGCTTTCTATGGTCTACGTTGGGTAAACACCTTTTAATTTATTTAATCGGCCGGTCCATATGAGGTTGTTTAGAAAAGTCCATAAGATTGTTAGAATATTTAGCGTAGGATATTTAGTCTAGGCCAGAGAATAAACTATAAGGATCGTCTTCCATATTCGTAGGTTATACTAGCTATGTTCTATACTGGAGCGTCGAGAGGGGTAGAAATCGTATCTATGGCCGTCGTGAAACGTATCCGTAGACCAACTATAAAACTTTGTATATATGGGACTTCGCTTATATATCCCCTAACGTCCGTCACCAAGTCCGTAGTGAGAGATAGTTATACTGTTAATGATTAAACTGGGACGTATAATTTTCGCTAGCGCTCGATATCTGGACTATCAGATCGTGTGACGAATCACTTACACTTAGGCTCTATCATGTATGGACCTACGCGATATAAATGTCTCCCCTGCACCAAAACGTGCCCAACTTACCATGTGCCTAAACCTGCAGTATAAGCACATAGTATCCTTGACCCGAAATCAACTATATAGGAAGCCATCGCTTGAATGCTCCGTGGAATAGGGATTGCCTCGCACGAGTCTCTGAGCTCCTGTTTCGGGAAACCCGATAACTCCGGCACTCCCCTGCGATACCTCGCGAGGCCTCTCCGGACAATCCCGTTAGCGGCTTGGCCCGCCCAATCGCAGTCTGTCTAACCTCCCGAACTCAGTGCCCTCTCGCCGTGATGCCCCGGGGGACCGGGTGTCTTGCTGTTGATTTAAAGTCGAAAGGAGCCGCATCTCGCTTCTCCACACCTTTCTCGTCAATATCAGATTGTTGTCGGTTATTCCTAAACCTCAGGAACGATGCTCGAACGACTACAAGCCCACACCGACCGCTTGCCACCCGCTCGCCCGCCCACCGCGTGGAGCCGAGGCTGCACCAGCCTACCAATTTCCAATCGGAGTCGGATCATTTACTCCTAGACCTCGGATATAAGATGGCAAAAGGCCGTGATTTTATTTTTCTTATTTTTTATTTATTTTTATGCTTATTAGTCTTGGTTAATTCGTCGCCCAATTGTACACCCCACGTGCTAAGTGCGCGTTTTCTCTCATTTTCTCTCGTACTATGCGCTGATGGCGCGGAGGTGCGCACCCTACGTCCGCGGGAGACGACCGTTGCATCCAATCACAGCAGTACGGAGGACCAGATAGAGTCTAGCGAGGGAGCCCACCCCGGCCAATATCCTGTCTTGTCTAACCAGGGTACGATGCCTGGATGCTCAGGATTTCTAGGGTGTGTAAAGTGGGATGTGCTGATTGCTGAAACTGTACGCACGTTGCGGCACAAAGAAAAAAAGTAAACCGTTATGGGCAAGTCTTGGCGATTTCATTACTAGAAATGCATACCAAGAGGGACTATGGTTTGCATATTACCAGAGAGTGTGTGCCTGGGTATCGGTGTATAGGCATGTCCACGGGTGGGGGGCGACACAAAACAACAGAACCTTGGCGGACCTTTGTGACTATCCTTGGAGTTAACCCTTGGACTATCCTCTCTGCCCAGTCTGCCTATCTAAGGGGTGGTCATGGTCTATAAAGGACGCATCCCATTCTCCCAGATGAGCTTCTGACCTTCGACATTATTCTTCTTCAAGACAAAGAGCAGCTCCCAGACAAAGCCAGATTCCTTTTTAACTAGTGAAACTCAGAGAGTTTACATTTGCTCAAAGAAACTTTGCCAGTCAAAACTATAGCTTATCATTACCGCCGACGTAAGGTACATATATATATTTGCTGAGCATTTATACTACCATACTACCTTCGGACATAACACTCTACCAACTACCTCTATTTACTCTATCAAAAAGACCAATTCCGACAATATGTCTTCCGGCTCCCAGAACATTGCCCAGCGCGTCCGCGACAGCCAGCCTCAGATGTTCCTGTCTTTGGCTCCCACCACCTCCGCCTCATACCCTACTGCCCAGAGCATCAAGCCTTCCATGCACGCCCGCCGCAGCTCCAGCCAGAGCAGCGTCGGAAGCGTCAGCAGCCTGCGCTTCCTCAAGCTTGGTCCCGTCCACTACGGCGAGCACCCCGGTGAGCACAAGGAGGACTTCCACGAGGTTGCTGTCGAGTAAATCTTGAGCGACTCCCGAAACTGATCCCCTACCTACTACCTACTTTGTCCAATTTTCGTAAACTAGAAAAAAAAACGCACATGGCGACATCATGGCTGAGCTTCACGACATGGAAATTATTACGATCTACATACATAAAGCGTGCACACCCGATGGAGGGCGGTTCATTAAGGAGGGTTGCGTCTGGTTCTATTATTTTTCTTCTTCCGCGCAGGCGTTATAGGATAAGGATTTGCGATGGATGGGACAGGCTATGATTAGCACGGATTGGATAGAACAATGGCTGGAGTGCATACTTTTGCGTCACGAACCATAAGGTACCTACCTACTTACGCACACCTTGATGGGTGCGGATCTTAGAAGAAGATCCTTGGCGGTTACATGCGGCAGGTTGATGCCTATCTTTGAACTAGCATCGTGCTATTATCATGTATGCAGTTGGTGCTTGGTATACATACATAGTACAGTATTTCCAAAACTCGAAACAAAACGGTTCGATTTTCGCATGTGGGAATGGGAAATAAAAATCATATGTCCGAAAGTCTAGTCTTCTTGTCATCCTGCGTGAATAATGTATTAATCTTATCTAGGTTAGGTAGGTAGCCAGTCAGGGGACTAGCCAGCTATGTGGGCTAGAGTATGTCCCCCTTTGACGTGTTCTGCGCTTTAGCTCTGTACAGGATAGCGGGATGGGGTGGCCGCATACAACATCCGCAAGCAGTAAGAGGGTGTTAGGTGTGAGCAAGGTCGTTCCCCCATCGCCTACTTTTTTTTTTTTTTTCTTCGCTCCAGAAAAAAAAGCTGAGCGCAACTTGTAATTGGTCTAAGCTGACCAATGCTTGCCCACCATCCTCCCTTACCTTGTCGAAAACAAGCTCAAGGCTTCTACATTAGAGTCTAGACAATCAGAATTATGATGTATGTTTTTTTCCCCTCTCTCTTCGTCCTTTCGGATGCAAGCGCCCACCAAGCACACCTATCATTACCTACCCAACGATGACCGTATCGTTAGGTCACTGCAGGTGATCTCCTCTTCCCTCCTTATTTTAGGTGGTACCTAGGTATCGACAAAGATAATTTACAACCATTACGGCCAAGTGAAAACCAAGGCGGGATTTGCAAGTCTTGGTGGGGGTTGAGGTACGTGGGTAGGTTAGGCCAAGCCAATACCTATGTCATAGGTATTATTAGTAGCATGACAGCATGAGTAACATAAGTACCTAGGTAGGGACCTAGCATTAGGGGACGGGATACGGAGTTGAAATTGTCGATCTAATACCGTATTTCGACGGACCCTTTATCCGCTAGCACGGACTTGGCCCACCGTCGATCTGATATCAACGACTTTTGACCAGCCTTGGCTTACCAATCTTAGTTTAGTCTTGGACAAGTAAGCTTCAAGACCCTGGCCCAGAGATGGTGTGGCAGATTAGCTTTTAGGAGAAAAAAGCTTGGACAATCAAAGCCGAACCGAATCGTTCAGGAGTTTACATAGCTAATATCACAAGCTTTTATCTAACCTAGTGTCTCCATTTTCTGCGTCCCCATTGTTTACATAGAAACGAAACGTCCAAGTCTGAAACTAAAATCTGCATATCTAATAACACCAAGCTGCCAAGATTGCCGAGCGCCGCTTGGCGGGAATGTTTTGTTTTACAATAGTATTATTGCTCGCTGCGACGTCTCTTGTTTCTTTTGCCTCTCCGGAAAGCCGTAGAAACCGGGCGAAACGTTTCAACAGTTGAGATAGTTAGTTAGTTAGCCCGTTTCTATTCTTACACCTACTGTTAGTCGTTACCGTTGCTGGGAACTATTGCACTACATAGTATGCCGCATGTTATACTAGGCTCTAGTGAATATAGTAAAAGGCTTTGGAATTAATATTGAAATATATATTAAGATATTGACATGTATAATAAAACCACACAGTGTACCTACCTAGGTAGGTAGAAAGCATATCCCCGATCGTCATAAGAGGCTGAGATATATAATAGCCCACCGACTTTCGAAACCACACTTGCTACATATGCAGACTGCATTATATACAGTATCTACTACGTACAAGTATACAAGCGAGCTTATCAATCCGGCAATCCAACCTGGAAAGTGCATGTATTTGTACATTCGTGCATACATCTAAGCATGCATATGGTATAGCTACGACACATGCGCATACGGAATTTATATTAAATCTGTAAAACCTTTCTGCAAACGGTTTAACTAACTAGATTTTTATGTAGGTTATACAGTTAATGCCGGCATGATCCTTACCATACAAGGTTAAACGGGCTGGACTTGTCCCGTCTCGTTACCTTATCCACGGTCTTGGTGTTCGCCTCATCGTCCTAAACCCTTCCTTGCCCTTTCTACCCTCCATCCCCCGCGTCGACGCGCCCCGCCACCCACCTCCAAGTCTACCGCTACCACACACTAGGTTTTTTGATGACGATACTCTCTTTGAAGCGAAAGGACAATGTGATGTGTGATGTGCAATGTGCAATGTGCAATTCAAAAGATGATGTCCGGTCCAATTGTACCATGTGCCTATCCCCCCTTTATGCTCTTCCTCTCTGTCTTCGAAAGAGGTATCCAATAGCTCTTCGAGTCACCCCTACATTATTGCTTATCTTGCACGTTTCCTCGGCCGCCTACCGAGCGGCTTGAGGAGGTCTTACTTCGCACGTGCGCAATTAATGGCAATATTAATGAGATGAGGAGAGCAAGGGGCGGGAGAGGTGGTAAAGGTGGTAAAGGTGATGGCGGGTGGTGCAACTCGAGGGCGAGATCGCGTCGAGGCCTGCCTGGGCTGCAACTCTGTCTCACGATAGATTGATTGATTCGATTGAACCGCACATACGTAGGTTCTGGAGAATGTGGTAGCCTACTGATGCATTTCTTCTCACACGAGCTCGCATTGTAAGCCCCTTACATTTTTATTAGTTATCTTGACCAATTTACCCTTAATGGATGTCGAGCTTTTCGTTACTCATGAGCACATGATGAGCGGTGTTATATTAAAACCTACCACCGATGACATATACTTACGACCCTTTACAACCCACCTTAAGTCCGAATATACGACCACGTAGTAAGCATTTGACAGGGGATCTACTCGTCCATCTTGTTTCCTGAGATGCTGCGGGATTTTAAAAGATATGTACTGCTAAAAGATGAGAGTGCAGTGCAGGGTAACATGAGCTTAATCATCTTGGCGAATTAAAAAGCGACGATCCCTAAGCTTCACTTTTTTTCTTCTTCCAAGGAGTGCAAGTCTATCCAGTTGGAAGGCCCTTTGGTGTTCGATCCTGTAGCACGGGGCAATGATGAAATGAGAGACAACCGAAGGACGAATAATATATCGTCAGATGATACGAGTGTTAGTCCAGCGTTAGTCTACTAATAATACTAATACGACGTAACTAATGTACGGCGTAGAGCTCGTAGAAGTTTAAACCCGGCTCTCGTGTGACCACGTTTTAGCTCTGGGTATGGAGGTATGGAGGTATGGAGATAGGTCGCCAAATCCGACAGAGCAAAGGAATGGAATCCCAAGACTGTGGTAACTCGTCCCCTACATAGCGCTGACAAATAGCGTGCTAGACACTAGTTAGGTACCTGTTAGGACAATCAGGTTGCGCAGAGAGGAATAATATGACGCCTAGTGTGCTGCTTATTAATAGAGTGTTATTGGCAGGCATTCCCCAGACCCCAAATCTAACACATCTTACACTAACCTTAGTTAAATGTAATCTAATAAAAGCACGCAACTAGCGATAAGAATTTTATATGTTACTAGTAACAAATCTTGTACTTTGTATCTCAAAAAAATAAAAAAATAAAAATAAAAAAAGAACCCTAAAGCTGAGATCGTCATCTCTTTTCCAAGGCATCGATATCCTTGATGCCTGATCGACATGTCGATGTTTACTATCTGTTTAGATTGAGTATCAAAGAACATCATCACCAACGTAGATGATGCGCAATACGCGCGGATGGTTTTAATGCGTCCCTTGATTACACGTATACAAGCCCCCCTTGGCGTACGCAAACGCCTCCTAACATTTACGGTAGACTAAAGCCCGTATTACTGTGCTCGGAGATTCTGTTGAGATGCCCAGACCGTTGTGTTACGCGTCCCCACGACAGGGCGCAATGAAGTAAAGGGGCTAGATTATAGCGCCAGAGACGGAAGTATGTTTCGACTTCTTGTTATGTACCTACCCTAACAGGCATGGAGGGTTAGGGCGCGGTCGCCCACCGTCCGTATTTACGGCTAGCATGTCGATAGAACTACCGCGACGGCAAGCCAGGCTGGCGGCAGGAGGCTTTTTTTTCTCGGCGGGGCGGAGTCCGCGATACACCGCTCGAGGAGAAATGTGCCAAGTTGATACCAAGAGTACCAAGATTACACAAGACGGGCTTATGCAAGTCATACAAAACTCTGATGGTGGGTAGAACATGTCTCTTAATCCGATCGTGTCTACCTTGGCGATTCGATAACATGCGTATAGAGTAGATGGCTTTGATTAACTAGATTTCACCCATCAACTGTTTTTCTCTTCTCCTGAGTCTGACATGTTCGACCTTCCCCGGGTTGCTCACAGCTTACAGATGTCTGAGGTAGGCAAGTCTGTAAGCGCCTAGGTCTAGGGCTGGATGAGACTTGGCCCGGTGGTGTACCGGAGCGAGCTGGAGTGAGGCTTCGCGGATATCGAGCGCGGGTGATCGGCAGGGCCTCGCTCTAGCTTCTACCAACGGGAATACCGACACTAGAGAGCGTCTTGGCGAGCTTGGCTGCATGTTATATTTGCGCCGAATCTATTTAGTAAATTTGAAATATGTACCTGCTTTGCGCTATTTGCAGCTCATATTCCGTTGGCGATATTTGGTTACAGAAACTCCGAAGCTTGATCTGCAAGAGTTATAGTGGTGAGCAGGTGGCTGAAGTTGGAGTCCGGGGGCTTGTGGAGCCTTGGTTATAATGGTCACACGTTGGTTAAGAGGCATCGAATAGTGTCCATGGGGTTATATCTTTTAGTCAAGACTGGCGTTAATACCTAAGGTAGCGCAATTTATAGTGATTAATAAACGCACTAGGTTAATTATCTTGACCTAGGTAGTGGCTGTTGACTAGCGACTCGGCTGGAACTTAGCAATACCACCGGATTTAGAGACAGATATCTACTTACACAGAAAGGATTCTAGATCGCTCAAGCCAAGCAGTTGTGATGCATCTGTCTCCACGATGCTCAAGATTGCCCGTATCAAATTGTCCGTATCGCGTAGCCGAAAGCTATCTCAATATGTTCGTTCCCCAACTCTCACGATCTGCTGACCCACGCCATACATCTCAACCATAGCCCTCCAATCTAGTGAGACCCAGTCGGGACCGCTTCTCAGGATAGCTAGTCCTTGATCATCGATCGACTCGGCGTCTGGTTTAATATCTGCCCTGATACTTGGCTTGACCGGCGAACTTGCCTTCCGGTGGAAGGGGCAGAATACGGTGAGGTGAACCTTCCAGGCTAATAACTCGACTTTTTCCAAATAAGGGTCGGCCAGTAACCTCAGCAATGCTTGAAAAGGAGCTCGCTGTACCATATCAGGGTCTGGCATCCTATTTGCCCCCCGCCAGCTCGGCGGTCCCATACGTAGCCTAAGCTCTCTCAAGCTTCCACTAAGGATCATATCGGATAGAGCTGGCCCCAAGACGCGTTCAAACTCTCCCCCTACCCTAGTAAGATGGAGGGTTAAGCTGCGCACTCGCCTCCGGGCATCCTGACCCTCTTCGCTTAGAAATCCTCCTCGACTGGTGAGATGTACGGGTAACCGATGACTCTGCGCGTTCAAAGTGAAGCGGTTTTGAGAGTAGAATATGGCAGATGCTTCTTGATACATCTGCATATTGACGAGGAAAACGTCTAAGAAAAATGCGGAGCCGGAGACTGATGTTGACGGAGGGAAGAGAGTTGTGTTATGAAGTATAATGGGGAAGTCTGAGACTAGGAGGTTGGAGAGAACAGCATCCCTCAACTCCGGTGGGAGGTCAAGAAAACGAAAGATCTTGTTTTCCGTCGCCATTTCTTTAATAGGTCTCTGGGCTGATTCTTGTATAGGTGACGTCGATGTTGGTATTCACCAAATAAGGAGCGGCGCTTCGAAGAATCACCACGTCCTCGCCTGACACGGCTGCTTCTTATCCTCTTATTAGAGTATTAAATACTGCATATTTATGGTAATATCAATTCGTTATTACCTTGACCTCCGTGGGTTTATCGTAACATCTGACTGTAAGATGACGAAAGGTCTCGTGGCGTTCGAGTAGTTGATCTATAGGAAGGGGTCGCAAGGATGAATACCTAGATTGGTTATGCCAAAACAATGGGAGTTAGTTATCTTAAGCAAACTTCCAACCCGAAGTGGTTATTAGGAATTCGAGACGAGTTGATCTAAGTCTTCGCAATAACTGTTGGAAAATAGGCGGGAAGGTAGGTATGAATTTCAAAGGCGAGTTGATGTTCAAACTATCGTAACCGGTCTTAGGAACATGACGATGTTACAGTTGCATCATTCCCACTTAAGCCCAATGTTAGCTTGTCATAGCACGAAACGGGGTTTATTCAACAATCGCGCTTAAGTTCCTATGCAGCCAACGACCCATGGGCTTACTGTATACGCGCATATTACGCTGTAATGTACTATCTTATCTAAAACCCGGGTGGAAGCTGCACGTCGCAACCGCACCTAGCTTAGATCGGTACTTCGTAGCGCGCGCTTTGAGCTTCAACATTCCCTTTAAACTATTTTTATTGTCACCATCTTATAACGTTTGCGCATCTTTCAACGTTTCTTCCTCTCAGCATCGCGTCTGAAATGAGGAAGAAGAATCGAGGATGCAGTGCTATACGGAGTTGACGCCGCCCACGGCTGTCACACATTCCTTATGTATTCCATTTATTACGGCGCAGAGCAATAATCTCGTCGTCGCAAGAGCATCTCTCCTTCAGATCTTCGAAACCAAGTCCGTATCCGCCGAACTCGACAAAGCCCAAAACGCCCAATTACAGTCTTCTAGGTCAACGGATCACTACGATTCCCGGATTAATGACGACGATGGCCTCGAAGCTTCCTTTCTCGGCGGTGACTCCGTCTTGGTCAGGTCTGACCGTTCTAACTATACGAAATTGGTCCTCGTTGCCGAATTCCCGCTGACCGGAACTATCACCGGCCTTGCGCGCGTAAAGATCGAGAACGGCGCGTCGCGTGGGGAATCACTCTTGTTGGCGTTTAAAGATGCGAAGCTTAGCATGGTCGAGTGGGATCCGGAGAAGAATTCGATAAATACCACTTCAATACATTACTATGAACAAGATGATATTCAAGGAAGTCCGTGGGCTGCACCTTTGAGCCACTATGTCAATTTCCTAGCAGCGGATCCAGGTAGTCGGTGTGCTGCTCTAAAGTTTGGCGCGCGTAGCCTTGCCATCATCCAATTCAAAATTCAAGAAGAAGATATAGATATGGAGGATTGGGACGAAGATTTGGACGGGCCACGCCCGGTAAAGGAGGTTTCTACTACGCTCCTAAATGGAACTAGCAGCAATGAAGAGACACTATATTCAACCTCATTCGTCCTTCGACTGCCAAATCTTGATCCTAGCCTCATCCACCCCGTGCATCTTGCCTTTCTTCACGAGTATAGAGAGCCAACGTTTGGCATATTGTCCTCAACTACGTCCCCATCTTCAGTCCTAGGTCGAAAAGACCAGCTTACGTATATGGTATTCACACTCGATATCCAGCAAAAGGCTTCCACAACTATCCTGTCAGTGACAGGCCTCCCACAAGATCTGTTTAGGGTCATCGCACTCCCCGTGCCGGTGGGCGGTGCCCTCTTAGTTGGTACTAACGAGCTAATACATATTGACCAATCTGGGAAGTCACACGGCGTGGGCGTCAACGCGTTCGCAAAACACACAACCTCTTTCAGCCTGGTCGACCAAGCCGAGCTTGGTTTAAGGCTGGAGGGTTGTGAAATAGAAGTCCTATCCGCCGAAAATGGAGAATTTTTAATGGTCCTCAACGACGGCCGAATGGTGATTATTACGTTTAGAGTTGACGGTAGAATCGTATCAGGACTAAGTCTTCGAATAATCGCACCGGAGAACGGTGGGACTCTCATACCCACCGGAGTTAGGACCCTGAGCAAACTAGACAAGACATGTCTATTTGCGGGCAGCGATGGCGCCGACTCGCTAGTTATCGGATGGACACGCAAGCAGACGCAGACTGGAAGGAGAAAGGCCCGTCTTCAAGATCCCTCTCTAGACCTTGAATTGGACGACGAAGATATAGAGGATTTAGACGACGACGACGACGATTTATACGGCGAAGATACTGCGCCAACCACACAAACACCACTCTCCGCCAATACATCGGGCAGCAAGTCCGGTGAACTTGTCTTTCGTATACACGATCGGCTTGTCAGCATCGCTCCTATCAAGGATTTCGCGCTTGGACAGGCAGTGGTATCCGATAAGGAAGAGAAAGAGAACCAGACTGGCGTCACCAGCGATCTTAGCTTCGTCTGCACATGTGGTCGAGGTAATGCTGGCTCGGTTGCCATAATCAATCGAGAAATTCAACCGAAAGTTATTGGGCGTTTCGAATTCCCGGAGGCAAGGGGTTTTTGGACAATGGCGGCGCAGAAACCAATTCCAAAGTCTTTACAAGGGGACAAGGGGGCTACATCCATGGGCGTGGACTATGATACTTCTGCCCAGTATGACCGTTTCATGATTGTGCCCAAGGTAGATTTAGATGGATATGAGACTTCGGATGTGTATGTTCTGACAGGTGCCGGATTCGAGGCGTTAACCGGAACAGAATTTGAACCAGCTGCTGGATTTACTATCGAAGCCGGCACTATGGGTCACCATATGAGAATTATCCAAGTTCTCAAGACTGCTGTTCATTGCTATGACGGAGGTACGTCCGTATCCTATCCTAGATTGAGTATCTACTAACATAGAGCTAGACTTTGGCCTTACTCAGATTGTGCCGATGCTCGACGAGGAGACGGGTGCGGAACCTAGGGTTGATTGTGCCAGCATAGTTGATCCTTTCATATTACTTGTTCGAGATGATGCAAGTGCATTTATCGCGAAGTTGGATAAAAACCTGGAGCTCGAAGAGCTTGACAAAGAAGATACGACTCTTACTTCGACCAAATGGGCAACTGGCTGTTTATACGAAGATAGATCCGGTATATTTTCCGAGGCCCGGACAGATAAGGAGGCAAAATCTGGTGAAAATATAATTATGTTTTTACTTAGCAAGGCAGGGGCTCTACATGTAAGTATCGTACCGGTATTCCCGCTTTTTTTTTTTTTTTTTTTTGCTGATACCCCTAGGCGTACGCGCTGCCCGATCTCTCGAAGCCTATATACGTTGCCGAGGGCCTACCCTTTGTACCACCACTCCTTTCGGCGAACTATTCTGCAAGACGTGGAACTGCCAAGGAAATCATCAAGGAGATATTGGTGGCTGACCTTGGAGACATGACTTCCTCGAATCCGTACTTAATTGTGAGTCCAGATGATTCCTTAATACCCCGTCTATCAACGCTCATTATGCCTAGGTTCGCCATGATAACGACGATGTGACAATATACCAACCTTTCCGTGCGCCTTCCACTACTCAGGAACTTTCTACAACGCTTCATTTTCAAAAGCTGCCCAACCCTGTCTTAGCGGAAGACCCAGTTGTGCCAGCAGACGACGAAGACGAGGAAATACCAAGGGCACTCCCCATGAGGAGGTGTGAAAATATCGCCGGATATAGAACCGTTTTTCTTCCCGGCAGCTCCCCGAGTTTCATCCTCAAATCATCAAAGACTTTACCCAAGGTCCTAAGGTTACGGGGCGATGGGGTTCGGGGAATGAGCCCGTTCCATACCGAGGGTTGTGAGCGTGGCTTCATCTATGCGGACTCAAAGGGCATCGCGCGTGTATCTCAGATTCCGGTCCACAACATCACCTACGCTGAGATAGGCATGCCTCTCAAGAAGGTACCTTTAGACGCTGATGTACACTTCATCTCTTATCACCCTCCGTCAAGCACCTTCGTCGTTGGCTGCGATACTTTGGAGCCATTTGAATTACCGAAAGAAGATGATTACCATAAAGAATGGCAGCATGAGAAGGACCTCGCATTTAAACCAATGGTTGAACGAGGTCAGGTCAAACTTATAAATCCGAGCAGCTGGACCGTTATTGACACTATTGAGATGGAACCATGCGAGATGGTAATGTGCATTGAGACTCTTAATCTAGAAGTTTCGGAGTCTACTAATGAGCGGAAACACCTAATTGCTGTCGGTACGGCCGTGTCCCGCGGGGAAGATCTCCCCATCAGAGGCCGAGTCATCGTGTACGATGTAGTGACAGTCATCCCAGAGCCAGGAAAGCCCGAAACAAACAAGAAGCTGAAGTTTGTGGCGAGCGAAGATATTCCCCGCGGCGCGGTGACGGCTATATCTGAGATAGGAACTCAGGGCCTGATGCTTGTTGCTCAGGGGCAGAAATGTATGGTGCGCGGTTTAAAGGAGGATGGTACCCTTTTACCCGTCGCATTCATGGATATGAGTTGCTACGTAACCGCAGTTCGCGAACTTAAAGGAACAGGTCTCTGCCTCATGGCCGACGCGGTCAAGGGGGTTTGGTTCACGGGCTACACGGAAGAGCCTTACAAAATGGTTCTCTTTGGGAAGAGCTCTACCAAATTGGAGATTCTAACGGTAGACTTCTTACCGGATGGGGACGAACTTTTGATAGTAGCTTGCGATTCAGATGGCGGAATTCATATCCTCCAGTTTGACCCCGATCGTAAGTCTTTCTTTTACGTCCCTTTCACTATATCAAGGCCCAGTGCTAATTAAAAACAGATCCCAAGTCTTTACAAGGCCACTTACTCCTCCACCGAACCACATTCTCCGCCGGCGCACACCCTCCCACGCGCAGTATGCTACTCCCTCGCACACTCCCGCCAAACTCGGACTATATTTCTCAGACCACCGACGGCGCTTCAGCCAACGACACCTCCCCACCACCACCCTCTATCATTCTCCTCTCCTCGCCCACCGGTGCCTTAGCAACTCTAGCACCTCTTTCCGAGCCCCAGTATCGTCGCTTATCCTTCCTTACCGGTCAGGTACTCTCCTCTTTACCGCACTATGCTGGTCTCAATCCAAAAGATTATCGCGCTCCTATCTCCACAGGCGTAGTCGGCCGCCTACCACCGGGCGTCGATGCGGGCATGGGCCGTAATGTTGTAGATGGTGCCTTGCTCTCCCGATGGAATGAACTGCCCGCTGGTCGTCGCGCTGAGATTGCAGGACGTGTTGGATTCTCGGGTGCTGACGAGGTGAGAGATGTATTGAGGGAGGTCTTAGGTGCGAGTGGATTGGGATATCTTTGAGTGATTGGACTATGGACCTTGTACTACTATTCATCCATTAGCTTTGTTATTAGATAGATATCTTCACGGAAGTGCCGGGCGATGTCACAGTCCTATCAATCAACTAGCTACCAAAGTTGGCTTGGAATTAATTGCTCCGTGTCCTTTCTACGAGTAGGAGATGAATTGGTTCATTGATATAGGATTGAACTAACCTAATATTTATGACTTCAATTATTACTTATTTATGAGATGTTATCCGCGTTCGTATTAATAGGCTATCTTTATGGTTTTTGAGAAGACCCTGGAACACTTATTCTCCCAGTCAAACCTCGCCATAACCTGCCCCTGCACATCTGCTAAACCATCGTAATCATGATCATTGTGTATTTTTGCTGTGCCGTGCCATGCCTATCAAAAATGAACCGTATAAAGCCAACCAAGTCTATAATCCGCCACCGTTGATATTCCTGAGGCCTAGATGCCTGTACTGGTGAATTGCAAGCGCGACTTTTCCGTATTTCCTTAAACCAACCCATCCGAGGCACCACCAATAAGCGATAATTTGGATTTGGATTGAATATCGACTGATCGGCCAGCAACCATTTGGGGATGTTGTGCCCAGCGCGGTATAGGAGGAAATAAGTGCTTATATGTGACAACCCCATTCTCTTATGATAATCCATAGTCGAGAATCCGAAAAGACGGTGTCTCCGAACGTAGGTAGGTATCGTCCGTGTCGGGGGGGTTTTTTTTTCGGCGCGTCGAAATCCCGTTTTTCTCCAACCGATAATCAAACCGAAGATGGACGGTAGTTTCGGTCCGTCGCGGTGCAAACCAAACCTCTAAATGAGTGCCTCGAAAGGACCAAAAGAAGAAATTATTTGCCGCTCCGATGAACGGCCGTTATCCTAGGTTTGAATAACGGCCCGGTCCGGCATTATCTTATGCTCAACTATTATTATAAGTTACCTAGGTAGGCAGTCGCATCCCGATAAGGCTGGCCGAGAGACCCGGCATGCACCTAAATGTCATCGTGCCTGCGCCGGATACTGCCGATCCGGCGCTTGATCCCGTCGCTCAGGCGTTTCCCCTTCGACGGGCCGGCCCCTTCCAAACTAGAGCTCCGCGGCCGGACGACGGTGACATCACCGGTCTTGCCCTCGACGCCGGTGCTCTGGGCCATGGACCTGGGCTGCATTTCGTATACGCCGGCCGGGTGCAGCGATTTGCGCTGTAGGTGCTTTTGCCGCTTGAGGTCCTCCTCGATGGTGTACGAGGGCTCGCCTTTGCCCTTGAGGTCGTTGGGATGGTAGTTCTGCTGGGGGTGTTAGTGAGTTGGTTGGTTGAATATGGGTAGGTGTGTGGGTAAGTATAGGAGGGAGATGTCGGGGGTAGATGGGGGAGTGTGTGAGAGAGGGGTGGAGAGGGCGATAGGAAACTTACAACATGGTCCCATCGTTTATACGGACCGCCCGGGGCATCTTCTTCACGCATGAGATCAGCACCCTCTTCGTAATGCATGATGCGACCGCCATAATCCTGTTCTCCGGGCGGGATAGTCGCAGTGCCTTGTAAGGGAACGTGTCTCTCCAAGGAATCGACGACGTTCTCCCGAGGAGTGGCCTTGAGCGCTTCCATGTTGCCGTACTTTACGGCTTCAACAGGCGCGTACCGCTTATCGCGATTACGGGAGGCAAGAGTGGCGTCATAGGGGCCGTCGTGGTGATAAATTCCTCCAAAGCCTGTTGTGTCTAGAGCATCGACTGTGTCTGCCCCTGTGCGGTTCTTCTTGCGCAGGTGCGGAGCACGGTCGGCTGCCTTTGTGGCCTTCTTGATCGCTTCTAAGGGGCGTTCAGACATTTTTTCCCTTGAAATAATTGCGAGTTTTAGAAAAAGCTTTCTTGATATGAAGCTTGATCTTTTTAATAGTGTTATGTTTTTGTTTAGGTATATCCTTCGGACTTGAGGTTTCTGTGTCCGAAGTAAGATTATTATTAGAGGATGAGTAGGATTTCTTAGGGTTTGTGGGAGTGTTGTTATTTTTCTCAGTAGGGTTGACAGATTTCTTTCGGAAAAGACGTGTGCCTTTAGAGATGGCTTTTGTGAAAAGCGGCTGAGAAGGCTGTTTAGGTGCGGCTCGGGGTGCGGTAGCAAATAGTTGGTATGGTTCAGGTTCAAACTGGGAACCGTAGACTTCGTAGCTGGCCTAATATAGATTTCCAAAGATTAGTTTAATAATGCCTCTCACGTCTAGATTGCAGCCAACTCAGAGCGCTGAGCCTGGCAACACGCGCGTTCAAGACATGACTATGATGTAACCGGCAAGAACCGAACCGGCACGTCCGGTACGTTCAGTACATATGTCCAGTACGTCCAGGACGTCCTGTCCCCTCCGAAGCTTGCCTCCCGCCCTTGCATGGGAGCATATCCCTGCTCGACCCATTCGTCGATGCTAGCGTCAGATATGACGTATGCGACAGGGGTAGCTCCAAGTGACATCGCGAACGGTTGGTGATCGGTGATCGGTGATCAACAGGGACGAAAACAATGATAAAGACAATAAAGACAGTAAAGACGGTAGAGACGACAACTTGCTGTTAGAAGCCTCACATCTTTCTAAGGTCTTCAGTATAAGCCTTAAATACCTAGCTCTAGGATATCACCCTTCAATAGCATATGTCACGAGAAAACACTATATAAATGTATATAGCAAAACAAGTTTCACATAGGTTATAATTCAACCGACAAGGACGAGACACGCATAGCACATTAAACAAAGAATCACAATGCACAACTAAGAAGAAACGATATATTTTGATATAGCAGACACCGCACTGGAAACTAAGGGGTGTTCTCGAGTATACATACCGCCGAATATGGACCCATCTTGTTAAAGATTAAAAAGACTTGTCTGGAGACTATTGTTGGGAATAGAACGCGTTGCTGTTGTTGCTGTTGTTTCCGTTGAAAGGTTTGGTTCAGTGCAGAAAGTCGCCGGCTTGAATGGTTTGCGGATAAAAGCAAGGTAGCTGCAGGAAGACAGAAGGAATTTGGTACTGTGGGATCTAGGGTTAAGGGTTGAAAGGGAGTTGCTGACAACAGGCACTGGCAATACTAATAGGGAATTCTGCAGAGACTAAGACCAGAGTTTACTCCAAGAGGTAAACTAATTTCTATTTACTTCATATTTGAAAACGTTAGAGTTATGTCGTATATCTTTGCATTTTGAATATTGAAACGTGCCGTGCGGTTTAACTAAACCTACCTCCTAAGTAATACCCATTGCTATGGTTGTAGTACCTACCTAGGTACCTAATTAAAGTTTCATTCTTAGGTATGTAGGCGCAACAAGTACTGAATGCACGACTACCTAGGGTTTAGTAGGTAGGTTAGGGATACTGAGCATTTATTGTTAGAAAAACTTCAAAACAAAACAAAACCACAGATGATAGAGAGAGTATTCTCGCGTATAGCACCTCTAATCCCTATGATCTGGCTGGTAGGTATACTATACTTATACGATAGCGTCTTATGATACTGTGGAAGTCATGTGTGAGTATCCTTCCCTAGGGATAGCCAGAAATCCATCCTATATTTTCTATATCATCACATATTTTTGTTTCGAAAACAAGCGTGACTTATGCATCAATACGAGAATAGACACTCCAAGAAAACGAAGCTTCATAGCGTAGACTATAGAGAAACCTTGGCAGAGTAGTTACGATTAAATATTATAACGTGTAATGTATAAAGCACATGCCTGCCTAGGAACTGTCTATTTATATACGCTTTTAAGTTGCAGGACGGAAAGTATATGGGTGTACAAACCCTGGCTACGTGCATATACCCCTTCAGCCCTACAGGCTACGCCGGCCGCTAATGCAAGTCGGGTAACATCAAAAGCAGGAGCTCAATGCCAAGGATCACCGATATCTTAAAACAACCCATAAATATCCGTCGGTTACAGCTATCGAAGCTTAATAGTGGTACAACTAAAGATTCAATTAAACCACTGATTCGACGCCCTTTTTTAACAAGGCATACATAGCCTACAGGGGGGATCTGAAACATAGGAACTTGTGAGTACGCGACTAGATGGCGCTGGTAGACTATTCTTCCTCGGACTCCGAGCCTGAAGCTGCCGAAGCGGCGTCTGCAACCGCACCAGCGGCCAAAAAACAAAAGACATCAGCAGACTCGACTGAGCTCCCACCTCTCCCGGATGCCTTCCACGACTTATACGCGTCCACCGTGCGGGTAAGCACATCGGACGACCCGACGCTACACCAGGGCCGCAAACGCGTAAACCCGCATAGAGTCGGCAGCTGGCCGAGCCACTTGTACATCGAGTGTAAGTCCCCGTATCTTCAACATCTTCAACATCTTCATGTACACGCATATGGAATGCCTAGGTATATACCTAGATAGCACGTGTGAAGATGGGTATCTCCTATTCCTTGCTACCCGCAACTAACCAGGCTCTAGGGCACCCCACAACCCCCCAGCGCACAGCCCTGTCCACCCTCCTCTCAGACCTCCAGACGGCGCTCACGCCTCTATCCGTGAACATCACTTCCTTCCTAACCTCAGACCTCGGCACCCCACAGCCGCTGCACATTAGCTTATCACGGCCCATCGTGCTGAGCACCACCGCGAAAGACGACTTTCTGGAAAAGTTAGTCTCGCGTATCAAGAGCAGCGGCATCGGTCCCTTTGACCTCGCGCCGCGGGGTCTGGAATGGCATCGCACGAGCGAGTCCGAGCGCTCGTTTCTGGTGCTTAGGGTGGGGAGGACAGCATCCCCTCCTTCTGCTCCTGGTCCTGCTCCCTCTGTTGCTAAGGAGGAGAGTACCAAGAGAGCCGCGAGGAGCGGAAAAGCGAAAAGGAAAGTGGAAGAAAGCAACGCCGAGGCAGACGCGCTTCCAAATAACCCATCCTCATCCTCGCCCAAACAGCAGCATAACCCGGAACTAGCGGCCCTCCTCCAGCGCTGCAACGCCCTCGTGCAAGAACACCAACAGCCGCCTCTTTACGCCTTCGCTGGAGGTAGCGACGACGCCTTTCATATCTCCGTAGCCTGGTCTTTCGCCGAGCCCTCGCTAGAGGTCAGGCAACACACCGAGCGTATATTCGCGGCGGGCCCGCAAGCCGAAGTCTTAGCGATGCGGGTACCGGTTCGAGGGGTTAAGGCTAAGATTGGGAATGTGATTACGAATGTTGAGCTGCCAGTGCGTGGGAAGAGGGGGACTGGGGAATGAGGTAGATATCTAGGTTAATATGTATATAGATAGCTCGAAAAGAGAGCTGTGATAATGTAGAGTTATGTTATTAACATCGAGGGATAAATACGAGTGGCCCTCATCAAGCATAGTGACGGGAACGAGACAGGTATATCTGCTTATAGACAATATATAACATGCTATCCTACTTTTCACAAAGTCATAAACCTGAATTGCTATATTCGTAATATAATCCCATTTTCTTTTGTACGGCTTAGCGAATGCCGCCTTATCCATAAACAAAACGCCAAAAACTCCGCCCATGGATGCTAGCTCGATGCTATCGCCAGTACTGTAGGCGTGTACACAAAAGTGCCTGGCAATTAACCTGACCCCGAACATGTGCCGTTGATGCGAATCCAAAATATACAAGTGCAATTCTACAACTCGTCGAGGCTAGGCCGCTGGAACCCCCAGGTGCGAGGTGAGACGGGTAGGCCGATGTAGAACTCCCAGAGGCGTGATAGCTCTGAGATGATGATATCAAACCTATAATATATTAGAATCCCCATGGGAAGGTATAAGAGGTACGTTCAAAACTTACAGTGTCTTCGGAAATGTTACCCAAGACTTGATGACGATCTTAAATGCTTTATACACCTTAGTAAGCTCGTCTTCGAACGCTTCACCTATTGTCTCAGGCCTGCGGCGCTCCCTTTTAGGTGGCAGGTCGCTCTTCTCTTTATCCCATTCCTCCTCTAATTCGTCTACCGTTGACGTTGCTTCTGATGTGCCTTTCGAGATGCCTACGGCATGCGGCTTTTTGGCCCGGTCGGGTATTGCCTCTGTGGCTTTCTCCTCGGCTTCGACCATTGCCCTGAAGCCGACAAGAGCTTTCATAGAACTGCTTAGTCTAGCATAGGTGTTGAATAGCGCTACAAGTTCTGTTCGCTTTAGGACCGGGATATCCTCGCTGTCATTATCAAACTCGAACAGTATCTTCAGCGCCGCACCATATCCTGCAGTTTGCAACTTGCCCCAGAGCCTGCACTTATCGCAACCCACGCAGTCCATCACCCGACTGATGTTCCGGAACCGGTTTTTGAAATCCTCTTTTAAGGACGGACCCTCACCATTCTTAAACATGAGACCCTCGTCGAAAATCTGAGGTACCGAAGCAGCACTCTGTGTTACGGCGAGAACCTTGGCTTTCGTATCCGTGTCCTGGTCTTCGTCACCAGTACAGAACGTATAGCTCTGCAAGTGGGGACCGATTTTGGCAACAGCACGGGTGACGAGAGCATAGTTGAAATACAAGTTGGAAATACGTTCCGGGTGAGTATGCAACCGGGCTTTATAGCACCCTACGTTGGGTTGCCACTCGCCAGTAGTCTGGTTCAAGAAATCCCAACAAAGATGCGTACTGATGCTTGCGTGCATACCAGAGACGATGCGGTAGAACACACGTTTCTCTAGGCACTCTCCCTCATTCTCTAGGCCGGTCTGTGTAAAGGTAGTGCTGGGATTCTGTTGATGCTGTTGTAGTATTTGCTGTCGTTCGGCGTCTTGGAGTACGTTGCGGAAGTCTTGTGCAGCCGGCCCCTCGGCCACGGGGCTGGTCCCGAGGGAGGCGGAATGCGGGAAGGAGGATTTTTGGAAGCAATTTTCCCTGTAAATGGCATCCCACACCATCTTGGCGCCCTCACCAGCGTATCCGGTAAAACGTTCTGGGTTGTGGACCAAACTAACATAGTCGCCTTTGCCGGTTGCACTCTCGTCTTCTGGTACGCAGTAGTCCCGCTCGTCACATTCATCGTCATACTCTACCACGCAGCTCTCGCCGACGTTCTCTCCCAATAAACCTTGTAGTGGCTTTTTTGGCCGCTCTCTTTGTACTTTCTTCCCAGGATGCTTTGCCGAAGGACCCTCTAGCTTGCTAAGTTCGCTTGCCCTCCATATCTTGGGTATATCTTCTTCGTTGTCTATTGTGTTCACAGCACAGGCTATATTGCCACACATGGCGTTCTCGTCGTTCCAGAAGGGGCATTTTTTATGAAATAGATTTAAGCGGTAGTGGGAGAAGAAGTCGGTTTCCTTGGTGAGTTCGTCTAAGGCCGGCTTGACTTTGTTATTTAATTTCTCGAGTGTAGAATAAGAAGCACAGGCATCGGATACGATAGCGCGGGGGGAGATCTGGACGGGTTCACTTTCGTTAGAGACAGTAAATTGATATTGCGAAGTTGTCGCAGCCAGAGAACTGGCAGTAAGATATAGATATATAGCAACGCTGCTCAATGAAGGCGACATACTGCGCATGAATCATCCCGAGCTTCTTTGCTCTTACATTGCCCAGGTGCTCCCCAAAGCGCAAAGAGCGATAGGTAGAAGAGTTTGGCAGACTTCATAATGGTGGATTCGTGCCGGGTATATAGGTGGATTGGTGGAGGAATGGATGGACACCTAATTATTATTAGATTGTGAGGAGAAGACAAGACAAGGCCTGGCCTTTCTCTCCTTTCGGTATTTGATTAAAAAGGATACGTATAATATAGGTTCAAGGTCGGTAAAGGGTGATGGTAAGGTGATAAGGTGATAAGGTGGTAAAGTGGTAAAGTGGTAGTAAAGTGGTAGTAAAGTGGTAGTAAAGTGGTAGTAAAGTGGTAGTAAAGTGGTAGTAAAGTGGTAAGGAACTCGAAGGAGCAAGCCAACTGATACGCTGTTTCGCTATTAGCTGCTACGGTTAAATTCCAGTAGCGACTAGGGATGGGTACATAATGTTATGTACTTGTTGTATATTCTCGCCGAAACGTAGGGAATATTATACCCATGTACGCAGTTAGGTACGATGAAAGTACGGAGCACCATGTACAACGTTAGAGCCACCTAACCTTTAACGTTAACTAGTCCAAATTTTCGATATTCTTGTTACAACTTCGAAAAGAAATTCGAACTAATAAATAATTCCAGAAAAAAAAAAAAAAGAACAAAAAACATACAATAATAAAGAGGAATCCTACGCTCGTAATATCTTCTATTGGAAAATACGCCAACGTGTTCACTTTCTTCGTCGTCATACGATTATGGCCTGTATGCAATCCGTATTTACTTCTCGAACTACGGATAATGGAATGTTGCCAGCTTGCATTGCCACAGGGTCCGTTTGTTGAGTGATACATGACATACACTAGTGATGCCTATACCTCCTACCCGTACCTTCTACCCGTACCTAAGGAGGTAGTAAGGATAAGGGTGCATCGGTACCGCCTTGCATGTCCTTGCTAACCTAATTGGCAACTCCCGGGCGTGGAAGGTGCCTATTACGGGAAGTTCTAGAAACGGCGTCCCGGAAGCTTCCCACTCCATCTGTAACTTGCCGATACCTCGTACCTGGTCACACAGAAAATAGTGTGGAGTGAGGACGACTCTTAGAGCCTTTACTACGGTTAGTAATTTGTATCTATCTCTACCTAGGTAGATGTCCGATATTACCTAATAGTATTTATTGTCTTGGTCTTCTTCGTAATAGCTCGTCACTTGAATCTTCTTGCGTGATTCACGCCTGTATTACCAAACTTGTCGGCTAAGTGAGGATTTGTCGTACGTTGGATATATCGTATTAATTTGCGGCCCCTTTTCTGCTTGGTATCTGCTTGGTATCTGTTTGGCTGATGCCACTGTCTGCGTTATGTTGTGGAATCCTGGTTGGCTCACCGGTGATCCCGCAGCCAAGGTTCTAAGCTCTACCTGCCTAGACCAGTAAGAAGTGCAGATAAAAATAAATTAGTACCCGGACTGAAGAAAGCAGATAAAGTTGAGTGGCCCAAGATCTTAGCATGTTTACACTTTTACACTTTTAAATCGTTACTGCATCTGGTAAAGCTCAAAGCTCTTGCTGGTGTGCGTTTGATACTATCCGTATTTTGACGCCGGGAACATTGACTTCAATGTTCCTTGCTATCTATATGTAGGCGTTGCCACTCCTAGACGTAGCTTGTCATGACCAAAACATAAAGTTACTAAATATCCTCGTAATGCCACGATGCTCTATTCATTCGAGTTCCTGTGGATTTTCTAACCCAAAGGTGACTGAGCCGATGCGTAGCTATTCGTGTCCCAGTTCCAACAGGAATAGTGCGCAGGCTCATGTAGAATCTAGTTTCTTATTATTGTAAAGTATCCGTTGTCTTCACAATTGAGCCGCTCTGGTCCCCCTTATGCCTTGGAATAGATACCAATAACCACTATTCCCACCTGTATGCATCCCACGCCATGAGTTGCCGTACAAGTCTATGGTCTTGTAGGTTTATGAACGACGTTAGCTAGGAAGAACCGTCGCATTTGCGCCTCGGCGGGTTGAGTCAAAAACCGGATGGGTGAATAGAGTTGAATTGATTAAGAACGGCCATAAATCGTCGCGAAGCATTATCCCCTAACAAATACATATGTCGCTATGCGTTGAACGGGCGTATCAATAGTTTACAACGATAGTCGAACCCTTCGTGGGGTGATAGGTCATCGTTCATTGTTGGATTGCGCATAGATCACTGAGGTGCTTGGTAATTAAGAGGCCGCCTTGGCAAGGTTAGCATTCTTCGGTCAGATAGAATGAGCGCTAATAGTTAGCTTACTTGAAAAGCAGGATGTGTGGCTCTGGTTCATGGACTTCGTAGTGCTCCCAGCCTAAACTCTGTGTTTCGCGTCTTGTTAGCTTCTCTGACTCTTGAGACCAATGACGGTACTAGAGAAACCAACCTGGGTGATGCCGATCGCACGCCACTCGTCTTCCCACAGGAGCTTCAATGTGCCTTTGGAGGGGTCGTGATAATCCTTGGGGATGGCCTTTAGCATGGCTTTCGGCAGCTGAACATGGCGGTATTCGTATTCGCTGTCCGAATAGCTAATCGCGTCGGTTAGCAATGTACCAACTGTAAACCTTCGCTTCACCAGATTGTTTTGTGGCCATACCGAGCAGAATAATGGATCGCATCGATGAATTCTTCAAGACGCGCGCGCTCTTCGTCGCTAAGAGGGCGAGGCGCCTTGTTGCGACGAGTGACATCGATATCCATAGGCATTGCGAATAACTAAGCAATTAAATCCTAGTGTAAAGTCCGAAGAGACGGTCCTCTATTTGTGTAGCTTATTTAGTACACAAAGCTGGCGCAAACTTTGGACGACTATGCGTACGGAAAGAAGCGAAAAGAGGCTGTCTACTATGGCTAGATATCGGCTAACGGAAAATGTATGCTGTCGCGTGAGGAGGGTTGGAACAAATAGGTACGCTTCTATCGCTTGTCGGAGTGGACGAGTTCTCTCTAATACTGCTTTGCGCGCGGGTGAAACAAAACGACCAAACGGTAGATTGTTTGAAAGGTTAAGAGTAAAGTTTGAAGTAGCGTAAACGAAAGGAGAAGAAGAAGTTACGACCTGTAGGTTGTAGGGTTATTAGTTATTTTGGAAGGATGAGAGCGCGATTCTTAAAGGTCGAAGTTGCGGTCCCTAAATTTTGGCTGCATACAGGGTGGAAGTAAACAGTGCTCGAAGTGGGGGCCTTGATTCAGGATAGGTAAGCCACATTGTGAAGGTAGTCAATTCGTACCTTTACCTGAGGGGCAAGGGGCTGGCAGGACGACCTTAGGGTGGAGGGAGCTGAGGAATGAACAAACAAAAGCTATGACATAGATGTTTTAAGTCTGTACCTAGTTACACCAGGTATCTTTTTTTCTTTCTTTTTTCCTTCCATGTGGCGCATTACCTAGGTACCTAGGTAGGTACCTTGGAGGTGGTTTGTACTCCGTGTCCATGTACGTACCCACGTACCTACTAAGGTACTATGTACATGCCTAACCTAGGTAGGATGTAGGAGGTACCTACTAGCCTAGCATCGAGGAAAGAGAGGCCTGGGCTTCGTTGGTTGCTAAGGCACAAGCACCTGGCGGGTTGGACTGGCTAAACCGGCAAGGTCGCGTGTCGACGGAAGCTGGCAGCTGGTAAACCCTGTTACCTTCAACAGACCTTTTGCGCCGAAGCTTTCCCCATAATATTCTTATGTGCATTCAATGCATTCGACGCCTTCGCAGAACGCAGAACACAGAACGCAGAACGAGACGACTAGACATATCAACTCTCTTACACTGCGACAATACTCCATTCTTCTTGGCGTTAGCCTTTTTCTAAATTATAAAATGTTTATCTGACAAAGTTAATTCGACCATTCCATTGACTACTTACCAAATAGGATAGAAAAGGTCCCTCCTTATCCGTCCTGCGTTAGTAGCGGTACCAACAAATCCGCGTCGGACAACCCACAAATCATCACCACCATCGCATCGCGTCAAAGGCCCTGCAACCCCATCATCCTAGCAGTTAGAGCTTATTGACTTCTCCATTGATTGCGCAATACTTCGAGCTATAACCTGCAGCACTTAGGTTCGCTTCTGGATGCGCCCGCGATCTTTTTTCCGTCGCAGCAATGGAAAATAAGAGGAAGGCTAGCGGTGCAAATGGCATCGAGTCGCCGGCAAATGACTCTAATGACCGAGCTGCTAAGCGTCGCAGACTAGTAGAGGTATGCTTCTATACTCCGAGTCCCTTATTTGACATTCCACAGCATTGCGCGTAAGCTTCGCCGCAGCACGGCTACAATGCTTACATTGGGTCGCCGTGCAATGCAGCCGTGATGCGATGCGATGCGATGCGAACATGCCGTGGATTAATTTGAGAGATGAGAGTTTAAGCTTAGAGGAGGCGGGGGAGTTTTGGACGAAAGCTACGAAAGCTATTCAGATGCAACGCCTTGTCCGCTTGACACCCTGTCCGTTGTCTATGCATGCTCGCAACCTCAACCCTCCAAATTCTGCAGCTTTGGGGCTCTCGCTTCCCCTGTTTCTATACACTATCTCACAATCTACCAACTTGCTCTGCTCGTTTCTAATTTGATTCTTACCATAGGAATTCGGAGATCTCACAAACGGTGAGACTAAAGAATCAACTACTGCCTACGGGCTAAACATTTTGGAATCAATCAGAGCTACTACCGATAAGAAGTACGAGCAGCTCTTTTATGATTATTTGCATGCGATATACCCCTTTCTGGCACCGATCCTAAGCCTCACTTTTGACCTGCATTTTACTTGTTAGAGTTAAAGTGCACTTTGGAAGTGGCATTAACTAACTCATCTTTTACAGTGGCCGCCCAGTTTCCCCTTATTTTGAGAAGCTTCCTTCTCGAAGCAAGGATCCAGAATATTACAAGAAAATACGGCTCCCCCTCTCTTTAGAATCGATCGAGCAAAAACTGAAGAATGGCGAATATACCAATTTATCTGCTCTGGAGAGCGATCTCAAGCGTATGGTCCAAAACTCGAAGGAGGTTAGCGAACGCACATCTATGACTTTTGGCGATGCCGAACGAGTGCGCAAAGCCGTAAGCAATTTAATGACGAAGCACAACCCCGCGTATAAATCAGGTAACTATACAGCCGTCGCCACTCCGCTGCCTCCTACTCCCGAGCCGGAAGAGGATGATGATGAAGTAGATGAGGATGCCGAGGGTGAAGAAGAGGAAGAAGAGGGAGAGGGAGAGGGAGAGGAAGAAGAGGGAGAGGGAGAGGGAGAGGGAGAGGGAGAGGGAGAGGAAGAGGAAGAGGAAGAGGAAGAGGAAGAGGAGGAAGAGGAGGAGGAAGAGGAAGAGAAGGACGCTAGCGTACAAGATATTCAGACTAGCCTAGAGAATGACGCGGACGAGGTAGCCCAAGAAGAAGAAGAAGAAGAGGCCGACAACGAAGAAGCTGAAGGTGAAGAGGGCGAGGAAGAGGAAGAGATTGACGAAGAGGATGAGGAGGATGAGGAGGATGAAGAGGATGAAGACGGCGAAGATGAAGATGGCGAGCCCAGCCCGGCAGTCCGAAGACGCCGACGACCTGGACGACCGCCGAAGAATCCCGTTGCGCATGCCCGAAAAGTTGCTGCCCGCGGTCCGACTCCTGGCAAAGCTGATACACACTACGAGGGTGTCTCGTACAAGGGCTTAGATTTTCAAAAAGCACAGGAGAAGATTGTGGAAGAATTGCTCCGAAAGAAGGACGATACGTAGGTCTATCTCATTGAGACGTTGCGGCGCAATTGACTGATAAACCTAAAGTGGTGAATACCCGTATTTCGAGCCGTTCATCTACCTACCGCCTCGATCCCTTAGGGACTACTACGAGATCATCAAGGAACCTTTGTCGCTCAAAGCGTTACAGAAACAAGTCCGAGGTCAGCATGGTAGAAGAGGGGCAACGTATACGACTGATTTCAAGACGTGGGCTGCTTTCGAGGACCAGGCAAGTCTGATCTGGAAGAATGCTTATCATTACAACGAAGATGGAAGTGAGATCTCCCTCATGGCTCAGGAACTTGAGGTAAATTCTTCTGTCCTGTTCGATTGACTCTTACTAACTGTCGCAGCAATTCTTTCAAGAGCAATTGAAGGAGGCCAAGCTTCACGTTCCAGAGCCCCTTCAGCCACAACCGAAGATTAAGTTAAAGATGCCCCCCAACCCGGAGACTTCCGTACATCCTAAGAAGATTACCATCCATGTTGGCGGCAAGAATAGCGCTACGGGATCACCAGCACCGGCACCGGCACCGGCGACAGGCCAATCCGGCGAAGGAGAAATCACTCGTAACGGCACACCTATAAGTAGAAACCCCTTTGGTGGCTCGACAGCAACTTCAGTCAGCTTGACCCAACTCGAGAAAGCTAGAAGCATGTCAGCTTCGGCAGGCCCTCCTAGTCCGTCGGCCGCGGGGCTGGCAAAGACTGAGGATGCTGTCCGACCGTCACCAGCATTCACGAACCATCAACAATTTGCACCTCCGACGGCACCTGCTACTTCTAATGCTCCACCGAGCGGAGCGCCGAATTCTTTACCTAATCCCGCACCAAATGGTGCTCTTCCTACGCCGCCGCCACCGCCGCCGCCACCACCGCCAGCCCCGAAACTATCACCTGCGGAAATCCTCGAAGCACAAAAATACCGGCCGTACCCAATAAGTAAGTATTTCTCTTGGGTACCACGTTTACATTACACATTATTTACCATATATTACAGAGCAATCGGAAGCTATCATGCCGAAACTCGTCATTATATCTCACCCTGAACTCCAGATCGAAAATCGAATGTCGATTACTATTCCAGCCAGTCCTACTGAAGCCCAGCAGGAACTGGTTTTGAATGCTCCTACTAGTTATTACCGCCTTCGACTTAAACCAGAGGTAGCAAAATTTCTGGAGGCCCAGCAGCGCGAGTGGAGACTAAATGTGATGCACAATGGTGTACGCTTATACCCTCCCCAAAATCAACTTAACAGACCAGGCGAACCGGTCTTCGATGTCATATTACAGTTTGGCCCAAATCGTCTCGAAGTCTCTTTGGTAGCAGCCCTTCCAAAAGGCCAGAAGGCGCCCAATGGATTAACCATGGAAATGGAGAAGTTTGTAGTGCATTTCAACGTACTCAGGCATTGATAACAAGACAAACGTTTTAATGAGCAGCGTTATCAACTAGAATAGAAATTAGTTATCATGTTATATGGAGTTATTAAGTCTGCGTCTGTATGGTTGGCTTTTGGAGTTGTACTCGACGGAACCGAAACAGGGTAGGTTCTAACAATCAAGGTACATTCTGGCTGAGCCAGTAACTCACATATTTGTACGTCTAGGTGGTTGATTGTGGCGGAAACCCTGCTAGGAATTTCCCCGATATTTTGAGGGGGTTGCTCCCTCAAATTAATTTGCGTTGACTTAGTCTTAGTTACCTAGGTAGTTATATAAGAATGGATTCCAATTCTTACGGAACACGTGAATATCGTAGGTACTAAATCACCGTTCTCGGAAGTATGTACCTCTGTACCTATGTATACCTGCCCAAGATATCACGCTTTTTTTTTTTTTTTTTTTTTTTTTTTCTGATTGGTATATGTTGGGAATGGTTGGACCTCCACTATGCTAAAATACACAGGTAATTTTCATCGCCTCAAGAAAAAAAAAAATAAACATTTGAGGTCCCTTTTTGGTGGGGTGGGGAAAGTAGGTTAGACTGTCCAGTTGCAAGCCAGTTTTTACCATGGCAAGAGGCTGGACCCTGAAGTAAAACGACCCCTCCAAGTACGTACCCTAAGACACTAAGCCGGAAATATATTAGTTCCGGCGGCAAAGGTGGGATGTGGAAAAGAAAAAAAATTTTGAGAATTAGGAATTATTTTCACCGCCCGCATAAAAATTCGTGAAAATCCCCCCTCCATCCCTCCATACCTTATCTTCTGGTCCCTCGTCCCCTGATCGAATTTCTCCCGCAACACCAACTGTATCTGTGAATTTCTTCAGTTGAAAAGATCCTTCACAATGGCGGAAGAAGTCTACGATGGTGCCATCGGCATTGATTTGGGTATGTTGACACAATTTTCTCTTGATTGACCACCCCGCCATCACCATGGGTCATCTTGTCGCATTGCGATCTGTTGAAAAACTTCAAATTTCAAAATTTTTATATCGTAGTGAGCATCAGCTAACACCTCTATCACTTTTCTAGGCACGACCTACTCTTGTGTCGCTGTCTACGAGGGCAACAATGTCGAGATCATTGCCAACGAGCAGGGTAGCTTCACGACTCCTTCTTACGTCTCCTTCAACGAGAAGGAACGTTTGATTGGTGAAGCCGCCAAGAACCAGGCTGCTATGAACCCTCGAAACACCGTTTTCGATGTCAAGTATGTTTATGGCCCCGCGCCCCAGAATTCCTCTTTTTCTCGTGGGACCTTGCAGCTAATCTATTTTGCGATAGGCGTCTGATTGGCCGACCTTTCAACGACCCCATCGTCAAGAAGGATATTGAATCATGGCCCTTCAAGGTCGTCGAGCAGGGCACCAACCCTGTTGTCCAGGTTGAGTACCTGGGAGAAACAAAGACTTTCTCTCCTCAGGAGATCTCCGCCATGGTCCTCACCAAGGTAATTTATGGCTGTTTTATGTTTCCAGTACTAGGCAGTAAGGCTAACCCAATTGTTTACAGATGAAGGAGATTGCCGAGGTCAAGCTCGGAAAGAAGGTCGAGAAGGCCGTCGTCACCGTCCCGGCTTACTTCAACGACAACCAACGTCAGGCCACCAAGGATGCCGGTTCCATTTCGGGACTTAACGTGCTCCGTATCATCAACGAGCCCACTGCCGCTGCTATTGCTTACGGTCTGGGTGCCAACAAGTCCAACAAGGAACGTAATGTCCTTATCTACGATCTTGGTGGTGGTACTTTCGATGTATCGCTTCTTAACATCCAGGGCGGTGTCTTCACCGTCAAGGCCACTGCTGGTGACACCCATCTTGGTGGACAGGACTTCGACACCAACCTTCTTGACCACTGCAAGAAGGAGTTCCAACGTAAGACCAAGAAGGACATCTCTGGTGACCCGCGAGCCCTCCGAAGACTCCGGACTGCTTGTGAACGCGCTAAGCGAACCCTGTCCAACGGTGCCCAGACCACCATCGAGATTGACTCGCTATTCGATGGCGAGGATTTCTTCCTCCAGATTACCCGTGCTCGTTTCGAGGACCTGAATGCCAAGGCCTTCAACGGCACATTGGAGCCTGTTGCTCAGGTTCTCAAGGATGCTGGTGTCGAGAAGAGCGCCGTTGACGAGATTGTGCTCGTTGGTGGTTCTACCCGTATTCCCAAGATCCAGAAGCTCCTCAGTGACTTCTTCGATGGCAAGAAGCTCGAGAAGAGTATCAACCCCGACGAGGCTGTTGCCTACGGTGCCGCCGTTCAGGCCGGTATCCTTTCCGGCAAGGCCACCTCCGCCGACACCTCAGACCTTCTTCTTCTGGACGTTGTTCCTCTATCCCTTGGTGTTGCCATGGAGGGTAATATCTTTGCTCCCGTCGTCACCCGTGGTCAGACCGTCCCTACTATCAAGAAGCGAACCTTCACCACCGTCGCCGACAACCAGCAGACCGTTCAGTTCCCCGTTTACCAGGGTGAGCGTGTCAACTGCGAGGACAACACTTCCCTTGGAGAGTTCACCCTTGCACCCATCCCCCCAATGCGTGCTGGAGAGGCCGTTCTTGAGGTTGTCTTCGAGGTCGACGTTAACGGTATCTTGAAGGTTACCGCCACTGAGAAGACCTCTGGCCGCAGTGCCAACATTACCATTTCCAACTCTGTTGGTAAGCTTTCATCAACTGAGATTGAGAGCATGATCAACGGTTAGTTTTGCCCCTTGTTCTTTTAGCCATCGAAGCGTTACTAACCCTTTACTTCTATAGATGCCGAGAAGTTCAAGAACAGCGACGAGGCCTTCAGCAAGCGATTTGAGGCCAAGCAGCAGCTCGAGTCCTACATCAGCCGCGTTGAGGAGATTATTTCCGACCCGACCATGTCACTCAAGTTTAAGCGTGGCCAGAAGGACAAGATTGAGCAATCTCTTAGCGACGCTATGGCTCAGCTCGAGATTGAAGATTCCTCCGCTGATGACCTGAAGAAGAAGGAGTTGGCTCTAAAGAGACTTGTGACCAAGGCTATGTCTTCCCGATAAAGGGGTCTCTTATTATTTGGCGAATTAGGTCATGGATTATAGATGGGCGGCTGGCTAGGGTCCCTAGAGAGTCTCCCATAGGTGTTTTTGATGCTCATCTATGCTGGATTAACATTGGCATCCGGAGGGGGGAAAATTAGGACTTGAAGGTTCATTCGGCTTGGTGAGACACGAGGGAAAACGCAAAAGTCTTCCAGGATGGTCTTACCATTGTCCTGTTACCCACTATATCCCCTTCCCCTCACGAAAAACAACCATCAGTTGGTTGGCGGCGTATTTGCATGTAGACTAGGGAAAAAGTGACCCAGCAGGGATGATCGCTCAATGAATTTAATGTCTCTCACGTTATACTTGAAAGCTATCTTGTCTCGATAGAAGTGTTGTGTGTTTGTAAATGATGTTATCTTTTTTTAAAAGAAAAACTAATACGCCTCGACTCTCTTTAGGTAAGCTTGATAGAGATGTCGTGATACGACCTAGTGGGGGGGGGGGGGGGGGGGGGGGGGGGGGGGGGGGGGGGGGGGGGGCGGCGCCGGGGGGGGGGGGGGGGGGGGGCGGGGGGGGA
>MU623386.1:206280-236498 GCA_025201765.1 Daldinia sp. FL1419
TTTTTTTTTAAATTAAAAAAAAAAACCCAACCAAGCCTATTTTGTAATTTTTTTTTTTTTTTTTTTTCCCTTCTTTCCCCCCCCCCCCCCCCCCCCCCCCCCGCGGCAGCTATCGGTATTATTTAACGCGATTCTCCAAGGTCGGGTTAGTGCAGTTTCTGGAGGGGGAAGTATAATAAAGCCAAGTGAATGATATTAAGCATAAGCTATCTTATTGGATTGACGTTCTGACTTATACACAACACCTCCTATAGACCTTCTCTCTTGACGCCAACATAGCAGTAATGTCAACAGGCGCCGAAGACGGCAACGGCAAGTCCCAAGCGCACACAGCGCTCAATGGGGACTACGACCTTTCGCAAGCGATTGACTCGCGGCAAGGGCTGCGGCAGGGGTTAACGTCGTACGGGGACGCGCACTTTTCTTTATTCCTGCGGAAGGTGTTTATCAAAGCGCTAGGGTACTCGGAGGATGCTCTGTCTAGACCGATCGTCGGCATCGTGAACACGTTCTCGGGGTTCAACCCATGCCACGCCAACGTGCCGCAGCTGATGGACGCGGTGCGGAGGGGAGTGCAGCTTGCGGGGGGGCTGGCAGTGGAGTTTCCGACGATTAGTCTGCACGAGTCGTTTGCGGCGCCGACGAGCATGTTCTTGAGGAATTTGATGAGCATGGATACGGAGGAGATGATTCGGGCGCAGCCGGTTGATGCGGTTGTGTTGATCGGGGGTGAGTATCCGCTTGGGTGCTTTCGTACATGCTGATTTGTGGGACTGAGTACTGACGCGAGGGATAGGATGCGATAAGACGACGCCGGCGCAGCTTATGGGCGGGATATCGGCGAATAAGCCGATTCTGCATCTTGTGACGGGGCCGATGATGCCGGGGAGCCATAAGGGGGTAAGGATTGGAGCGTGCACTGATTGTCGGAACAATTGGGCGAGCTTTCGGGCTGGGGTTATTGATATTGAGGAGATTGCGGCGTTGAATGAAGAGCTTGCGCCGACGGTAAGTGATTTAAATAAGAGGAGACGCCTGAGATGTGCTGAAGATGAGATATAGGCTGGTACGTGTGGAGTTATGGGAACGGCGAGCACAAGTAAGGATTCCTCATGTTGCTCCTTTTCTTACTCCTTCTCTAACTTGGCGATTCTATAGTGGCATGTATACTGGTTGGACTCGGCCTCATGCCATTTAAAGGGGCGACAGCACCGGCCGTGTCGTCAGCTCGTTTACGAATTGCCGAAGAGACTGGATCTAATGCCGTGAAAATCATTACGGCTGGCGACAAGCTGAAACCGCAGTCATTACTATCGCGGGAATCGTTTCTTAACGCCATCACTGTATTACAAGCTATCGGCGGCTCGACAAATGCTGTGGTGCATTTACTGGCTATTATAAACCGGCATCCTGCTGTTGCGGGTACTATCACTCTCGACACCTTCGACGAGATCGGGCGTCGTACTCCTCTTCTCGTGGACCTGAAACCCAGCGGCTCTAACTACATGACTGACTTCCATAACTCGGGCGGCATGGCTGCATTACTACAGGAACTAAGGCCACTCTTACACTTAGACGCGCTGACGGTATCTGGGAAGACGTTAGGTGAGGCACTGGATAGCGAGCGTTTAATTCCGATACCACAAGAACTCCGGTGTATTCAACTCTTCAGCACTCCTCTTTACCCGTCTTCCTCGCTGGTAGTATTACGCGGGAATCTCGCGCCTGGAGGCGCCGTCATGAAAGCCAGCGCATCCAAAGATCGCAAACTTCTGAAGCACTCGGGACGAGCTGTCGTATTCGCCGGGTCTGCGGATCTAACGGCACGTATTGACGATGAGAGCTTAGATGTCGCTCCTGATAGCGTATTAGTCCTCCAGAACATCGGACCGGTAGGTAACCCCGGGATGCCGGAGGCCGGACTCATACCAATACCGCGAAAGCTAGCAGCACAGGGGGTCACGGATATGTTACGAGTATCAGACGGGAGGATGAGCGGTACAGCCGGTGGTACCATTGTACTACATATCTCGCCCGAGGCAGCAAACCCGGAGTCCGTGTTGGGAGTTGTGAGAAATGGGGACATAATTACGTGTGATATCGAGACCCGACTTTTGCGAGTAGAAATTAGCGACGAGGAGATCGAGCGCAGGAAAGAGGCTAGGCGAACGGAGGTGGAGAAGGATGATTCACAACACCCATGGAAGACACGAGAGAAGATGAGAGGATATAGGGGCTTGTATATGAGGTCCGTTAACCAGGCGGATCAGGGGGCGGATTTTGACTTCCTTCGAGCGGAGGGAATATGATAGCAGCATGTAAAACAATTCATCGCATTACTATGTCCAAGATATGACACTACTGTTCGTGATATACGCCCTTTTATCAATTCCTTATAGCAAGAAGAGGCTTTCCTACTTTATTTGCTTCCTCATTTAGTGCATCGACTTCGGCCTGTACCAACGGTATTCCCGTCTTTTCTCTCTGTTCTTGTGTCAATTGTTCAATCTCACCTGGGAAGTAAATCCGTTCAACACCAGCAGCCTTGTCCGAACCGACAACGCGTTGATATAGAAAGTCCATCCGCTCTCGAAACTCATCGAGGCTCATGAATAGGTCCGGCTTAATGGCTACGAGAAAGTGACCGACATCTGATGCTTTGCTTGGGTCGTATGGGCCCGTAACTCCACCCGCGAACGCAGAGCCTGTATATCTGGTTAGAAGAGAAAGAAGATAAGTACCTAACCTAGTTCCTTGAGCAGGGATTTACCTGATAATACCCCTGAAAATACATCCATCATGATGGCCAACGCCGAACCCTTGGGTCCTCCCATGGGAAGCATGACCCCCTCCAAGGCCGCAGCCGGATCGTCCGTCAGCCTCCCCTCAGCATCCAAGGCCCAGTCTAGGGGTATCTTCTCCCCTCTTCTCTTCGCCTTATAAATCTTACCTCTCGCCGCAACCGAAGGCGCCATATCCAAGATAAACGGTTTCTCCTTCCCGCCAGGAGCACCACAAGCGATTGGCGACACACCCATGAGCTTACTCTTACCTCCGAACACCGGTAGCGCGGGGCTCGAGTTTGTAAACACCAAGCTCATCATGCCGGCATCAATAGCCTGCTGAACGATCCAGGCACTCATGCCGAAGTGGTTCGAGTGCTTGACGCTAACCATGCCGATACCAAACTCGCGCGCCATGTCGCAAGCCGTACGCATCCCGGCCTCCGCAGCCAGAAATCCGAATCCATTCCGCCCGTCCACCTGTGCGACTACTGGGGTGACTTTGGTGATTTCAGGCGATGCCGTAGCGTCTAGTACGCCGTTGCGCACGCGCGCCATATACGATGGAATCCGGTTGATGCCATGCGTGTCCACGCCGCGCAAATCCGCGGCAACCAAACACCGCGCTATGACGGCGGCGTTGGGTTCGGGCACGCCGTTCCCCACCAAGACACCCTCGACGAACTTTCGCGCCTCGGCGGCTTCGACGTAGAGCTTAGCGTCGGAAGAAGCTGAGGTCTCGGCCATGTTGTAATTGATAGAGGCTATCCAAAGCAGTGTAAGGAGTGACTGATCTCGAGTGTACAGGCATGCTGGGTAAGAAATAAGTCGATGAGTATGACCCGGATTGCTTATTCCGAAGATAAACTC
This sequence comes from Daldinia sp. FL1419, assembly GCA_025201765.1. NCBI lineage: Eukaryota > Fungi > Ascomycota > Sordariomycetes > Xylariales > Hypoxylaceae > Daldinia > Daldinia sp. FL1419. Next base: position 209,934 of record MU623386.1, read on the forward strand.
GTCCGACCTCGGACTCGGTGCCGTGTGCCGAGATGACTCCAACGGAGCGGAGCTATGCCGAGGTTCTCCGCTTCCATGGGCAATAAAACCCCCCTTTATAGTTAAGAACGAGTGAATAAGATTTCAGTTTATTTTCGCGAATTTTTATTTTATTTACTAGGTACCTACTCACTCTGAGATTGCAATTTACCTACTCGTTATCACTGTACTTGTAGATAGGAGGTGAGCTATTACGTCTTGTAGCAATATTATCTAACATAGCATTTGGTGACCGCGAACATGAATATAAGTACTCAACACGCATGATCGCCTAACTTAGTATATCGATATGTGTGCGGTTTGTTGGCGTTCTGCGGAAACTTTTCTCGGGCACTTTAGACATTCTGGCTTGGATATGGACCTGTAGAGTTGTATTTAAGGATTCGTCGTGGAGTCTCTTGGGAGCATCTAGAATATTGTCCTCGCGTGGGTATCTACCCTCGCCATATACTCATCTACCTTCATGAAAAGGGGCTCCTCAACTCCCCACACATCAAAGTCATGCCGGTGACTATTTCTCCTAAGGCCGAGACGCTAGCTCCAGGAAAGCCCAAGGGCGCCGTACCTATTCTAACCTTGCCGGATGGAAGCTTTATCAAGCAGTCCGTCGCTATCCTAGACTATTTCGAAGATATATGCGACAATCCCCAGGAAGACTGGCAGAAAGATATGGCTGCCGCTGCGAAGGCCTGTATGAGAGGAAATAATGTGTGCAAGAGAGCAACAGCAAGGGAAAGCATCGCACTAGCTGATGAAGCTGCGTCTATGTCCGGGTTTGCTTGTCATAAAGGCAGCAAACTGTTCCTAGAAAGGGAGACCACAAATCCTGCTGCCCCAAGGATGGCCATAGACCTCGTAAGGAGAAACATGAAACGTCTCGAGCCTATTACGAAGGTCGGTTTGGAAGAAATAACGCTGACACGGAAAAGGTCGCTATAGCGGACTGCATGTTTTTCTCCCATCTGCAGTTCTCCAAGGAGCTATATGGGGTTGATTTAGTGTCTGGTTCAGAGCTGGTGAACCTAAAGAGGTTCCACGAAACGTTCAAGGAAAGGGATAGTGCTAGGATTCCGGAGGACTTTTACCCCCAGTATATCAAAGAACTCGCTTGAGTCTGGCTAGAGTAATGGCTATTTTCGAAACAGTATTATCTGGCCTAAAGGATACGTGTCTGAGGACTTTACGGAGGCTGCAACTTTGAGCAAGTTAACATTGGACCCGATATTCGAGGTGAACTGGTGGAATTAGGTAGCCTGCAGAATATAAGAGCGCACTTATTAAGAGATCCAGTCTTGATGTTATCTTGGTGCTCTCTGAACTTGTAGGTAGTAGTCCCCACAAGTGTCGACTTCCTTAAATAGTATGCCGTACGCGAATAGAACCCAAAACTAGAGGCACCGAGAATGCTTGAAACCCATGTGTCCTCTAATAGGACAATAATCATCGATGGGCCTTCTCATCGGGCCTATCAAGCGAACACCGGAACGCAACGCTATAGCTTAAACTGTCTGCAAGCTATCCGTAAGGCATCACTTGAGTGTGCCCAAGACGGCCGTCTGAATCTGGTTCACGCTTGACCATATTCGGGGCAATGCGTATTCCATCATACTTAATCCGTAGGACCCCCTGTCGACTCGTAGCGGTGTGTATATCTGTTTCGCTTGACCCACCTCCCAAATTCAATCCGTCGTTGAAGTTTAGCCAGGAACAACGGCGATCCTTCCGTGCTGTTGGGACCACGTTCCTGTATAAAAGGGCTACAGCTCAGTTCTACTTATTCCTTTGGACTTTTCATATACTCTTGGAAGGAAAGGATCGATCCCTTCGTACCAAAACTCAATAGTTACATTTCCAGAAAGCTCAACAAAGCGACGGAGGATACTCGAGTAGTTCGGGTTTCATCGTAGGCGGGCTCGTCAAGCGTCTACCAAAACTAGTTGCATGCGTTGTTACGCGGCTTAAGTGGGAATATTCAAAGCACGTATCAAAAGCGGGCACGGAATTCATGTATGAACAGAGGAGAAAATACGTCTCAAAGATCATTTCCATATCCCACCTTAACGGGAGACACCTGAGATATCGTAGTTACAGAAAACCGCAGCCCTAAAATTACCCGTGGATCGCTGCCTATGTTCGTCGTAACAACTCCCTTTGCCAGATTAAGTCAACCATTGAGCATACTGTCTAGGCGGTTAAGCAATGTTCGGGGGCTCGTTAACGATGTCTCCATCTCGCCTAGCAATGGAGGGAGGTTCGTTGATAATATCCTCGTCTCGTTTGGCAATGGAAGGTGGCTCGTTGACTATGTCTTCTTCACGTCTCGCAATGGCAGGGGGCTCATTGACTGCCTCGTCCCATCTAGCAACGAGAGAGCTCTCGGCGATTGCTGCTTCTAAAAACGATAATTAGCTTCTGCATTCTTTATTCTGTGTATTTCATGTTAACATACTGAACGGAAGTGCCGTGGCTGCTGAGATGATAGCACACGCCAGTAGTAGCGGCCCGTTGAAGAACATATTGGTATGAGATGTAGTTCGTCTGTGAAGAGAAAATTATTGAGTTATGTCAGTATGATGTCTTCGAGTTGGAGATGGTCTGACAATCCGTGGCCTTGGGGTTCTTGGCTAACCGTTGGTTCGGGAGCATGCCAATATATGCTGAAGAATTTCCAAAAGTCAAGTTCACGCAAGCAAAGGTGTGTGATATGTGACCGTCCCTACGAAGGCGGGTCAACTACTCCTCTAACCACGGGCATCATTGGCCTCGACAAAACCATTGGCTGTGACGAGGTCGGTTGAATAGACGTGTCTATGCAAGACGAAGGCGCTACGAGGAAATGCCGCCGTCACATCGAAAGGAATCTTCCGTAGTCTGTTCTTGGCGTATGGTTGGCGATTGCTATGTGGTTTATTCTTCAATACTACGGCGACGCATACCTGTGCTACCATGTGATTCCCTAATATATCAATGATCTGGATCCCACCTTATGCAGGCCAAGTGCTGATGGAACCCTGGATTAGGTACCTTATACGGAAGGATCATCCGCAACCGTTCCATTGGGAGATGGATAACATCTTTACTCACACGATAGGACTTACCGACTTCCCACATCTTCTTCGCCTGCACTTATTGCTAAAAGGCTTCCCTTTCATCTCTGGCATTCGAAGTGCCTTTGATAAAACCAGAATTTCCTTCTCAAGCCATCACACCTTTAGCCCTAATGGCCGAAAAACACGAGTACAAGCCCTTAATGGGCGAAGAGGCAAGCGAAGATACTCAAGGCCTCGAAAACCAGCATCCTACAAATGCTACGAAAAGGACTAAGCGACTAACTCGGCTCAACATAACTTTGATCGTACTTATCTTCCTCTCACTTTCGTTGAATGTCTTGCAAATTAGCCTCTACAAGGTATTGCTCTCACATCACGCTCAGTGCGAGTCTGAGACCTATCGGACAAAATATGGTATGATTGATGTCAACTGAAGAAGACCGAGATATCATACTCACTTTAAATTTTAGCCGGGCTACAAGAAGGAGAGGTGGACGTATTCTGGAATCAGAAAGGCGCTTACGCAGATCCCAACGATGAGGTGCGGGATCGTCTTTGGGATAGCCTAGATTTCGACCCAGGCGTTGTCGCCGTTCCCAAACTGTGGGCAGTAGAGAAAGGGTTGGACGAAGGCGCCACATTCCCTTGGGATTCTAGCAAATCTCTCTATTTCGTGAACGCTTACCATAGCATGCATTGCATCGTATGGGACCTGTATCCTTTCCGCCAATCACATGCTAAAATCCGTCGCAGAAACAAGTATATCGAGCCTTCAGAGACTATCGGATGGGGAACCCCCCTTCGATATCGAACGGGCACGTAGTCCACTGCCTAGACCAACTACTAGCAGATATAAAATGTCAGGCGGATGACACTCTCCGCGCCACAAATGTTTCAACTCCCCACAACTCGGCTGTGTACCAAACGCATAAGTGCCGCAACTGGGACGCTTTGGAACAGTGGACGCAGAAGTATCCGAGCTGCTACCGCTACGGAAACGGCACCCTCGAAGATAACCAGCCCAGCCAGCTTCCGAGATTTAGGTTCTGTCAAGAGGGTACCCCCGAGTTGGAAAAGGCGCGGAAGTACTTTGGAAAGGGTGAAGACTGGAAGCCTATCGAAGAGAAGAAGTTTAGCTGGTTTGATTGAGGATCTTACAGATTAGGTACCTAGTTATTAAATTTATTTGTATGCCACCTAATATTCAACCAAAGCCTTCAAAGAGTGATTCGTACGCCTTCGTCTACTGGGATAATGATATGTTTAGGACGGGACAAACGGTTTAACCTAACCTAGTAGGTTAGTTTGGTCGGCCACCGACGGTCCAAACTACGCCCCCTTCAAGCCAAGGACTTTCCAATATGCTTTTTTAATGGGTGGCTTGCTACATCGTCTAAACTCCGAGGTATGCATGCTCCGGTCTGTCATCGGAACCTACCCGGCTCTGCATGTTTGGGTGATACAACATGTGTTCGGACGCATTTTCGAAGGATATCACCCTGCTACCCTGTCGAGCAGATTATGCCCGGGAACAAGCTCTTGACTCAAACTCTCATATAGCCGGATATGATCTGACCCTCACCTCTAGGAAACAGTTTTTGGAGTACGTTACTGTCATCAGTGGCGCCAGTAGCACCAATCAACCAACAAGGAAATGTCGTGGGTGTTGCCGATCATTTAGCATCACTTAGCATCACAGTCGATGGATTTCTCATGATTGTGGGATGTTGCAAGAAGTACTGCGATGTGCCATCGGCACGACGTCCGTTTTCCCCAGGTATAGAATCTGATCTTAGGGACCCTCCCGATTAACCCATGAAACTTAGATCTGATAGATCTGAAAATGGGCTTGATGAAGTAATAAAAAGCGATGAAAGAGATCTCTGCTCGTACAAGTAGGCCAACCATCCAGACCTATGTTTTACGTTGACGTACTAAATCCCCGACGTTACGGAAGGTAAATTAAAATGCATACGGGCCATGCAGAAGCAAAAGTGATAGCCAATGCCCTGGAAGAACTACATGGTGATTCATTTGGACGCTATGTCCGTGCACGATCCTTCCGGGTCGTGCCACACACCGACGCGATGCAACGCAACGTCGGTAATCATCTGACCGTGGGGGGAAAAGGGTCAGCACCGTAGTGATCCCTGAACGCCACACCCGCTACGTGTTGGAGGCCCTGCTAAGGTGTCAGCCGGTCCCGAATTTTAATGGCGCGGTCTTGGCATTTCAACTCCTTTAGAATATATAATAGTTCTACAACCAAAATAATAATATAAAAAATTATAAAAATTATGATTTTATTTGTAAAAAGCTTCTTTACATATCTGTAATTTTAGATTTTTAGTTGCTATAAAGACACGTTCATAATTTTGGTTTGAATATAAGGTATTAAAACAGGTTTCAAGGATTATACTATTACTCAACACAATTCAATAAAATCTAAAGATATGAAAATAATAAAAACATAAATAAATAAATAATTCAAAATAGAACCTATTAGTTATTTTTCTTGAATTTTTAGGATTTTATTTATATTTATTATGTTGAGTTGAATATGTTGTTTCTTTAGCAATTTTGTGTGAGATGGACCCACATGACTTAGTCATGTGGCTCCAGGATTCATTCTCTAAGAGAGTTTAGTGTTTGTAAAAAAAAAAAAAACTTAGCTTTTAATACATCATCCTTTTGCAATTCAACATTTTGGGGGTAAAATGCCAAGACCGCGCCATTAAAATTCGGGGCCTACTGGGTGTTCCGGCGCGATCCATGGCACTTACTAGGTTAAAGCGCTATTAGAAGCACTAAACGATACTGACCTACGGTACGGTATAGTATGAACTGTTGTTGAAGAACTGTGCTTTGAACGACTACGCCCGCTTATCTGCAAGACCCTGAAATTGACGGCCGTAGGGATTAACCTACTGTAGGAATATTTTCAACCTTATTTTATCCCCGTATATAATATCTTACGCGTAAGCTTATAGAGCTAATGGTGCAGGTAGTCCAAGTATATATACATCTACATACCTAGGTAGGTAGGTAGATATTCGATTTAGGCGTGTACAGAAAACTCTACGTCTAAACTGAGAGATCCTATATCGAGGTATTTTATCGGGATCTCTAAGCACAAACCAAAAACATAACATCATATTTTGACTGATATCTTGAATATCTCCTACTCGTCAAACTTTCGTTTATCCATCGATCTCAACGCTTGGCCGTATCTCATCAAGAGCAATGGGACGGGTATGAAAGCTAACGCGATAAAACCCAACACCGAATTGCCCCAGCCCAGTCCGAGCTTTTGATACAACGGTGGTCCTGCGAGTGGAACGAAAGTCCCACCGAGGTTTCTCAATACAGCACACCCGGCAATTGCGCTTGCAGCATATATTCCAAATGCGTCAACTAAGTAGCTTCGCACCGGAATTGTGGTGGTAACAAGACCCACGCCCAGGATCCCGGTAGCGATGATTGGCGCCAAGAAGTGTGTGTGAACTTCGGCCGTCCAACCGTACATGAACATGCCAGCAGGAAGAATAATCCCGCCGAATATAACTGGCGGAAGACGCTGCTCAGGTCGAACCTGTCCGGATTTGGCTTGACGACGAACCCAGAGATCGAGCGTCGCTCGACAAAAGAAAACACCAATCACGCAGCCAATACCTACACAGAAGTCAGCGAGTATTATAATAGTTCAGCATGCATCAGCAACTTACCAATTCCTAGGAAACTGAGGCCGACTGCACTTGATGAGAAATTGTAAACTGATTCGAAAACGGAGGTGATGGTTGTCATAACCAGGTAGAGGTACCCATACACAACCGCAACATACAGAGACAATAGGAATAGAATAGGCGACGTAAAAAGCAATAGCAAAGGCCGCCCGCATGCCTTCTGAAGCAGTTGAAGCGGCGTATGTTCCGTTTCGTACTTAGACCTTATGTTGGGGTTATTTGTCTCCTTGCGAAGTCGCTTTGCTTTGTTTTTGAGGATCTGGACGGGATAGGTCTCGCGTAACAAGAGCAAAAAGCACATCTCAAGAAAGCCGCACAAGATGGTGATGATCCAGAAACACCATCGCCATCCCATTGCGCCTCCAAGGTAACCTCCTATAATAGGACCGACAACGGGTCCCAGCATCGTAGCAAGACCGACAATTGCCATCGCACCTCCTCGCTGCTCAACGCGGAAGAGATCACCGACGATGCTAGGATTGAGTGCCGTAGACACGACCGCGAAACCGTTCAGGAAGCGGAATGCTACCAACATCTGAATATTAGTGCTCAGGGCGCACGCCGCCGAGAATACGATGCAGAGGATATTGCCGGCATGGTAAATATACAAGCGTCCGTAGAGCTCGGAGAAAGGCGCAACAACAAGCGGCCCGAAGATCTCGCCAAGTTCCCAAATCGAGACGATGAACGTTATGTAAAAGTCGTTCGTCTCATTAAACTCAGCCAAGATCTGGGGCGCAACGGGCGCACAGATGATGGTCGCCAGAGACCTAAAGATTCCACGTCAGAAAAAAAAGAAAAAAAAAGAAAGAAAAAAAGAAAAAGATTCAACGTAGATGCGATCAAGTAAATAAAACTTGCACTGCAAAATCCAACAAAGAAACCAAAATAATCAAACTCCATTTGAGTTTCGAGGACCAGTTCTGAGGATTCGATAAGTCAGTCTCGTCGCCGAAATCAACCAGGGCCCCTTGCGAGGGTTCTGATCCTTCCCGAGCCGGGTCAATCGGGGCAGACGAGATGGAGGGGGAATTTGTGGCTTTTTCGACTACGTTGGACGCTTCCACCAACTCGGCCGATTTAGCGTCGTCGTTGAAAAACTGGCCGTCGGGTTCGCCCATCGTGCGAATGATTAATAGCGGTGATGTATTGGAGCGGTAGAGTGGGAGGTGTGGCATGTATGCCAAGGAGGAAAAGTCCCGGCTGCAGTATTCAAATCCAGGGGGAAAAACTGGTTGCGTGATGGTTGTTTCGTTCACTGTTACCTTTTTTTTTTCTTTTTTTGCTACGTACTACCTTGAGCTCCAAATTGCGGCAGAGAAGAGATAACTTCTGTTGGAAGATCTTCAAACAAACGGACAGGGTATTTCTTTGACGAGCCGGACGAGTAGATAAGCTACGAGATGGCTCCAGATAGGCTTCCTATTACAATGCGGAACTGTGATTGGCTAGTCGCTCATGTTGCATTCCCAAAGGAGTATACGCTAAGCCCGATTTGAGCCCTGATTGGTCGGGTCTCCGTTGGTGGGATTTTCCCTAGACCCCTTCGATTTACGAGTTATCATTTTCCGTTCTTAGGACTTACCGATGTGCATCATCACATGGATTCGATGCATCCATGTGAATTTCAAGATTGCGAGACTATGGATGGCGAGAAATAGCGTAGCACGTTTTAGCACGTTCGAACAGGCGTCACATAGTTAACTATCTATAATTCTAATTCTATGTTCTATTGGGTAGATTTGACATCCCTTGCATCCCTCTTCATGATAAACCCATGGATAGGGCACCCGAGCCTTTCCCTCTCTGCAAGAAATTCCTTAGTCGGGTTCTCTTCTTGGGCGTCGAGGCAAAAATCGCCGATAACGTAGAACCCTTGCTTCTCGTACGTGCGGCGAGCCATCTCGGTAGATTCGACGAAAGACACCAGGCCGAGTTCATCGGCTTTCCGTGTCCCCCACTCGAGCATCAAATTGGCGGCGCCGCGCCTCCTATGCGCTGAATGCACAAAGCATAGCGATATCACTGTAATAATTTCCCGAGTGGTAAGCAGCCACGAAGCCAAGAGATATAAGTGAAACTTACGGATATGCGGCTTGTTCATTAGGACTGGGCGATGTTTTCCTAAGCAGGCGAGGAGATGATCTCCTACCTGTCGCAGAGGACCTGGTGGATATCCTCGTTCAGTACCTGCATATCGTACCGGTTTTTTCAGCTCTTCTCCAACACACCTTCAGGTAGCCAAGATGCTTTTCTTGGGGGCTGCTCTACAGCGTATGGGTTTGTCTCATAAATGATATACCGCGTGCCACCGATTACTTCACCAGTACTCTCGTCGGTAACGTAGACCCAGTGACTGCCAGGCTGCATTTTATGCCAGACCAGTTGACGAGCGCAGGCTTCCTCGGGCGAGGTGCCTTTGGTGAGTTCCCAGACGCCATTAAACGGATTGCTATAGGCCTCGTGCGCCGCGGCATTTACAGCCTTGAAATCTTCATCATTGGTGAGTTCGTGGAGTTTTAGAGACATGGCGAATAAGAACGACGGGAGAGCATAAGGTTGGAAGGAAGCCGAAAGAGAGGACGGGTCGAAGCTGAAGATCAAACTCGCAAAAGCAAAGCTTTCATTTCATTTTCATGCCCCTCCAACAAACAATAATACTTCTCCGATCGGACGTAAAAGACTGTCACGTGCCATTTCATCTTCTCAGTTCTGTATCTCAGTTCTGTATGTTGTAAGTACCGCAGTCCTGTTTGTGATGTACAGGTACCCAAGCAAACCTAACACGGGCCATCCAATCGCATTTGTAGATGTATTGAATCAAACAGAGAGATTATTAGCTAAGCCACACTACGACGGGTTGAAATGCGACCAGTAATAGGGCGTAGCGCCTTGTTTCTGAATGGTTACATTTCACCTCCTTGGCTTACATGAAGTCAGTCAGTAAGCACAGAAAAAATAAAATGGTTGCATCTCCAATGCTTAGCTTAATGCTTAGCACCTGGAGCAACCTATCCGGTCTATACGGGCGTCCTCTATCTGCATTTTCGGTAGCAGCCAAGGGTAGTAATGCCAACCTTCCTCTCGTGGTATTTGCTTCTCCCACATGCATCGTCCTCTTGAAAAAAACGTGTGCTCGATGCAACGCTTCCTTCTTTTCTCTTCTGTTCCCGGGATTACCTATTATACCTGCTTCTTATAATCTAGTCGTGCGCAATTCCCCACCCGTGTTTCTACGATACAATATCGAAAATTGCCAGCCGTCTAATATGATCTACATTCAGCACAGGAGCTGACCCCTCGGTTCGTGTAAGAAAAGAAAAGTGACGTTTTTGGGTCGCCTGAATCCTTCTGTAGCAACGCCTGCACTGTCACCCAGCCGACTGCTGAGTTAATTACAATAGGCAACCCACCGCAGAATCCAATCTAATTGTCTCGGTTTTCTCCTTTTGATCGCACTCGCCATTCTGTATTAGTATGTGATATATTCGAGTAGGCGAGAGAGACGACAACAAGCAGGACCATGATTACGGCTCAATGAACTCCTCCGATTCCAACGTCTCTCTGCACGACAGTCCCGATAACCACGGGTCCGTGGTCAACCTGGTATCATGGTTTCTCATCATTTGTAGCTTTCTTCTGGTTTGCACCAGGCTCGTGACGAAATGGGGGGTGTCCAAGTCGTTCCATGTGGACGACACTATGATTGTAGCGTCGCTAGTAAGTTGCCTCTATTAAATGTGATAAATAAAAAATAGCACTCTAATTTCGCCAGGTCTTTAGCATTGCGCAAACGGTAGCGGCGTCTATCGCGGTTGGAAACGGGTTGGGGCGACATCAAGACACTCTCTCCGATGACAACATCGTATCCTTTCAAAAGGTGCGCGAGCCTTTTCATAGATCAGATCGGTGGATTCGAAATGCTAACATCCAACCAGTCCTATTATGCGGCGAATGTTCTCTTCGTAGCGAGCCAGGCTTTCTCTAAACTCTCCGTCGTCTTCTTTATAAGAGTCATATCACCTATTAATTTCCACCGAATCCTGACATGGATCCTTACCGGAGCGACGTTGGCCTGGGCGTTGACTTCGATCTTGGTGTTGATCTTCCAATGCGATACGCCGGAGACGTGGGAAATTCTGGGGGACGAGTGCATCGACCAAGACGCGATGTGGAACTACATCAACACTCTCGATATCGTGCTCGACTTTTGTCTAATATGGTTGCCATTCGTGGTAGTATGGAAGCTACAGACTCATCTACAGCGCAAGATTACAGTCATTTCGTGTTTCGCAACTCGAATCTTGTAAGTCTTGACGCATCGCATATTAGGACTTTGGGACTAACAGACGATAGGACAATCGCTGCGCTTATTTGGCAAATGATAGAGTCGCAAGATGTATCCGACCATCAAGACGCTACGTTTACGTATTGGCTCATCGGCGTCGCAATGACACTCGCCCAAAACCTGGGAATCATGACCGCCAGCGCACCATATCTAAAACCTTTCCTCGACAGTCTAGAGTCCGGAATGATTCGAAGCGACGACCTTCGCCGCCGAGGAGGCACCACGGGGAATTCTCTCTACGGATACGGACGAAAGAAGGAAAGTTCTGGCGCATCCAAATCTACGCATTCCACGTCACACGAGTTAGGAAGTCTCGGGATCGCCAACTCCCAAGTAACCACTTCGGTCACAGTGGGAACGGCGCGCAATACACGGGATTGGGATGCTAGCAGTCGTTCTAGTCAGGCAAAACTCATCAAACAGGTCAAGAGCTGGGGGGTGACGAGTTCACCGACCCCGGCGGGCGAATAATTAGTTCACATCAGGGGTTACGAATCTGTAGATATGCCGAGTAATGACTCTCTTATGATAATACCAAATTTCCACTTTTCATCTCTCTTCCCACTGTTGATAGCTTCACCTGCGGCGGTACTTACAATATCGCTAATGCGTAGTGGTGGTGGCGGGACATCCCGCAATCATCCCGCGGTGGCTTTTTTTTTTTTTTTTTTTTTTCTGTCATGCTAATGCCTGTGTGCGGCGAGGTCCACAGGTAGAATAAAACTATTCCGCATATGAATTGGCCAGTGGATTTGTCGTGCGAATCGCGGTCCTTTTTGCAGGAATGGCTGACGATATATCCGAGACTGGAAATAATATTGTGACTTGGACCGCAAGGTAGATCTTGGTTATCTGCTTCGTAAACACTATATAAGATATAACTAGATACGTAGTAAAAGTCGAAGAGGAGTGCGTTTCCAAATTGTATGTAGTAACTAGGCAGTTAAGAGTACCATGTAGTTACTATGTAGATCATTGTGTGCTTACCTCGAACCGGGTATACGATATGATTGATGGGTAGGATCTCTATTACGTGACATCTGTTGGCTCTGGTTCGTCGAATAGAGTAGCACACCCGAAGAAATCCTTCCAATGCGATGCACGGTCATCCACATCCAAAGCTGGTTCCGGGGTCATGAACAAAGCAAGTATTTCCGGCTAACGACCGAATGTATCGATACTCGACCAATCCAGCAGGTCGCGCAAAGCAGACGTTGTATCCGTTATCTCATAGCATCCTTTCTCATCTGTAACTTATTCGAAGAGAGATGATATCTCTTCTAGTTATACGCCTATAGCGCGGTATGCTGGGTAGATATTGTCCCTACCTACCTACCTGGGTATGCACTATGTACGCCAATCCCCGACGTCGCAAGCGTTCTAGGGTTAGAACAGGGCATTAGAAGCGTTCGAAAGCTTCAATGATTCCTTTTTCTCGGTTTCAGCCCGGAGCCGAAACCTTCCACTAAGAGTTACTTGAATGCCTAAGTAGGTTACCTACTCATATGCACGTGGGCTCACATTTCTCCTCGATCTTTGTAGATCTTCTTAATTACCTATGGTTATTCCCCGTAATACTACCTGTACCTATCCACCTAACCCACTCCTCATGCCTCTATCCCCATTGAACGGCGCCGCAAAGAACTAGAGCCCTCTCCGAGAAGCTTTGTCGCCCTCTGGGTAGGACGCGAAGGAAACACACCTAGGTAGCTAATTCAAGATGGCGAACGACTTCGAGCTCAAGTCGACTAAGCGTGACGACAATGAGGCGACGTCTACAGAGCTCAACATGGAGCCGACAGAAACGACGGGTGGAGGGAAGAAGTCGATTATCGATCGCGACAACCAGACTCTTACACGCCTCGGAAAAGTCCCAGTCCTCAAGGTAACGGATGATAGCCTGCCGTTAAAGCTGAAATACAGTTAATTGTTAACAATTCGTCTTATAGCGCAACTTTGCCCTTATGTCCATCCTCGGATTCAGCTGCACGGTTATGAACACATGGGAAGGAGAGCTGGTGTAAGGCTTCTCATACGCCATGTGCTTAATTATCCAACGAGACTTATTATTGACGATGCTTACAGGCTTTTCCTCCAAGCGTACGAGAACGGCGGTTCTGCGGGGTCTATATACGGGTTCATAATTGTCTGGATTGGCACGCTCTGCGTCTTCGCTACTATGGGCGAACTAGCATCGATGTAAGCGCATCGTCTTCCACGGCAAGAGGCTACGTGATCTAACACTCCATCAAAGGGCACCGACGTCGGGAGGTCAATATCATTGGGTATACATGTTGGCGCCGAACAATTGGCGCAAGTTCACGAGCTACTTCATCGGTATGTTTGCATATGCTCTTATCTAGGTGCCTACGTAGAAACTTGGGCTAAGACGTACCAGGCTGGTTGACGGTCATCGGTTGGCAAGCTGCTGTTGCGAGTCTGGGTTATCTTGCTGCTGGCCTGATTCAAGGTGTCGCTGTGATGGGAAATCCGGATTACGTACCGCTGCCTTGGCAGAAACTCCTGCTCTTATACGCCTCGGTCGCTTTCGCGGTGTTCATCAATACGGTCGTGAGCAGCGCGCTGCCGAAGGTCGAAGGCCTCGTCTTAATCCTTCACATTCTCGGATTCTTCGCCATCCTCGTGCCGTTAGTTTATTTGAGCCCTCATAAGAGTGCCGAGGAGGTGTTCACGTCGTTTTCAAATGGAGGGGGGTGGCCGACACAGGGTCTGTCCTTTATGCTTGGCATGATTGCTGCTGTGTTCAACTTTCTCGGTATGTCTTTACTACTTATAATGCGCCACTGGAATATTGCTTGGCTAACTGAATAACAGGCGCGGATGGTGCTGTGCACGTAAGCGCACTCGGATAACTCCCTTTTCCTTTGGTTTGGGTTCACTAACAATCTTCCGTAGATGTCTGAAGAGATTCAGAACGCATCCGTAATCGTCCCGCGAGCGATGATTTTTACCGTTTTATTGAATGGCACCCTCGGGTTTGGTAGTCTCCTCGCTTTATTGTTTTGCATCGGCGACATAGACTCTGCTCTGAAGTCGCCCACTAAATACCCCTTTATGGCGATATTCCAAGAGGGCGTGGGGTCGCAACGCGGCGCTCAGGCCATGGCTTCAATTCTTGTGGTCCTAAACCTCTTCGCTATGGTCTCCCTAATGGCTACGGCTTCTCGAATGACTTGGTCCTTTGCACGAGATAGAGGTCTCCCGGGATGGTTCTATATTAGCAAGGTGAGTATTGTCGCTGGTATAGAGTACCTGGGTAGATTACCAGGCTAATATTAAATCCTAGGTCGAACCCAAGACGTCGATTCCAGTAATTGCTATTGTCCTTACCACGATTATTTCCTATCTTCTAGCTCTCATCACTCTCGGGTCCTCGGTAGCGTTCAACGACATCGTTTCCTTGACTGTAAACGGCTTAGACGGCGCATATCTCATCGGGAACAGCCTTCTCCTTTGGCGTCGACTGACTGGTGGTATCCGTCCATATAACAGGGAGAACACGGCGCTGACCAACACGAACCATGAAAACTTATCGTGGGGTCCTATGAAGATCCCAGAACCATTCGGAACCGTTGTAAACGCGTTTGGCTGTGCTTTTCTCGTCGTCATGTTGTTCTTTAGCTTCTGGCCGACTCATATCAATCCCACAGCTGAAAGCATGAACATGAGTTCCTTGATGGTTGGTGCCACGTTGATTTGGTCGGTGATATACTACGCCGTCTGGGCGCGAAAAGTGTATTCCGGACCCGTCATTGAGATTAATAACAGTTAGATTACATCCAAGTAGCTTTATCGTTATATCAAATAGCTACTCGACTAAAAGCTTGGAAATAATACATGAACAACATCATACGAAAAGAGCCGTCTTCCTTGAGTCAAATCTCGTAGGGTTGCAACTGTACATTCGTCGCCAAGCGACATAGTACACGATCTCTTGTATAGCCAGGCTTCCAAGACTGCCATGAATGTAGAAGCGTTCTGAGATAAAAATAGCAATATTTACAGAACGTGAAGAGCTTATCTTGACAAACGTCTTCAAGGATGCGTTATTGAATAATATAACCTACGATGTTGGTTCGCAGATGGCGATATGGGTTTGCAACTATCTCAATTCACCTCTGTCAATCAGACCATACCCACTCTTCGATTGCTCGATGGAGCGATGAGACTTCGTGGGCTAACTATAACACACCGCTACACAGGTCTTTGTCGTATAGCCATTAAGATGCTGCTACTTTGTTGTTGAAGAGTGGCGCGACGATCGATCTGCGTAACGGGTGGGGAGGACGCCTCTCAACGAAGCTGTTATCCGACGAAGACGATCTGCGGTAAGTCTGGTAACGACGAAGAACTCGCTTTTGGACCACATGAAATTGATCCCTCTTGGTTTATTCCCGCCGACACTTCGTGATGCAGTCTTAGCTACAAGGGGATTGGGTTCCGTTTTCTTAAGACTGAGCAAGACGATGGAAGGAGCCCTTCAAGACGAGTTCCTCGTGGGGATATGGAAAAAAGCATATTTTCTCCCGAGTCTCTTAAGAGGCTCGAGGATTCGATCATAGTTAAAGGGTCCCGAGACATTGGGGCCCGCTCACGGAAGACGAAGTTCCAGATGATCGCGAAGGTCCCGGAGAGGATATTTATTGCTCAGTTGTTTCCTGTATTGGGGAACTTCCACCACCAAAGTCTGGATACCCTCAATTCCCCGAGGTAAGCCCTGAATCGCTGGTTTGCTTATGTCTTACACTTGTACAGTCTAGCGGGGGCGTTGGGACGGAGACGCCACACAACGTGTATCGTCGTGTAGGATTGTGCGAATTTTGGGATTTCTCAATCTTCTGGGAAGGTTCCGTAAAGGATGAATGGGCTACTATCATCTAAGTTGTCATTATAAGGAAACAGTTGAGAGAGTGCCATCAATTCTCATCCCATAAGCACAGAAACCCCTTTACTATGACCCAGTTTTAGAGTGAGTTGGTAATACCCAGGGGGAATTATAAGATTCTCTTGGAAATCAGTAATAGAGAGGTTCACTTTTATTGACTTACTAGGGATGGCAGTAGTTCAATTGTGTTATGATTTAGAGTGTCTTAAACACGTAGGGGTTTCACTTTTTTCCACTTATCTCATCTCACAAAGACAGCTTGGAATGATGGTTCATTCCACATGGTTTGGTCATAGAATTGAAGTCCAGTCAAGTTCATTCGTATCTCCGTTTTAATCTCCTCTTGTGTATATCATGCGGTATCCCGATTAGACGTCGGCTAGTTCGTACACAACCCCTTTCAGAGCGAAAAACATGAGAGGTTGGTTGGGAGAGTAGATATGAAGCCTGTTGGTAGTGTCACTTGTCGGAGAGTTCTCATAACCCCTATTTTCGTTTCTGGAATAGCAACCTCCCTTGCCTCCCTAGAAGTATCGTTGGTGCTGAAGCCAATATCCTTGTATTTATAGGTATGCATCGATCATAGCACTAAGACAAGTAGAATGTTGAATCCTCCTAATATCCCATCTCTAGCCCCTCACTAGACACCATGGACTCTTTTGCCCCTTTGTTGGGACTATTCAGTTCTCTATATCCAAACTCCCCGACTACTCCCGATGGAATAGCGTGTCAGCTACTGAGCGATGCGTTTAACAATGCGACGATCCACTCAACCAATGTCCAGTATAACTCGTTATACACTGAGAATTGGTAGACCTATTAACCCATACGTGATGACTCTAGTCTTTAACGCTTGTATAGGTCACAGACAGCTTGGGAATCTCCAACCTGTATCTTCCAGCCCAATACTGTTATAGAACTACAGGCCGCAGTTCCTATAATAGTGAACGCCAACGCAAGTTTCGCTATCCGATCTAGAGGTCATATGCCCGTTCCGCATGCCGCATCCATAGATGCAGGTGTTTTGATCGACTTGTCTAAATTTGGCGGCACTCAATACCACACTGAAAAGAGCGTAGCGGTTATAGGTGCTGGGCAAAGGTGGGCCGACGTTTACTCTGAACTCGATCAGTATGAGGTCACCGTTGTTGGTGGGCGGGACTCGTCCCCTGGTGTAGGTGGCTTAATACTTGGATGTAGGTCTCTCCATATGGCGTTTAATAAGGCAATACTAACCTTTCAAGGTGGCCTTTCTTACCTTTCAGATCTATACGGTCTTGCGTGCGATAATGTTGTCAACTTCGAGGTAAGGCCCTACATTCCCGAAATACAATCCTAAAGTTATTAATATCTCTTAGGTTATTATTGCAGACGGTTCACTCATAAACGCCAACCAAGATTCAAACTCAGATCTATACTGGGCCTTGAAGGGCGGTGGGAATAACTTCGGTATTGGTTCAGCCACTATGGCTTCTTAGTTCGGCATAACTGATACCTGTCTTAGGTATTGTAACAGCCTTTACGCTTCGGACATATCCTATCTTCCACATATGGGGCGGGACAAAGGTCTACCCCTTTGAGGCTTTACCCGACGTGTTGGATGGATTGGCGGAATTCCAGACGAACCCGAAGAAAGATCCTTATGCTCAGTTTAACATGGACATATATGTGACCAACAAGACGCTTGGTGTGGCCCTTACTCTTGCGTACTTGAAGCCCGAAGAAGCTCGGACCGCATTCGCCCCCTTTTTTCGGCTTGACGAGATGTGGAGTGCTGTTACCGACACGACTAGTCTAAGAACGATACACAACTTAATAAGTGAACATTCTATTCCTTCCATGCCGCGGTATGTTATTCCAAGCACACTTCCGTACTATGGCTAACAATATCAAAGGATTGAGTGGACTACGACAAGTTTCCAACCAAGCCAACAATTATATAGATCCATAAGAGATATCTTCTCTCAGTCTCTCGCAGTGCATAGGCTTGGGAAACTAACGGCTGGGACCGGAGCCTTTACTCTACAGGGTATCTCCGCTAATGCCGTCAAGGCTGGGAGACGTAGTGGCGGGAACGCCCTGGGATTGGAGCTGGTAGCACAAACCTGGATCCATACAGATGCCGGCTGGTGGTTCTCAAAAGACGACGAAACCGCCCATAACTCTATACGGAGTCTGACTAACGAAATTGAGGCGACCGCGCAAGTTCAAGGGAAATATCTTGCCTATCTTTTTATGAATAACGCAGACGTCAGCCAAAGCGTCATTGAGCATTACGGAGAAGATAATATAAAGAAGCTTAAAGAGGTACAACAGAAATATGATCCGGACGCGGTGTTTCAACGATTGGTTCCCGGGGGGTTCAAGCTGCCTCAATCCTTCGGGTGAGCCGAGCCTCAGTCAAGACGTTTGGCTTGTTTGTTACAACTTTCCTAGTACGATGGCACAGGAAAGAATCTGCGCGCATGCATATAGGGTTTAATATGCAGCTTGTATTGCCTCATGTAGCGCTCGGTGTAGGAATTATGGTATCTGCCTTCACTTACATCTGGTAATCATATGTCGATCAACGGCAGTTCGAGACCCGATGTCCAAGCCTGCATCTCTCCTACCAAGAGTCCTATATGCAGTAACGTCGAATGAGGATGCGAATGTGAAATTGAGGGGTGAGGGGAAACGCATATTAATATAGCCAGGGTATACCACTTACGGTCAATAGGTAGGGTAGGTAGGGTAGGTAGGTAGGTACTTATAGTTCTCAATCTCAACAGATAGAGGCTTGCATGCTGGCGGATTTTTGGACGACCCCTATTAAGATTATTGACATGTTAACAAGACACAAACAATTATAAATTGTAGTGAGATGCCTCAATATTACCTGATGTATTATAAGTCGGATAGTCCACGGTAACCCCGCGAACGGGCCTTATAGGACTTTTATATGGTCGAAGTTTTGGATTGCACTTGTGCAAATTTTTATTAGCCAATTTGTAAACATTTCCTTTCCCTTCTATTCCGATTGGGCAAAGAGACTTCCCATCTCCTACCACCGATTGTCGCAATATTGGTTTTATATACCACTCGACGTCACCTTGGCTTTTCAGCTACCGTCTCATCAGCCAATCGCACGCTACATACCTTACAACTTCTGAAAGTACCATGGATATCTGTGCAAGTCAGTACGAAGCATGTAAGGCTTCTCGTGGCACCAATTGGGAAGGAGAGGAAACATGAATGAGGCTCTGACGCGGACTCCGAAATAAATCCCCGCTCTCTGTATTTTAATGTATACCTAATCTCGCTCTTCGTTAGGCATCTCAGTCATGAAGCTCTATTAGCACCAGTGGCCAGTCTTTCTATTGAGTAAAATATGGATTCACTTTCGAATCAATTACCACCAGGGACGGATCTCTGCAAAATACCGGCCGGTATTCCTCCCCCTGGGAAATCGTCTAACCTTGACAGCACATACCTAGCGAACCTACTAATATCTCTCGGTATCATAATAACAACTATCGCGGTTGTCTTTGGCCTCGGCAGGCTCTACGTTAACTTCAGAAAACTGACAGTTGGTGACTGTGAGATACCATCTAAGCACCTACTTAGTATTACTTCTACCTACGACATTATGCTAATGCGAGCCGACCAGCTTTCGTTCTTGTTGCTGTTATATCCAATACCACCACATTAGTTTTGATGAGTTTTCGTACGTGATACCATACTATTTACCCCTATTCAGACGATAACCGTTTCGCCCTTAGACGCCAAATACTTCCGGCATATATGGGATATGCCGTTATGCTGGTTGAACGATTACTCTGGGAAGGCGAGTAGCAAGTTGTCTTGCCCTTATATTTAAACGAGACGTTATTAATATAGCATGTGTTGCTTATAGCTAGCAATTGCTTGGCAAATACTCGCGACCTTCAGCACGTTTCCCGGCAGAGTGGCTACCTTGTTGCTATTCTACCAGCTCTTTACCATATCTCGCCCGATAAGTACCTCGATATGGATCGGTATAGCTTTCAGTTTTATCATTACGGCTGGAAGCATATCCTTAGAGTCTTATGGCTATGCCCACGCAAAGACTCGGGACAGTCCCGATGACGCCAACGGCCTCATAACTCTATGGACTTTGCAGTGGGGGATTGCGGGGGCCGTAGCAGATACCTTGGTTGACATATACATCTTTATCCTGCCCCTTCCTATAATATTCAGGTTGAATATGTCTAAGAAGAAAAAGCTGCAGGTCTCGGCTATTTTCTTCATAGGTCTACTGTAAGAGCACCGCGCTACAGGGGCCGCTTCCTTGGATATTGATAGCTAATGTCTTTTAGGGGTATTGTTGTTAGCATCGTAGCACTGGCATATAGGATCGTGGCATTGCGAAGCCACAACGTCGATAATACATACAATACCGGACTCGTAATGATATTCAGGTACATCCCCTATTTCTCCCTACTTTGATTAAGATGGTTGAAGAAAACATGCTAAAGGGCACAAATACTTCCTCAGTCTTGTGCAGATGAACGTGACGCTCATAATTTGTTCTACTACGGCATTCGTTAGCCTCATACGTTTCCACCTCTTAGAGTCGCAAACCTTCAAGGCCTTCCGGTCGATGTTAGGATCCAGTAGTAGCGCGTCTAGTCGGCCAAGCCTCATCAAGTCCTGGCAGGGCCCTAATCGACCCCGTACCGGACGTAACGAAACACCGAAGCAGAAGCATAGAAGCTTGAGAGACATGGCCGACTATACCGAGGTAAGCGACACATGTTTACTCAATAGTGGGGGGCCAACTATAGATGTCGAGGGACAGAGAAATGTCATCGCGACTGGCGATATAAATAAGGATGAAGGCACCGAATTGAGGATCCTAAAAACGAGGGATATTGATCATGACTCGGTTTCACTTCCATCGGAACCCGGAAACACAGCTTCTTCTATCAAGGCCTTCGACCAGGAACAGCAACAGAGTATCACATAATACTCCTTATTAGCAGCTTGTATAGTATGAAGTAATATACTTGGTGATTAGTATTTCCGTATGAGTGAAACTAAATTAATAGTTCCTAGGAACCGCAACTACGCCTTGGGAGGCGGATATGTACCTAGATAAAATATAGAAGAAGACGGATGAAATCTGAAAGGTGGAAAGGTGGGTACCTAGGTACCTGCTTCCTAGGTACCTGTTTCCTAGGTAGAAGCTTTTGATGGAAGGTGCATACCCAGGAGGTACCTAGCCAGCGACCTCGTCAGTTCAGGTTAGGTCAGTTAATCATATATGCCTGACCTTATTCAGGTCAGGTTAGGCTTTTTGAAATTTGAGGCTTACCTGGCCATATTGTAAGCTTGGCCTGAGGTATTAGTTTTATTAATATTGGTAAAATTTTGGAAGTAAAATTTCTTAATTTTTATTAGTTAAATTTGGTACGTACCAAAATAGATACCCACCTAACCCTACTACTACCTATTTTGGAAATTTTTCTTTTATATCTTTTTTTTAAAAATATTAAAAAATTGTTATAACCTTAAAAAATACCATTTTAGCTAGTCTTAATATATATTTTTATTATTCCGAATTTAATATGTATTTTATATGTACAGATTAATTTATAGTTTAAGTTCACTTTTATTTTTTATATAAGTGGTTATTCCTTCCTTTTTTAGTCCTTTTTCATTTCTTTTTTTTATATTTATTTTTTCAAAATTTTTAAAATATTAAAATATTATTATTATTTTGTTTTTTGAGGTTTTAAATAGCTTTATATAGTTTTTTAATATATTAAATTTTTATTAATTAAAACCTCTTAATATACCCTTATTTTTTACATTTTTTTATTATTATTTTAAAATATTAAAAAATATTGTAGTTGTTAAAATTATTAGAGTAAATAGTTTTAATTAAAATCTATCATATATATCCCCCCCTTCCCCCCCCCCCTTACATCCTTAATATTAAATATTTTAATTATTAGGGTGGGGGTATTTAATTGCCACCTTTGCCACCCTTACTACCTTATTTAAAATATTATTATTTAATTGTTACCTTTATCACCCCATATGTATTCATAATTAATATTTATTTTATTAGTTATTTTATTATATTAAGCCCTTTTCCTTTTTTAAGGCTTTTAGTTATTCTTTTTTTTTATAAAATTTTCTTAAATTTTTTAAAATATTATTAATATTATTATATTTATTGAAAATATCACTTTAAATACCTTTATTTAATATCCCCCCTTTTCTATAACACCTATAATAATTCCTTTAAATTTTCTATATTATTTATATTGTTTAAATCCTCCAACCTTAATATGGCTTCATACTTATTTAAATTTTTTAAATCCATTATATTTGGAGGTATTATTACTTTTACTATTATTTTTTACCCTAATTCTATTTTATTTATAAAGTTTCATAATTTCTCTAAATTATTTTTATATTAATATTTCAAGCACTAAAACATCTTCAACATCAAAATCTTAATATTTTAACATTATAACATCATTATTAACTTATATTAATTAAATATGTATTTGTATTTAATCAATATAATAAAGATAATTAATATATTTATTATTAATTTATATAATTTCAGGAAGTGTTTTTAATTGTGTTTTTATTAATTAACAATACTACTACCTATTTTTATATATTTAGTTTTATATATATTAAGATATTGGTTAAATTCATTATTAATTAAAACTTTATTTTTTTTATTATTATTATAATTATTAAATTATATGGAATTAAAAGATTTTATTAATATATTAATATTATTACTATATTTAAGATTTAATCTTAGGGTTAGTATAAATTAATTAAGTATTAATAAATCCATATATTCCTCCCAAAACACCCAAACTTTTATTTTAATATTTTTTACCAAATTTAAATACTTAATTTTAATTATTTTTATCTATTTGCCAAAGTGAAATATAATAACAATCCAATATAAAGGTAATTTATTATATAATTCTTAGTATTTTTAGAGTTTTTCATAAATTCAAAGTAAATTACAACATATTTTTTTAATCTTAAATTTTCTTAAATTAATTGTGTTCACTTTAATATTATTAGTAATATATTTCTTCTTATAAGTTTGGAAGAAATAAAATATAATCTTTTTACCATATTTAATAATCTTCCACTTATATCCCAAAAATTATTAACCCAATATATAAAGGTAGCAAAATAAAATAATTTAAAAAATTGGAAAATAATTAAAAATATTAAGATTAATTTTTATAATTTATAAATTAATAAAGTTTTTTATATTAATTTAAAGGTTTTTAGGATAGGTAATAATAAAATAATATTTATATTAAAATTCTTTTTAATTAAATTATATTTTATAAAATATTTTTAAAAATAATCCTTAAGATTTTATAATGATCTTATTATATTAAATATTTTAACTTTATTTTTTTTATAATATAATATAATTTCTTTTAAAAATTAAAAGATTTGGTGTATTTTTTTAAAATAAATCTAATTTTTAATAATTATTTTATAATTAATTAAAAATCTTATTATTAAGTTTAAAAATATATATTAATAATAATAAAAATTATTTAAAACTATTTTAAAATGTAGGTAACTCTTAATCTTATAAAGTATTAAATTTTATTAAATATTATTATAAATTTTAATAACATCATATTCTTATACCTCTTCCAATTCCTCATCCATATCCCATATAATTTAGATAATAGAAGAATAGTGGGATATAAGAAATACAAAGGAATCCTCATCATTTAATAAATCTATTTCTTTAACAAACTTAATTACTTCATTAGTACTAACCTTTATTTTAACTTTTGCTATTTTTTTATAAAAAGCGAACCGACATTATAAATTCTAACATATATATACAGCCAATTGATATACCTTTTAAATAATTAATATAACAATAAACCTCATTTTATTACCTAAAATTTTTTTAAAAATAAAATTAAAGGCAATAATATTTAAAATATACCCAAAATATTACATATAACATTTCTTAATGAGTTTTTTAACTTTTATCTTTATTAATAATAGGTTCTAATACTTAAAAAGGCATTATATAACCTTATTATTAATTAAATAAATTAATGGAATTTATTATATTATAATAATTTTATATTTATTAATAATATTATTTAAAATATAATATCCAAATATATCCTAAATATCATATTCTTTTATTATTAATATCAAATATGTTAATATATTTTTTTTTATATAGTTACCATATATTTAACACAATTCAATTAATTATATTCTATATTTAAAATCCTTGTTAATATAATATGCCACTACTATCAAAATAGTTTTCTTATTTGATAATTGCCACATATTAAATGAAAAATAAATCTTCAATTTTAAATGGAATTGGAATTACTATTTAATTGTACCACACATTTTTTTAAAATATTTAATTAACCAATCAATCATTGTATTTC
The DNA here is from genome assembly GCA_025201765.1 of Daldinia sp. FL1419. Taxonomy (NCBI): domain Eukaryota; kingdom Fungi; phylum Ascomycota; class Sordariomycetes; order Xylariales; family Hypoxylaceae; genus Daldinia; species Daldinia sp. FL1419. The sequence continues at coordinate 234,470 of MU623386.1, forward strand.
CAACCTTTGGCACTATTTTTTAAATTAATATAGGGTTGTGAAATGTGAGTATATCCTTAAATTCATCTTATATTACCACATTTAATAATATATTATAATAATTAATAAATTTAAATATTAAATATTTAAAATTATTAAAAATCTTTATCATAAACTTTTTAATACTTTAAATAAAGAATTAATTCTTAATATTCAAATTAAGATTAATTTTATTATTATTTTAACTAAAATTATTTAATTTAATATTAAACTTAATTCTTACAAATAAATTATAACACAATTTATTAATACCTACCACATACCTTTTAACATTATTGATAAATTTAACAAAAAATTTCCTTATTTTATTCATTTTATTACAATAATGATAAAATTATAATTTTTCATTTTTTTAAAAATATATAATACCCTTTTCATCAATGATCTTATAAATAAGGATTAAATAATCCCCATACTTAAAAATCCCTAAAACAATAATTATATAAAATCATTAATTAACAATATATTCAACCCTATTAATAATAATATATAATAATAATTACCAAATAATATTTATAAAGATATTATTTTCTTATTAAACAATTTGCTCTTAAATTGTTTTGTAATTTGAAGATATTTTAGATCCCATTACAAAACAAAATCATACATTAATTATGGTGGTATTTTAAATTTAATAATAAAATAAATAAAAGAACAGAAAAGAATAATAGGATAGAATAATTACTTTTCCAAATCAGGACTATAATTTATAATTAGTTTTTAAATATGATATACTCAATGAAAAACAATAAAAATTCTGTAATTTAATAAATATTAAAATTATTTAAATAATCAATCATTACTTTATTTAAATTAAATATTTAATAATATCTTTATTTTTAAAAAATAATATATAATTAATAAAATAAATATATTACTAATAAAATTATTAATAAAACTACCTTAAATAAATCAATTATATATTTTCAATTTATATTAAAATAAGATTCAAAAACTTCAACTTATCTATTTACTAATTAAATAAAAAAATTTTGGGCCTAGCCTGGGTAGGCCTTATAAAATTTAGACCTGGGTAGGTCAAGTTAAGTCAGGTACAGTTCAGGTCAGGCTTTTAATTGAACTGACGAGGTCGCTGTACCTAGCACAGTACTTGCCTCGCACCTTCCGAGCCTCGTACTTGCCACATCAAGACTTATATACCATAGCAACAGAGTGTTCTTTCGACCTACGCTAGACGACTGAGAAGGGTAAGTCCCCCTTCCCCGGGTGGCTTAGCCGTAAAGGCGTCAAGAAAGGTCAGTAAAATCCCTTCGTGGAAACATGTTTGGGGTTTTTGTAGGTTGCCCATTCGACTCCTCCTGGGGTCTGCGGCAACTGAGCTTTTTGTACTTTTTTATTTTTTTTTGATTCTTTTTTTCTTACATGCCTCGCAGTTTAATCTATTTAGGTACCTGAGTTATCATATAAACATGGTTACATATTTCAAGTGACCTATTTCGTATTAATGAGACAATGCACTCTATACTGAATCCATTATTTACAGCAAGAACTTCTTCCACTTGCAATTATGGCCAAACAGGAGTATGCCCGACTTTAGGAGGGATATTGTGCTAGCCTTGATCGATTCTTAAAGAGGAAGGTTATCCGTGCACGCAATAAAGTATTTTTATTAAATACATCCACAAATTTAATGGGTTAATAACTGACCTAAAAAAGTCCCCACTTCAAGAATTCTAAGAAAATATATATTCTTTTCCCCTTATCTTATTTTTCTTAATAATTGTAAATATTTTTATATTTTTTTTAATTTTAAATTATTTATTATATAATCCTAAATTTAAATTATAAGGGTTTTTTTATACTCTTTTATAATATAAAATATTATATTTTAAATTAAAAATAATATTTAATTTTTTATAAAATAAAATTAAAAAATATATAATTTAGACTTAAAAAAGAAAAAAATTATTATTATATTTTAAATTACAAAATTTATATAATTTAATTACCAAATAATATTTAATATATT
>MU623387.1:0-220864 GCA_025201765.1 Daldinia sp. FL1419
ATAATATTTAATATATTTAAAAAAACCTTTACATTCTAAAATTCCTATATTAAACTTTATATTTAACTTAAAAATAATTTAATACTTATTAAAGAATTCTAAATATAATTATTTAAATTTATATTTAACTTAAACAATTATAAAATAATTTTAAAAAAAAACCTTATATATATTAATAATTTTTTACATATTAATATTTTATATTTTAATAATAAAAAATAAAATAATTTAATTTTAACATTTTAATTATATATAATAAGAAAAATTATTATTATAAAAAAACCATATAAAGTATTAAATATAAAAAAATTTAATATATTATTTAATAAAGGAATTTTACAATTTGAAATATATAATATATTAATTTATTAAAAAATAACAATTTTTAAATCATAAATAATCTATAAAATAAAAGGAAAAAATATACTAATACCTTATAAAAAATTAAAGCTTATTATTTAAAATTATAATAATTTTAATAAAAAATTCATTATAATATATACCCCTACCATCCAAAAGACAAATTAATACCTTATTCTAACCCTAACTCCAATTTTTTAATATTAAGGTATAAAAATTATAATAAAGGATATTATTATAATATATACCCAATTTAAAATATTTATATAACAAACAATATTTATACAATTACTAATAAAATTAAAAAATAAATATCTTAAAAAAATGTTATTACATATTGTTAAACCATTATATAACTTAATTAAATTAGGGATATATTAATTGTGGGAATATTAGTCATGTGACTATGGTGGTACAAGACCCACTTTAATCCTGTATATAAACCACATATTCTGATTGTACGATCAGAATACGTATTTATCTTCTACAACCACTTTTTATTGAATTAATACAAATACCCTCACTTTTTACTATTGCATATAATGGTACCTTATCCATCCAATACTAATTAGTGATTGATGATAAGTTAATAGCAACAAATTAATCACAAACCAGCTAGGATGCCCAAAAAGGAGGAGACAAGTTTAATAATAAATATAATAACCTTAAAATTTCATATTCCAATATATGGTTTTAAATTTAGGATTTTATGTTCTTATATATGGTTCTAAAAATATTTATATTTTATACTAAATTTAAATTTTAATAAAAAGAGGTAAATAATTTTAAAATTTTATATTCTAATATATGGTTTTAAACCTGGAACTTTATGTTATTATGTATAATTTTGGGAATATCTTATATTAATTTAGGATTTTTGGAAGGTAGAAACAGTTTTAGCGTTGAATTTATAAGCTGAGATCTATGTTTATCATGTACAAATAAATAATATTAAAGCTTTTTTTATTGGTGAAATGGTTTTGGGGGAATCTGTATTAATTGAGCTATTTTGTGTCTATTATATATTTATATTTATTACAATATTACCTATTAATTAAACCTATATGTCCATCATATACCTATGTTTATAACATGTGCCTATATTTATATTACCACCTGTATTTACAATATTATAAGAATTGTTAAGAAAGAACAACAAACACCAAAATCATATTGCAATTTTACCCCACCAGTAAAATAAACCTTAGGCTTTACCTAAAAATTCTTCAACCCCACCCCCACCAAAGGTTTTGCCTATCACCAATACCTGAAGAAATAGTAGCTTAGCACTTAAGGAGACAACAACAACTCAACACCTGAAGAGAACAGCAGCTCAACACCTAAAGAAACAATAAGCGGCTCCATAAGCACCTTAGCAAGTTCCATAAGTATTTCAACAAACTCCAGCAATTCCTTAACCATTTACAAAAAGAAAGCCTTTAAAACGTTCTTAATACCAATTATCTTACAATATAAATAATATCAACCATATCCATTAATTAATTTGAACGAATAATAATTCTTAAAAAAAAAGAATTATCAAATAAGATTATATATAAAATCATTATATATTTTAAAATGGTTAATTATTACATTTTTAAGTAAGATTTGCAAAAATAACTAAATTTTTAATTATTTTTACATTTTGGGATATATAAATATAAAAAGTTATCAATTTAATTTGATTTAAATAAGAATAAAAGGAGGATCATAATAAGAACTGATCTTGATACGTTTTAAAACGCTTTAAGATTGTGACCTAGCTGGCGCTCGTACGAAGTAATATCACATGACTTCACGAGAAAAGAAAAAGTTGCCAGTGTGGGAATATTAGTCATGTGATTATGGTGGTACAAGACCCACTTTAATCCTGTATATAAACCACGTATTCTGATTGTACGATCAGAATACGTACTTATCTTCTACAACCACTTTTTACTGAATTGATACGAATACCCTCACTTTTTACTATTGTATGCAATGGTACCTTATCCATCCAACATTAATTTAAAATTTATTTATATTATTATTAATGGGAATTTAATATAAAATTATTAATATTTAATCCATACTTATTAATAATAAATATAGTTCTGTTTAAAATTATAAGTTTTTAAATAAATAATATTTTAAATATTAATATTATAGAATTTTTAGTAGTAGAAGATAAAATATTTATTAAAGTTGGAATTAAAACACGCCCTCAAAAAATATTAAATATTAAAATTAAAAATTTTAATAGTTCATATTTTATTATTTATAAAAAAGATTATAATATAATTATTATATAAAAGGAATAGGCTAAGAAATTTAAATAATTAAATACAAAATTATTAAATATAATTAAGAAGTTTATTGAACAGCGGGCATAAAAAACGTATATTTCTTTTATTTGTTAACCTAAGGTGGTTTTTAATTATTTAATAACGGTTTAATATTTAAAACCAAATTTTAAAAAAATAAAAACCCTTAATACCTAAATTAAATGGTAAATGAATAATTAATTGTGAAGATTTAATTATATTAATTTAAATTTTTAAAATTTATATTTATATATTTTTATTAATGATTTATTTATGAATAATAAGGATTTAAATTTATAAATTAATTATATTATTATATTAAGTAATAAAGAATTAATTAATTAAAATAATAAAATTTAAATTATTAACAATATTATTTATTAATTATCCATTAAATATAAATATATTACCCGGAATATATTCACTAATAAAATCTATAAAATGGTCTAAGGTTTTGATGTTGGATATGTTATCTACTATATAATTAATATTATTTTGAAATGTTTTTTATTACCTAAGGCTCTATTAATCCTATATATTAACTTATTTTTTTTATACTAATACCTCATCTAAATAGGTAATATTAATGAAAAAAGGTTAATGATTAATTTGATAATTTTACAATAATTATATAAAAATTAAAAGATCAATAATGTTCAATAAATTTACAATATATATAATCCTACAGACGTCATAACAAAAGTATTTCTAAATAAAATTATGCAAACGTTGGTAGAAAATAATTAAATTAATTTGTAATTAAAAAAATAAATAAAATAAAAATTAAATATTAGATTTATAACATAATTGCAAAAAGAAAATAAAATAAGTAATAATTAAATAACTTATATTTTTAATCTGGTATACAACCCTTAAGAAGTACTTATATATCTATTATTATATAAAGATAGGTTTCCTACCTATCTCTCCTAAATAGCTTTCTTCTTTAAACAATTACAATATACCAATCTTACCTTTATTGTTATTTATTTTATTATTATCTTACTTTTATCTTACATACGTACCTACCAACAGTAGAATTGTAAATAAATTAAATTTTAATGGGGATAAATTAAGCGGTACCCCAAGAACACACAACTGATGCTTATGCTTACCCCCCATAAGTTTTTCCATGCTTATGTAACAAAACATCCCCTTATCTGGAATCCGACCGGCTGGATTGATTTGCCTCCACCACGTTAGGTTCCTATACAATTACGGATACTAACCTCTAAATCACTACCTATCTTTGTACACAGTTCCTAGAAAGATGAAACCTTTAGCATTACTTTATATTCAACTACTAGCAACAGCAGCATCCGCCCAAAACATCGCTTTGCCGTATGGTATACACTCGAAACCTAAAATGCCTAACCCTCAGAAGCCCCTCATGGACATCGGTCCCGTCATGCCACCGTCGGAACAACCCGAAGGCTCTGAACGGTCGCCTCCTCAAGGAGGAGTACTTATCTCTGATGTGATGGGTCGAGATCGTAGTATTAACATATTCGCTGGATTTACCCGCGATATCGCTTCGATATCTTCCCGTCTTGACGACTCGTCAAAAAATAGCACCGTCCTTGCCCCGCGAAATTCGGCTGTCGAGAACCTACCACGCAAACCCTGGGAAGACCCCAAGGACTACGACGCGCTCGGCGCGAATGCATACGAGGGCGAGGACGGACAGGATAGGGCTCACAGAAACCTAAGGAGGTTCGTGGAAGCACATGTAGTCTCCGCCAGCCCTTGGCAAGAGGGGGAAAAAGTTAAGACGTTACTCGACGGGGATAGAGAAATATGGTGGGAGATGAAAGAAGGTGTAAGAGTTGTAAGTCGTCCCGAAATACTGTCGGCTAATATACACGCTAACGATCTTAGATTCAACCTGACGGGATCCAAGTAAATAGCATTGCGAGCCGAGTCGGGAATGGAGAGCTATGGATTTTGAACGGGGTACGGAATTACGCTTAGGCACTAGAGACATACTAAGTAGTACTTGTAATATGCGTAGCAGCAGCTGCCACTTTCCAATTTTCGTTGCGGTACATAGTTGTAGTTTTATAACGTAATTCCGAGGCGATGGGGTAAATGGAGTTAAGGAGGATACAATCTACGAATACGGATGACTTATGGGTCTACCGCTGAGGCCTCTTATTTCTAAGTTTATACCTGGCCTTGGAAAATTAGCTATCAGCTGGCGGATACGGTTGGATTCGGGTTGTTTAATAGGTATCTTATACTTACGCGACGAAGTGTAGCAAGATAAGAGTTAAAACATTTAGCTTTAACTATCTAATAATATGTTTTGACTATTAGTTAACTATAACCACGCAATGACAACCTTAGTATGTAAGAAATAGCTATAAATAATATTGGGCCACGTATTTTGTTCCTATATGCTTCTCTCCTATAATGAGGTAGTTTATAATATTGTTTGCTCAACCAAGCTTCTTAGCAATCTGATAGCTTTGATGATGGATTACGTACCTAGGTACCTAGGTAATATGGCAAACACGGGAGGTTTCGTATTGATTGATAAGCAAATAGATAGCAAAACGCGATTTTCAATGTCTCTTCAAAGTTCATCTGATACGAGGCTAGATGAATTATATTGCTTCACTATCGTCATAAGTGAAGAAGAATAACCAATTAGAGTTTCCATGACCGAGGTCGGTATTGGCGCGTATTTGATTACATAGTACATAGCTCAAGAACCTCCACTTAATACTAAACTAAATTTGGAGCAATAAGAAACCTACCTCCCCTCTTATCTCCATGTGACCTGCGTAATAAAATAAAGAGGGCCACTTTGTTCGTTATCGGCCGCCGCTGATCGCACGGCAGAAACCTTGTCTCCAAGCTGTCGCGGCTTGATCTCATTTAGCTTTTTCCTCTCCAACAGAACTTATAAAAGACATCATTCTGTAACGCGCTCTGTTTTGTCTGGTAAAACGTTATCCATGTAGAAAGTAAGTCGAGTCCTGTTACCGAAGAGCGCGACTTTACCCTTCTCCTTTTTCTTGGATGGACGGCTTCTAAAGTTGGCTCTTTGAATTGTCGATCTCCTGACTGGCTTCGTTGGGCTTCGCTCCCAACCACGCGCGCATTTCAAAACACATTGCGAATCGGTTTAGCTAACACATCTCAACTCTCAGGTTCGCGCTATTAAAGCGAAATGAACTCCCATCCCGAGGAAATGTCGCACCGCGACCGCGAGTCGGCCGAGCGACATCAGAGGGATCAATTCCCTGCTGGGACTCCCCGCCAAAGCAATACCGCGTCCTTACAAATTCATCAACCCGTCGCCTCGCGACTACCCGGTGCCATCCATAGTCCTGGAGGTCTTCTAGCGACCCATGGAGGCTCGGGACCACCTATTCCTCTCGGTGCTCCTTCCGGCCCCGTAAACACGTTTGGTGGCCCATTGCAAGCTGAGCCGAGCCGTCCACTTCCTCATAACGCCCAAAATGCATCAAACCAGATGTTCGGAGCCATAGGCGGTCATAATCAGGGCCCTCCTGGATCTTCGGGGCCTGCAGCACATATATTTGGGGGTCCGCTTCAACAAGAAGGGAATCGAACCTCGCAGGGTATACCATTTGGCGGTAGTGGTGCTGGGATGCCAGGAGGTCACCCAATCCCCAGCGGTGGTGCTAGTGGTATGCCGCAGGCGCAGCAACCTATCCTTAATGTAAGTCTAATACAATTATCATACAGTCCCCTATCATACCGAGATCTTATAGAGTGGACTTATCCGAGCTCCTGTTTTTTTCGTGTGTTCGTTCGTTGTCTCTTTATGTGGGACGGATAGTTGCTGCTCCCGCCGCTAGGCATATATTCATTTTACACTATTTACACTATTAACACTATTAACACCATTACCATTTATTATACACTTACCCTAACATTTTACCTACTCCCTTACTCGGACATCTTTCCAAGACTCCATGAATAGTACATGGGCAACAAGTTCTCTAGAGCCTCCTGGGGTTATTAATAGCCACAGTTGATTTTTTATTTTTATTTTTATTTTATTAATATTCGCATCTAATCGCTTGCGCATACCAAATTCCGATTGTCTGTCTGCTTGATGCACTAATGTATAGTCTTCTCAGGACGCCCTCAGTTACCTAGACCAGGTCAAGGTGCAATTTGCCGACCAGCCGGACGTGTATAATAAATTCCTCGATATCATGAAAGACTTCAAGAGTCAAACGTTAGTTGGCATACCAAATTAAATAAATAAATACGATGAGTATAAGCTGACCCGAGCGCTAGAATTGACACGCCTGGTGTCATCAACCGCGTATCAGAACTTTTCGCCGGCCATCCAAATCTGATTCAAGGTTTTAACACCTTTCTACCTCCGGGATACAGAATCGAATGCGGCGCGGGAAATGATCCGAATACAATTCGCGTTACTACGCCCATGGGAACAACAGTTCAGTCTATCACGGGTAGAGCGAATCAAGGCGACGGTGCGCATGGCCAACCGGGAACGAACGGGCCTTTTTTCAACCACCGTACGAGCAATTGGCAACAGCAACACCCGCAGCCGCAGCACAGTATCGAAAGCCCCGAAGCTTCTTTCAGCGCCCCCGCGTCAAACGGTCCGAGCTTGTTCAGAGCCGCTCAAGCTCAAGCTTCGGAGTTCGACAATCCAAATGCAGGAAACCCACAACAGCGTGGCACATCCCAGATGCAAAATAATTCAACTACGCCCAACGCGCCTTCGACCCGTAACGCCTTAACACCAACTCCAGGTGGTTCGCAAGGGGGACCTGGCAGTGGGAATCAGCAGGCAAATATTGAAAAGCGTGGACCGGTTGAATTTAATCATGCCATTAGCTACGTGAATAAAATCAAGGTAAGTTCTTAACTCGAGAGCACATGGACAAACAGTGACTTTTAACCCCACAAAAATTTGCACGGTGGAATTACTCGAACAAAAATTGCTAACTTATGTGCACTTAGAACCGTTTCCAAGATAAACCAGAAATCTACAAGCAATTTCTCGAAATTTTACAGACCTACCAGCGAGAACAGAAACCGATTCAAGACGTCTACGCTCAAGTTACCACCCTATTTAATACGGCTCCCGACCTTTTAGAGGATTTTAAACAATTCCTACCGGAGTCCGCGGCTTCGAACAAAGCCAACGGTGCGAAATCCGAAGACGTGTTCGCCATGACTGGCCTCACTCAGACCACGCCGCAGCCTGGGCATAACATGAGAGACGGCCAGAAGATGCCTCCCGTCGGAAACTTTGCGCCTCCCGCTAGCGCGAGTAAGGATAATAAAAAACGGCCTCGCAACGAGAAGCAGGCCGCGCCTCCTGCACCTCCTGCTTCCGACAGCCCTGCCCCCGGATCGCGGTCGATTCCCGGAGTAGGCCCCATCAGCAAGCGACCGAAGCTCAACCACAAGCCTTTGCCCGCGGACGTCCAATCTATCGAGCCCACTCTTACGCCAGTTCTTCCCGAACCTCTTCCTCCCACATCATCAGCGAACGCGACGGCCGACGAATTAGGATTCTTCGAGAAAGTGAAGAAGTACATCGGAAATCGGTCCACCATGAACGAATTTTTGAAGCTCTGCAACATGTACTCGCAGAGTTTGATCGATACTAATGATCTCGTTCACAAATCTAGCCAGTTTATCGGAGGCAACGCAGAGCTCATGGGCTGGTTCAAAAATTTTGTAGGATACGAAGGCCTCGATGAAATCATCGAGAACAGGCCTAGGCCACCTACAGAGAAAGTCTCGCTAAGCAACTGTCGGGCTATTGGACCAAGCTATAGGTTATTACCTCGTCGAGTAAGTTGTCTACTTTGGAGAGTAATGCCATTCGCTAATAGTATCGTAGGAAAAGCTCAAGCCGTGCGGCGGCCGGGACGAGATGTGCAACGCGGTTCTTAATGACGAATGGGCATCCCATCCTACTTGGGCTTCGGAAGATTCGGGCTTTGTTGCTCATCGAAAGAACGCCTTCGAGGAAGGCCTCCATCGCATCGAAGAGGAGCGCCATGATTACGATTTTAATATTGAGGCCAACGTCAAATGTATTCAGCTGCTTGAGCCTATTGCTCAGCAGATGCTGAACTTGACTCCTCAGGAAAGAGAGACATTCCAGATGCCAGCGGGGGTCGGCGGATCTAGCACCTCTATCTTTAAGCGTGTCCTTAAGAAGATCTACGGTAACGAGAAAGGTCTTGATGTTGTCAGTGATATGTTTACGGATCCATTTGCTGTTGTTCCTGTCGTCCTTGCGCGGCTTAAGCAGAAGGATGAGGAATGGCGATTCACACAGAGGGAATGGGAGAAGGTATGGCAAGCCCAGACAGAGATCATGCATCTCAAGAGTCTCGATCACATGGGTATCCAAGTTAAGCAGAACGACAAACGGAACCTCTCTGCCAAGCACCTGGTGGATGTCATTAAGACGAAACACGAAGAACAGCGGCGCTTGCGCAGCTCGAAGAACAAAGTTCCTCGGTATCAGTTCTCGTACGAGCTAAGCGACCAAGAGGTCATCTTAGACCTACTCCGATTCATGGTCCTCTATGGTACAAATAATGGCCACCATAGCGCTTCCGAGAAGGAACGGATCGTTGAGTTTTTCGAGTGGTTTATCCCGCGTTTCTTCGAGTTGCCGGAAGAGAAAGTCCAAGACCGTCTCCATGATATTGATCGCGAGTCTGGTGAAGAAGATGCCGAGGAACAGCTTCCTGCAGAGCTGACCAATGGCCGCTCCCGACGCAACGGGAAGAGATCTGACTTGCTCCGGGGCGTTTTAGATCCCGGCCGTAACGGTGCCAAGACTAGGACCCAAAAGGAGGATAGCGCCGCGTCTGGTAGCAAAGAAACCACTCCGGACGCTGGATCTGCAAATGAAGAAGAGATGGCGGATGCCCCAGAGGAATCTCTCCCCGCCGAACAATCCAATGAGCGATGGCTGCCAATAGTACCTCGAGCGACGGTCGTGAAAGGCGACAATCCCCTTCTAGATACTGACGGGGAATTGAAAGCTGACGGGCTCTTCCCTCGCCCGTGGTACAATTTCTTTTGCAACCAGACCATTTACGTATTCTTTACCGTCTTCCAGACTCTCTACAAGCGTCTCAAGGATGTCAAGGAGAGTAAGGAGAGCGTCTTGCAAGAAATCGCTAGGTCAAAGAGCAAGAAGCCTGCAAAGGAACTGGGCATTGCTATCAATGAGCTCAACTACTTTGATGAGAACGAGCCAGCGTCATTCTGGCCTAAGACGGTTGAGCTTATCGAGGATTATATCACCGGAGAGATTGACGAGAACCGTTACCAGGAAGTACTTCGCCACTATTACCTTAAGAAAGGCTGGACTCTCTATACTATTCAGGATCTTTTGAAAACGCTGTGTCGTCTCTCTTTGACGTGTACTAGTCCCGACTCGAAAGAGAAGACACCGGATCTTATCCATCATTTCCTAAACGACCGTCGCAATGACGTGACCAGCTACCAAACCGAGATCAGCGCTCGCAAGTATGCTGAGAAGTGTATTAAGGACGGCGATATGTTTGTCATTTGCTGGGTAAGTCTTATTTTGTCTAGACTATGTCCGTTTCGTGCCTAACCACTACCTATAGTTCCCGAAAAAGGGCGAAGCGACAACCCGCTGGTTACAGCGCGACGAGACGACATTTTACATGGACGAGATGGAACTATGTGACAGGTGGCAGTATTACATCTCGTCATACATGCGCGTAGAGCCTACTGAAGGGGTGCCTCGTTCCCGCCTTCAAAAGACTGTCCTTGCTCGCAATTTGCCATCAACCGAAGCCGATTCCGACGACGGCAATGTGCCAAAGCCTCTTATGTACAATGAAGGCTTAATATTACGCATCTGCCTCAACTCCAATAAGATCGTCTGGGAAAAGGACACGTCCGAATTCTTTGTCTATTCTACCGAACCTGAGGACGACAAGGACAAGGTTGCAGTTGAGGAATACCGCCGTGCCATCACCGAGCATCGCGAACAGCGTTTCCGGGAAAAGATGATCATGAACAACGCTTGGATGCGAGGGATGAGCCAGGACGAAGTTCAGAAGGTCAACGAGAACTTCCAGAAGTGGTTCAAGGATGGCATTTCGCCCAACACTAACGGCCGAGGAGAAGACGGCGAGAACATGGAAGGGTTGGAATAAGCGGGCGTCCTCTTCGCTTGCGCGCGAGCCCTTAGCTACCTGAAGCTAAGAATCCCCGCCCCAGGAGTAATTAGACGGTGATGAGATTTGATTACGCATATGCATAAAAGCATTACGACTGGCGCTGGGGCGTTGGGACTTTTGAGAGGTTATCTTACCTTCTTGGAAGACCGCCTTTTCTTTTTCAATATTATTTACATATGCGCACTCAAGGCCGGATAAGTCGGATCAGCCGGATAAGATGGTGCTTTCATTGTGCTTTTCTTATTAGCCTGTATTATAGATATGCTCATCAACATCGAAAGTGCTCTTGTATGTATTAATGGCTGTTCAGCTATCTCGTATGTGTGATGTTATGATTCTTATGATTCTTATCGCACTTGCCGAAACAGAAGTCTAGAATAGCGTTATACTTTAGCACATCACGAAGAATACCAGTTGGTTTATCAGGCTTATGGGGATTTTCAGAATTGTAGAATTACTACCTGGGCTAAACTACCTAGGTAGGTCGGGTATGCATTAAATATCTTTATTCTCCCCATTCCCGAGCCAAGCGCTCTTCGATAGTTTGCGTGTTTCTTCTTTTAATTAATCCACGTTTATATATTTTAGTGGTTACAAAGTCATACGCCTTCTAACGTGGCATCATTACTCGGGTAGATCCATACGCGCCCACTCATTATATTCGTGAATCCCGTCTAGGGCGGATTACCGCCTCTTCCCCGCCTTCATATAGTCATTGCAGACTCTCGATGACGATGGCACTGGCGCCACCGCCACCGTTGCAGATACCGGCAACGCCGATCTTGGCCTTCTTCTCGCGCAGGACGGTGGTTAGGGTGGTGACAATACGGGCGCCGGAGCAGCCGAGAGGGTGGCCGATGGCGACGGAACCACCGAAGACGTTGACCTTGTCGCTGGTGAGGCCGAGGAGCTTCATGTTGGCTAGGGCGACAACCGAGAAAGCCTCGTTGATCTCGTAGAAGTCGACGTCCTTGTCTGTCAGGCCGGCGTGCTTGATGGCCTTGGGGATGGCGAGAGCGGGGGCGGTGGTGAAGCGCACGGGCTCACGGGCGGCGTCACCCCAACCGCGGATCTTGGCAATGGGAGTTACGCCCAATTCCTTGACCTTGGCCTCAGACATGAGCACGACAGCAGCAGCACCGTCATTTAAGGGGGCGGCATTGGCAGCTGTGACGCTACCACCCTGGGGTTTGAAGACGGGGCGAACCGTCTTGAGCTTCTCGGGGTTGAGATTCTTGACTTCCTCGTCGGTTGTGATTTGAACTGGGGGCTTGCCTCGGCCAGCGCTGACCTCGACGGGTACGATCTCCTTGGAGAAGATGCCGTCGGCAGTGGCCTTCTGAGCACGGGTGTAGGTCTCGATGGCGTACTCGTCCTGCTGCGCACGGGAGATGCTGTGGTCGTCGGCGCATAGCTCACCGGCCAGACCCATGTGCTCCTTAGCGTAGGCGTCGGTTAGACCGTCCTTGAGCATGCCGTCGACGAGGGTCTGGTCGCCGAACTTGGCACCATTACGTAGGGTAGGTAGGTAGTGAGGAGTGTTGGACATGGACTCGGTACCACCGGCCACGACGATGGAGGCATTGCCGGTTATGATGGTCTGGGCACCGAGGATGATGGCCTTGAGACCGGAAGCGCAGACCTTGTTGACGCCTGTGCAGACGACCGATTCCGGAAGGCCAGCACCGATAGCACATTGTCGAGCGGGGGCTTGTCCAAGGCTGGATATCGAACGTTAGATTTCCCTCCTTTTGACTATTAGAGATTTTAGGGGTAGGGGCATACTTGGCGGACAGCACGTTACCGAAGAAGACTTCCTCTACATCCTCAGGCTTGATCTGGGGAACTCGCTCGACGGCGGCTATAGACAAATCGTGTTAGTATATCGCCCAGCCAAGCTGCGTAACCTGGTAAGGAAATACACACCCTTGATAGCGTGGGATCCAAGCTGAGTGGCGCTGAGACTCGACAACGTTCTAATAATCCAAGGGTCAGCCTCACGAACTACATTACGAGGAGAAGAGGGGAGGAGAGGAGAGGAAAGGAAGCTTTCGACAAGAAGCAAGACTTACCCTAGGAACGACCCCACGGGGGTTCGAGCAGCTGAGACGATGTAAACGGGGGGAAGGTTGGCCATATTGAAGGAAGAGGTATAACGCTGAGTCGGGAGCTAACGATAGGAGTAGAAGATGAGAAAAAAGAAAGTAAAATTCATATAATATCGTAGTTACTAGATGTCGAAAATGTTGAACTACTAGGATTGCCCCCCCTTTCAGAGAGAAAAGACTATATGGTGGGAAATATTCACCGCCCCTCCGTTTATCTTTTATCTTTTATCTTTCAAGCTAGCAATTGTGCTAACAATTATGTCAATAATTATGTTAACAATTATGTTAACAATGTGTGCTACCGAATATAGCGGATCTACGGTTAAGGATGTTAAGACCCCTAACATTTGCCATTGGACAGGTAGAGCGAGGTACATGAAAGCTCACCTTAGGTACCTAGGTATGACTACAACGAGGTACATACTATGGAATGCTCTAACCAAATGATTGGGATTTCTTCCCCTTAATTAAGCTTAGAATCGTTACACGTAGTTGCGCGATACCCATTAAATACCTACATTGAACTTACTGCAGCTAGTTCCTTTAGGTCACTGCTTCTAAAAGACAATTCGCTCGGCGTACCTTACCTTACCGGATCGACCTAAGAATCTTTCCTTACCCAATGGGATAGTGGGGTTATGGTCTCGGTCCTGAGATTGGCGGGGCCCAGTTTTTCACGGATCCCTGCCAAGTTGCAGATACATACATACACTAGTAAACTAATAAAAATCAAGCCACCGTCCGCTTATCGGAGTCCATTACGTACACAGTCCAGCCTTGTCCTTAGCCACATAGCTGCATAGACCGCCAGAGAAATTTACCATTAGCCACGACAAAGAACGCGCCTAACGGTCAGCCTTGCATCTCCATTCTGTAACTTTTTCTAAGCGCGAGATCAAGCTGTCTTTGTATCAACTATCCGAAAACCCATTGACCCACGCTTAAGCCTTGTTTACGCCATGGATGACCTCTATGATGAGTACGTGTAATCTTCATATTCATATTCCACCCCTTGGGCCTTGGCTAACTCTTGACCAGGTTCGGAAATTTCATCGGGGAGGATGCCGAAGCATCTGAGGAAGAATCCCAGCATGGCGTTGACGCGGGCGCGTATCTCGATGATGAATACCCAGAGGAGGCACCCGAAGCTACGGGGCAGGAATTAATGGAAGTGGATGATGATGGGCCCTCAAATGCGGTGATATTACACGAAGACAAGCAATATTATCCAACGGCGCAGCAAGTATACGGAGCAGATGTCGAGACGTTAGTACAAGAAGAGGACGCACAACCGCTCTCACAACCGATCGTCGCACCCGTCGACGTGAAGAAGTTTTCCATCGAAGAGGCCGACCTTCCTCCCGTCCACTTCGACCGCCAATTTATGACCGATCTCATGAACTTTCCCGATCAAATACGGAATATAGCCCTGGCTGGAGATTTACATCATGGCAAGACTGCCTTTATGGATATGCTGGTTCTCGAGACGCACGATATAACCGATAGATTAGAGAAACGAACGGGCAGAAAGAGGGACGAGCAACTACGATATACCGATACGCACGTAGTGGAAAGAGAAAGGGGTGTTTCCCTAAAGGCGGCACCCATGAGCTTGGTCTTGCAAAGCACAAAGGGCAAGTCTCACTTGTTCAACATAATAGATACCCCGGGCCACGTCAACTTCGTCGATGAGGTTGCGGCAGCGTTGCGGCTGGTGGATGGTGTTGCGCTAGTCGTGGATGTGGTAGAAGGTGTACAGGTCAACACGGAACAGATCATCAAGCACGCGGTCCTCGAAGACATTCCGATGACCCTAATAATCAACAAGGTCGACAGACTGATACTCGAATTAAGATTACCACCGAGTGATGCTTATTTCAAGTTAAAACATGTTGTCGAGGAGGTGAACACCGTCATCGAAAATACTAAACCGGGTTCCGGAGAGCAGAAGCGGTTGAGTCCGGAGAAGGGGAATGTGCTGTTCGCGTGCAGTGAGATGGGCTGGTGCTTTACGCTACAGTCCTTTTCAAAGATGTACGCGGATAGCTTCCCCGGCGTGGATACGGAAGAATTCGCTAAGCGTCTCTGGGGCGATATTTACTTTAATCCGAAGAAGAGAACCTTCAGCAGGAAGCCTCTACCTGGCGAGGAACGCGCGAAGAGGTCATTTATTCACTTCGTCCTAGAGCCTATCTATAAGGTTTTCTCCCATACTATCGGCCAGAGTCCCGAGGAATTAAAGGGCGTACTAGCGACACTAGGCATAGTACTCAAGCCGTCACAGTACAAGACGGACGCCAAGGTGCTACTTAAGCTGGTCTGTGAGCAGTTCTTCGGCCCGTCAACTGGCTTCGTCGACATGGTAGTCAAAAATGTTCCATCTCCGTTGGAAGCGGCGGGACATAAGTTGGAACAGTACTACACCGGCCCCTTGGATACCAAGGTGGCCGAGTCCATGAAGAAGTGCGACCAAGATGGCCCCTTGGTCGTCCACATCACAAAATTATTCAATTCTTCGGACGCTAAGAGCTTCTACTCGTTTGGCCGAGTAATGAGTGGTATCGCTCGGCCTGGAATGCAGGTCCGAGTGCTCGGAGAAGGTTATTCTATCGACGATGAGGAAGATATGGCCACGGCTACAATTTCCAACGTTTACATCGCCGAGACGCGATACAATGTTGAGACCAACGGAGTTCCCGCCGGTAACTGGGTGCTACTAAGCGGTGTCGATAACTCGATCGTGAAGTCGGCAACAATAGTACCACCGAAACTCGAGGATGACGAGGAAGCCTACATCTTTAGACCGGTTACGCATTTCACAGAGTCGGTCCTGAAGGTGGCAGTCGAACCCATCAACCCCTCGGAGTTGCCCAAGATGCTTGACGGTTTACGGAAAATTAACAAGAGCTACCCCCTAATCACTACCAAAGTAGAAGAATCTGGCGAGCACATCATTTTAGGTACCGGTGAATTGTATATGGACTGTGTCCTACACGACCTGCGACGGTTGTACGCAGATATGGAGATCAAGGTTTCGGATCCCGTCACGCGCTTCTGCGAGACAGTAGACGAGATGTCAGCTACCAAATGCTACGCCATTACGCCGAACAAGAAAAACAAGATTACTATGGTCGCCGAGCCGCTCGACGACGGAATCGCGGAAGATATCGAGAGCGGCCGCGTCAAGATGCAAGACGGTGCCCGAAAAGTGGGCAAGTTCTTTCAGGACAAGTACGGATGGGATCTGCTGGCCGCGAGGAGCATTTGGGCATTCGGCCCGGATGAGAAGGGACCTAACATCTTGCAGGACGACACACTAGAGGTACGTCGACCATTCTGTCGTTTCCCCCCACCATATTGTGACCTTGAATGCTCGGCGTCTTACTACACATGCGATTCCTGTAGCGTGGAGTGTTACCCTACGGGTCCGCATGCGGCAATACTTTCGCAATAACTTCGCGGTTTCAGCCTCACAATTCTAGAATCTTGTTCTACTTGGATCACACCTAATACTTTCGGCAGGTGGATAAATCACTTCTAAGAAGCGTGCGCGAGACCATTCGACAAGGCTTCAGTTGGGCTACCAGAGAAGGGCCTCTATGCGAAGAACGTGAGTACCTACGTCTCGTTACATTTTATTGTCATTCCTACCCAACCCAGCGTCGATCCCACGCTTTCCGCCACGTCCCATCTAGAACCTCTTTGAATCAAGTTCCTCCCACGCCGAGGTTATCACCTCATTGCTCACGAGCCATTAACGTATTCGAGCAAAGCGCAAAGGCGACCTGCTGTTACTAGCGTAGCAGCTTGTGTCTCCTACTCGAAATATCTAAGGCGCTAGGTGTCAAAGGACCGTTTGAAAATGGTGTTACGACGAACGTGGGGAATAGGCCTATCACCATGCGTTAGGTAACTCGAACAAGCTCCAAGCATGGGATACGACCCATGTCCATGCCTTGCCAAGAAATAAGCTACGAGCTCTTGGGACTAGGGACCCTGCTCTGTGCATTGTGCAGGTTCGATCAAACTTCGTCTATCGAGCCCGTAAGACGACGTCTACGTACGCCAGGGGTACAAGGTATTGACACAGCAGAGTCTGCCGAAGCACCCGTATTCGAGGTTCACTTACTAGGGGTCTGCCTCGAAGACAAGAGTACTCGTTGCATTCATGCGCAACATCCCCCAATTCAGTAATGTCATTGAATGAACCTGATGCCGATCAATGACGCTATTACACCTTGACTTTACGGACCTTGCTAACTTTTCATCACAACTACAGCGATCCGCAATACCAAGTTTCGTATCATGGATGTGTCACTAGCACAGGAAGCCATCTTCAGGGGTGGCGGTCAGATCATTCCCACTGCACGGCGCACGTGCTACAGCTCATTCCTCATGGCATCGCCGCGCCTCATGGAGCCTTTGTACGCGTGCTCGATGACGGGTCCCCAAGACGCTGTTCCCGTACTATATAACGTTCTGGCTCGGCGAAGAGGCCACGTTCTATCAGATGGGCCGATCGCGGGGACGCCGTTGTACCGCGTCAGCGGCTTAATTCCGGTGATTGACTCGTTCGGTTTCGAGACGGATGTTCGCATCCAAACCCAAGGCCAGGCTATGGTAAGCCTTGTCTTCGACAAGTGGCAGAAGGTGCCCGGCGACCCGCTCGATAAGGAGGTCGTGTTGCGCCCGCTACAACCAGCTGATGCCCAAGCCACGGCCCGAGACTTCGTACTCAAGACGAGAAGGCGCAAGGGTCTCAGCGAAGACGTTAGCGTGGCGAAGTTCCTCGAGCCCGAGTTCTATCAAAGTCTTATGGAGAGCGGTACGCTCGGTAGTCCATGAGAGATTTGAGTTTTTTCGATGGCACTATCCCTTAGCACAGAAGGGGAAAGGGCCTAGGTTCGATATATCTAACAACTATATTGTACAGTTAGCAGTCGGATAATTAGTTCGTCAGTAGCCTACTATAGTATAGGCCCATGTTAGCGGATAAGGCGCCCAGGGTAATAGGCAGGCCGGTCTGGGCTACACCTGGCTGATCTAAAAAGGATTCAGCTCCAAAACCCACCCCCCACAAAATACTGGCGTAAGGTAATAGAGATTCAGATATAATGTGTAAAGAGCACAGAGGCACGTCTAAGTAAGCTCTATAATAGTTTCGATAAATAGGGAGAAACTTGCTAGATTCAACTAACGCTAATACTCGTTCACTCCTTTTGCCCCTGGACTATCTCGTGCTAGTGATTTGCGCGGTGGAGAACAGATAGATGGTAAAGAATAAAGAGCCTCTGTCCTGTCGCAAGTAACGCCGGGATGGGGCAATGTGATTGGTTACCTACCTACTCGCCTAACCCAACCCTGGGGGGGGTTGTGACCCATGTCTGTCTCGCTTCTGGATGGGATGGTTGGCTGGCTCCGTCCTAGTAGGGCGTATACGAGGTAAGTACCGCCAACCAGCCAGCCAGCCAAAAAAAAAGGCGGTTAGTAACGGTAACAGTGCCTGCCCAACCAGAAGCAAGGCTCGCCCACGGCATATTTGTTTGAGATATATGTGTGTATATGTGTATGTTTATGTGTCTGGGTGGTATGGTATACACCCCCACGCTCGAGGTGTGTATTATATTATATTGTATATGTATATATATATGTGTGTGTGGGATATGTAATATGTGGTTTAATCTGGGTAAGTCTTCTCTGTCTGGGCTGGCTTTTTCTTGTCTCTTGACGGGCAGGATAGTTGGGAATCTGGGGGATACGAGTGTGGATCGGGATGGGCCGGAAGAGCGGTAGCGAGGGTAAAGTTGCATATGCCAGGTATGGATGTAGACATGTGGGTAACTGGCTATCTAGCCGGCAGGCAGTGAGGTGGTATACCTGCTGGCTTGGGTTGTTGGATGGATGGTATGGGTAGGTAGGTAAAGAGTACCGGACGGGCGAGAGAGCTAAAGAGAAGGGGGGGGTGTGGGATGGAAGCTGGATGGAAGGATTGGGGGAAGAAACGGGGGCAAGACCATCCCATCCTATCCCATCTAATCTAACCATCCAGCCAGCTGGCTAGGCCAACGGCGATGAAGGATGGGCTTGATAGCGGACGGGTAAGATATAGCGAATAGAAAGATGCTAGAGTCATGTGAGATATAGACGAGCGTATGCAAATGTATGAAAGTGTGAAAGATCTACATTGCAGTTTCTCTATTTTCACTCTGTCTCTCTCGTTCGTTCGCTCCAGCCGGTTCCGAGTTGCAGTGCATATAGGAGATGATAGGTCTGATTTATCTCTCCCCTTCTTACTCTCTCATACGTAGCTGTGACGGTTCCATTTGGCGGGTTCTTTTTTTAATTTACATGCCCTGTCTTGTTACAGAAGCCGCGGACTAGCGCTATTCGTCGGTTAATAGGGGCCTTGAGGGTTCTGCTACGACAGTGTTGGGGAGTGAGGAGTGAGGAGTGAGGAGTGATGTGTCTGAATGTATGTGATAGTGTTTTCTGTCTATGAGGAGGTGGCTTGTGATGGCGAATCGAGATGGTATTGATATCACGTCAGCGAGGCGAGAATAGGAGTAAAAATCTTGACTTAGTATTCTATCATTCTATCTAGCATAAGCTACAGCGTGGATGAATATGAGAACGTGTTGAGGTATGCATCATCGGTATTGGCCACAGGCACCTGGGGTATAGCATTGCGGAAAGGAGACATCAGAGGAAGGGCATTCTTCGGAGACTATCAGTCTCAAACTACTCAACAGTTAACGGTAATGGCATACTATTCTCCTTTTCTCCTTAGGTATCTTTCAACTATAGAGGGTCGCATCGGAGCCCTCGGATTACGAGGTACAGCATCGTCTATCAGCCGAGCCATCCAACTAGTAAGTGTATAACGAGATGGTATTCGGAAGTAAACCGCGGGAGTTTTGGACATATCTATCCAAAAGACGAGGAGGAGCATTCCGGGAATATTTGACATTTTGATATACGAAAGCGAGCAGGTGCTCATCCCCTACCATCACCATAGGCCATACATACAGAGAAGCAAGACGTCCGCATATCATGACACCCTGCCACTTGGATGAAATTTGGATCAGCCATTCTTTACTATTGCCCTCCATCATAAGACTCAATATATGCAAGATTATACATGAAGCTTACTATCAGTTCGTCGAGTTAGCAAGAGATCAATGGGACCGGGAGCTTCGGGTCTCACCCGTCTGCCAGGACCCAATAGATAAGTTAACCTGGTAGGAACTTTTGCGGGCTTATATCTCCTTCTACGTGCAGTTCGGAGGCTTATCTACACACTTGCCTACGTTAACATTGACGCATGAGACGTTGTGGAAGTAGTAGCAATGGCTACTGTTGGAGTGAGAGAAAAGGGGCCGAAGAGAACAGCGGCGACTAGGGACCTCAACGATAGCCAACTACCTTACTTGGCGAGTTACCTAAAGTCAGAAGATGGGCGTAGTGAACTATAATTCAATGTTCCCCGTATCCCCAAGTCCGTATTTTGGGTTTCGTAGAAGCATTACTATAAAAATAAAAATAAGAATATACTATTAATAACCCAACCAGGCAATCCAAGTACCGGATAGCCAAAATCTCTTTTTTCATTTGAACACACGAGATCATACGACCTAGATTTAAGCATACAAGCGTACAAGCATACAGCTAGCCTCTCACCTATTACCGAGCCCGTATTAAGCATCCCCTTTTTCGCGCCGGGCACGAGAAAAGCTTCACCTCGTGTGTCCCCTTGCCGGAACTTGACGCGGGATCCACACTAGGACGAATACGAACTTCCCCGGCCGCAGAAAAAAACCAAGGTTCGAATCGCTGATCTTAACAGGATTTACCTATGATCTAAGAAATCATGCTTAGGGCGGCATGGGAGGGCACCAATGAAACCAGTTCAGAGTAAGTTTAACTATGGCTTAACTATTTCAAGTTACATTAAGGTTAGGTAATTGTCAGGTATTTTGTCAGTTGTCTCTTTCAAGATGTATGCAACTACGTTAGCTCAGTAAGACCCAAAGACGTATAAGAAGCTGGCATCAAAAATTAATAACAAGTACCTGGTACTTTTCTATTTTTCTATTCTAGAATAGGAGAGTCATGCAGGCAGGCAGGTAGGTAGGTAGGTAGGTATTCATTACTGTTTTAGTGATCAATTGGAACCGCATATAAGGTATATTGCCTACGTTGGAAGACACCACAATTCATGTAGGATTGTAGCTCAACCGTAACGTCTAATAAACAATTTAGTATCCTTTTAGCATTGTGGTTAGCCAAATAAAATTTCCAGTGGCGAGTAGATCACCAATCAACTCTCCATCTTCGTAGGCTACGTGATCTCGCGGCAAGTCTACAAGTACAATACATCGCCGACTCTATCCCGCGTGTGACCGGTAACGGCTTGGCGATTAGGCCGGGTTCAAGACCGGTGTGGATCCTCCTGCTCTAGCTGGTGCCTCGAACATCTCACGGCAGGTAGAGCCTGGGTTCTAGATGTCTTTTCAGCTGATAGGCCAGCCTCTATGCACTGCTCGTCCTTTTCGGGTAGTTGAGATGCCGATGTCGAAATTCGACCGAACATCGATATTGTAGCTATACAGTTACTCCGGCAACGATAATTAGTTGATAGATTACTCCGATATAACTTTGCGCAATGGCTATGCTAATATGAAATACCCATTCAAGGTATTTTCATAGGCAAGTCTCCAACATCTTGTCCAGAACACCCCTAAGAGTGTCGTTTTCTAAGGCCGCAGCCACTCTCTCTTTGTCGGCTAGCTGCTTGTTTACCTGGTCGTCCTGGCTGTGGGTTCCCTCCTTGATCACGACATCCACTCGGTAGTTGGGCGGCAGAGCCTGTTCTAGACGTACCCGCACGCCGAGGCCGATAACGGTTGCCAGTGAACAGTGGGTAATGGTAGGGGTGATCTCGACCAGTACTCGTGTCAAAGTATTGGGATCCGCACCTACTGATGGAGACGGTGTTATGTGAATATCAGGTAAATTGACAACTGCCAATTGACCTAAAGAAAGCGGATGTTCAGGGTCAGAAATGGTCGATATTAGATCTGGGAAAATGTTAGCTACCAGATCAAGTAAAGTGATTTGTTCTGTGCTTGTGCACGACCATGTCATATCATGGGTTTCAGTGTGGAATATCTGGAACATCTGGGCGTGGGGGCGATAAGAACCCGACATCTACAATATGCCATACGGCATATCCCACATCGAGGATGAGAAGAGTAAAAATGACGACCCCAGTAACTCTGCGTCGTCATCCCATCTTCAAAACTACACCGGCGAATCTTTATATTGAACAAGGTTGTCTCACCGTATACTTCCTGCTCGTCGATGGGTTCCGCAGTGAACTCGTCATCGCTTGCGGTATCGTCAGACCACGAGATGTCATAAAAAGGATCTGATAGATATTGCGGTTTGCGCATGATGTTACTTATTTTGGCCGCGTCATCTTTTTGAACCCTGCGCCCCTTCTTGCGCTGTCTTGTCGGTAGCTGTGAGGTGTTTAGAATAGTGGGATTCGCGTTATCCTTTTCCATCTTGATAGATCGTCACAAGCGTGGATAGCAGTGAAAGAAGGGTTGGCTTCGCTGCTGGTAGATACGTGATTCAATCCAGATTAACTGGTACGAATAGTTTGATATATTTCTATAGCGTACCACGATGTGATATTCGTGAGAGGTTGTTGTGGCAAGGATTATTTATTTAGTGAGAGTACGTTGTACGTTGTATGTTGCATGTTGTATGTTGTATGTTGTATGTAGGTAATTCGTACGACCCCACGGCTTTGTTCATTGCGGTGCTCGGATCCATTGATGTAATCAGTAATTGCGGGTCTTATGGCGAAATAATGTGGTGGGGCTCATGCGGGACTTCATTTTCCCGTTTGTTATCTTATCGATCTTATCAACCGAGTCTTTGATTGGATCGAGTGGTGCTGGAAATTGAGCAACTTGAATTAAAACGTCTACTATTGGTCATTGGAGGAAAAGGTCGACCTACAACTATGTACATAGCGTGGTACCTATTCTGGAGAGTACCTACCTAGGTACCTAGGTACTATACTATACAAACTAGGATGTACTGATGTACTCGGTGAAGGCACCCTCAAAGTATTAATAATTAGCGGCCTTATTCGGACCATATCGAAATATATTCACCGTAGTTTTGCCGCTCGTAACGGAATTTGCCGCTCATTACGACTGATAACCTTGACCTTTCTATTAATACACACCACACGATACTCCGTCTTCTCCAGGTATTCTACCGGTCATCTGCCCCTGAATTTGAGAATCTTTAATATTTGATGTGAGTAGATGCGACGCGACAAGATTTCCTCAGGGCTAGATGCAGGGGGGTAGATTCGGCGGGCACGGTGCTGGATATGTGATACAACCGTTGCAGCGAGCTGCGGCTGTTTCACTGATTCAAAAATTTTATGCGCAATAAATTTAGCTAGACCCCGTCGTCACCGTATCTAAAAAGTCGTGCTATCGGTGATATCATCGGACATTGACCTCTTCTCCGCTGGGGAATTTTGGTGGCAGACGGCGAGAAACGCCACCAGACCCGAACAAAAGGAAAAAAAACAACAACCGTACGCTATGCGTGTCGTACTGCCTGCAGGTTTTTTTAACCTCTTTTTTTTAATCTTACCTCAGCTGGAAGCTAAGTTTAGCCTTCTGAACCCAGCAGCTAGGCTGTCAGGTACAAACACGGAGCGTTCTCGATCTGGGCTTGTTTACCGTTCCCGTTCTCAGATCCGGACCACCGTGCCTGATGATCGACAGGTGAATAAATAGGCAGTCCGAATATGTCGCATGCTCCGGTCAAGTTTACCGGAAAGAGATAAACAACGGCATTTATCAAGCTCGATCGGGAAAGTCTGTCATCGTACGGAACTAGCCGTCCCAAGAGCTCGGCACGTGCTATGCGTTGCTCTCTTAATATAAGAAGCGATTTATTCTTGATCCTTCAGCCCTGTCAATATCCCGTATTCATGCCTA
Organism: Daldinia sp. FL1419; assembly: GCA_025201765.1. NCBI lineage: Eukaryota > Fungi > Ascomycota > Sordariomycetes > Xylariales > Hypoxylaceae > Daldinia > Daldinia sp. FL1419. Next base: position 24,009 of record MU623387.1, read on the forward strand.
CTACCCCGAGATCCGCTGCGCATCTTCCAGCAAGATTCGCCATGAACCCTTACCACCGGGTAGAAGTTATATCGTGCAGTGGTTGATTAAGTCTATATTTAGTTCACATCTATATCTGCTATACGATGCTCGAACTTGAGGCCCTCCGCTATCGTTCGTAACCTGTAGTCGCAGCGTACAAAGGAGTAACACAGCTTGCGCCTATCGATTTGCGAATGCGACGGTGTGCTTTTTTTCGAATTTAGGGACGATCTAGTGAACCACGATTATTGATGACTATATTATCACAAATCAATTAGTCCCATAGTCCTAATCCTCCTTCGGTAAGGTTGGAACGTAGGAGCCCGTTGATTGGGTAGACCCTCGTGGGGGAACATTCTACCTGGCAGTAACTAGGATGTCTCGGGTCTTCGGGTGGTTGAATCCTTACCTATTGTACGTAGGTAGATCAATGATCAATCCCGTCACAACAGTATCATCTATCGGTCTATTGAGTTTAGGGTTCAAGCCAGTGGCCTGAATGATACAACGTACAGACAGCATACCGTATTATGGAAAAAAGGGGTCTCTGATCTCTGATTAGTGAGCCTGGCGTGGCAACGAGACGGGGGAACGCGGGTAAGCGAAGATGGCTGACGACGACCAATTATCGCTTCAAGGATAGCAGTCCTTTACATTGTCAATCGTTTATATAGCCGCTCCTATTACCTCCTGCAATGCAGATGCAAGTGCTCGCTCAGGTCGCTTCCACCCTTTTTCTAATTAAATTCTTTTCCCCCTAACCAACCTACTTCGACGTACTTTGTTAGAATTGGGAGACAAGCGCAAAAATTCCCCTAGCAGGCGTTGGCGCATGCAAACCTGACCGCTAGTCTCCCAGTTAATAATAACTACCAGGACCGTCAACATGCAAACAGGGACGGTCTGCAGGGGCTAATTGCGTACTAATGAGAAAAGGAGTCGATTCCAAAAGATCGTGCCTCTCGTAGGTTAAGGTGAGAAAATACCTGGAGAATTGGTTCGGCCTCGCTATAATTGAAGGCGCTAGAAAAGATCCCGAGAGTGTTTGCCGGTTGGCTGTACACGCACGTCGGTAGCGTGTAAGTGCGTGCCCCTGATCTGGTTCAGAGGGCCAGTCTTACATACATGTCCGCCCGGAGCGGTATGGGACATGGGGCATTGAGCATTAGCAACCACCATTACGTCGAGGTATGTATGATGGACGTCCGCTGTATGTACGTCCTATATGTAGGTAGGTATGTATGTCCATGTATGCTCATATGTAGGCATGTCGTAGGCATGTAGCCATGTATGTAGGTTATGCACCTCGCAGCCCTACTTCCCCCAGGAACGCATACACATGATTTGGCATGCTACCATGCTATGTAGGTCACTTACTATTATCATCAATATTGCAGCCTCGGCGGCTATTGACTTGCCACGACACCTTACTCGCGTACCGTAGGTACCGCTCGGATGGGAGAGCTGGAGTTGACTGGAGTTGACATCTGATGCGCTTGGTTCTCCTTAAACGTTTCAAACCTATATCGGGCCTGTTAATACCATCGGTGACCTACTGCAGTAATAAGAATACCCCGTATCCCCGTATTTTACATAGTACGCTGCGAGTATGCTGAGGTGGCGCATCGTGTGACGGTTTCTGCGTTTTCTAATTCTTTAATAGCGCCTAATGTGAGACGATAACAGGTGGAGAGGTTTCTGACGGCAAATGCCTAGCCTCTTGGGATGGGTGGAAATAGATGGACTAGGTGAAGTGTGGGCACTCGGCCTATCTTCTAGACTTCTTCCGTGCGCGCACAACTTTCGTAAGATGTGATGTGTAGCTGATGTTTTTTTTTTTGTCCCTCGGGAGTTTATGGACCATTCAATTCTCTGGCGTCTCTCTCCTTCGACTCCCGGCCGAATGGCATCGCTCTTTCCCTAGGTACCTACAGAGTAGCGTGCAAAGTAGGCTGCTAGGTAATAAAGTCCTGACCTTAGAGCGCTAATGTGAGCTAGATATGTACGAAGACGGAACCGAGCTAGGTATCGATGATACGGTACATATGTTGAGGCGCGGTATTGACCCGCACCAGCACCATACGGTACTGGCCCAACGTCGATGCTGAATCCTGCGAACCATTGAGAGCTAGCGATCGATCTTTAGATTGATTAACCACCACAATATCCAACCGAGAATTCCAAGTTGTCGAAAGGAGGACCAAGCTTTATGCGTAGTATATATATATACCGAACGGCGCGCAGAAGATCTTAATATAAAAGTTGCGGAGGTTACTTTGCTCTATTGTCATGCGACGACTCTCGTAATAGAGAAATATAAGTTGTCGATTTATTAGAACAGGTTAATAAGTAATGCTATACCTTACTATACCGAGATTGTCATTATTATTATTTTACAAAAAGGTATTGAGTAAAGTTCTTACAAATCCTGGTAGTTATATGTTACACAATTATCTGAAGAAAAGGTAGACAATTAACAAAATTTGCTGGGTCTAGGTCTAGTACGCGGTATATTCCTTGAGTAAGTACAGAGATAAGTACAGGTACGTAATCTGTAAGCAGCAGCAGCAGGCTCATATTGGGGCCGGCAGGAACCACGCGAGGACAAGGAAGGCGAAGAAGGCAAGGAAGGCAGGCAAGGCAGGGGGGCTCCATAAGGAACCACACCCCTCGCGCCTTTCGGCCCCTCTCGACTCTATGCAAGTGCAAAGTCCATTTTATGTAGCAAGCAGCCAGCATGATCAACTGGGTACTATGGTACATGTACAATAACACACATCTGCGCAAGTGTAGGTACCCATAGGTCTGTTCCTAATTCCTAGGTATTCCCCATTTACTTATACCACACCTAGCTTGACTCCATTTCACCTATTTTACATTACATTACATAGTACATTTCTGTAAGTACTGGACACAAGTGAGGTAAAAGTGTACAAGCATATGCTCATATAGCCCAGAAGTATGCCCCCGTTTTTTTAGGTCCTGGCTTCTTTCCGCTGGAACTTTGCTGGACTCATGGCGACGCATGGTTATCCCCTCATCTACCTGAATACCGGGTCTTCCCTTGAAAAAGCAAAAAAGGACCATTTTCATGGGAACCCACTTCTTGCCTACTGCTATTGCCTGTACTTGCCTTAAACTTGCCTGAACCTACTTGCCTGGACTTACTTGCCTGGACTTGCCCTGACTGCCTGGCATCCATGACCCCGTCCCGCCTCCCTCCCACTACATCTAAACCTACCTAACCTTAGGCATATTGGAACTACCAGTCTACCAGTTAAACTGCAGTACCACTATACCGCGTAAAGGTCCTTTAACCTTAAACACCCTTTTTTTTTTTTTTTTTTTTTTCCCTCTCTAGCAGCCTGTCGATATTTCTAATACCGTTAAGCTGTACTTTGGTCACCTTAAACTTCTTCCTTCCGTCTCGCCTTGTCTTGTCTTGTTTTGCCTCGCTTCGCATTGCTTGCTCGTTTTTGCTTTTGCTTGTAATTTACCCGCTGTCCTGGCGCTCAGCTAAAAAAAAAAAAAAGTTCCTACACGATACTAGCGATCAACGTGCCGCAGCGATCCAAACTCCATCCGTTTTTTTCGTCACGAACCAATGGTCGATTATTAAGTCAGGAGGATCATAGTCTCGTTGGACCCGGTCGTGAGGGTTCAATATCCGCCGAAAAGGCGAAGCAAGCCATGTCGAATAACGATCAGTCCGTTCGGAGACTGTTACCGCAGAGCTCTAACTCATCCTTGAATTCGTTTTCCTTTGCGCCGCCGACTTATCAGCCTCCTAGAGAGACTCAAAAAAGTGCGCCCTATGAGTATCCCCGTAAACGCGTAGCGTCCGTGTTCTAACTGCTTAATTTGTAGATTATGTATTCGTGGACGAGCATAACCGCCATAAGCGGTTGAAGGGTATGGACATCGTGTGTTGACAATATGGTGAAAGAATCGTAGCTAATAGGAATACTAATTTTTAGTTATGAGAGCATGTGAGGGTTGTAGGAGGAGAAAAATTAAATGCGATGCTGCGACGACAAATACATGGCCATGTTCCGCTTGTATCCGGTTGAAGCTCCATTGCGTGAGACCCAATGGCCAGTATGAAGGCTCACCAACAGAGGGTCAGTCCTATGAAGCTGGGCGATCAGAATACGATGTCGTGTCGGGGCAAGATAGCTTCAGGGCCATGCCCATGCCGCAGCCTTCTGCGCAGCCTATGATGGCCGGTCAGCCAAAACCCATGTACCCAACGCCCAGTCCTTATCCCGAACATCAAGGCGTCTACCCCCCGATGTCGTACGGAGATCCACCTCCACCGTCGCATCAACTTCAATACGCTACTATTCCTTCCCAAATGAGTGTCATGGACCAGTCATATGCTTCCGCCGGTGTGTTTCCGACTCCGCCGATGCACCAACATTCCGTACACTCTGAGCCATCTCCGGAGTCTTATCAAGAGTATGGGCAACAGGACCTCGCGGATATTCTGGGGGCCCTGAAGGTTGACGAGGCGGGGACAGGTTAGTCTCATGTTCTATCTTGTAAGGAATCAAGTATTAATACTAACCTATCGAAGCTCCGTACTTGAATAAAAAGATGGCGTTTGCAGGGCAGGAAGAGGAGCCTGCTGTTGAGGACGACGATGATTTTAAGGACGTGCTGCCACCTATTCCGTCCGGGCCTGGCCTTAAGATACGTATACCCCCGGAACTGATGCCAGACGATGCAACTATCATGCATTACTTTGAGCTCTATTTCGCCAACGTACACCCTTATGTTCCGGTTTTGAATAAGACTCAACTCTACCAGCAGTGGCAGACTAACCGAGAATCAATATCTCCCTTGCTATTAGAAGCCATTTTTGCGGTTGCCGGTCGCCTTGCCGATGAGCCAGCACAAGGACAGCAATGGATCGCCCTTGCTTCGAGTAAGGACCCGAAATAAAACTCGTACCCAACTAAACTAACCTAGCTTAGAACACGCCGATTCTTTCATGGATGTACCGCGTCTGAGTACCCTTCAAGCTCTCTTAATTATTTTGAAGGCGAGGGAGGCTTCACCAAAGCGTGGTTACTACTACCGGTCTTGGATGTCTATTGTGCATTGCGTCGCTATGGCTAAAGACCTTGGACTTGACGAGCACATGGATACTCACAGAGCAGGAAAGTCATGTGGCTCTTCCCATGGAGAATGTTGCACAAAGCGGCGCATATGGCAAACTATATTCGTATGCGAAACCATGATAGCCGCTCCCCAAGGTAAGCTAGCTCAATTCTAGGGCAGATCTTTTTCGAGGTTCTAAACGTGATTTAGGGCGACAAGATCTCTCTGTTGATCCAGATTCCGTCGACTTTAGCATTCCGAGGCTCCTGCCTGGTTGCGAGGAATCTGAATATCATGCCAGTCGAAATTTTTCGTATCTTTCCCGCGTTGCCCGAAATCTAAACCGGGTTAATGCCGTTTACGCCAAGATTAAGAGAAAGAAGGATTGGGGTATTGACCCTGAATTGGTCCAGCTTAACCCGACCATAACAGGATGGCTCGCCGATTTACCGCCTGATCTACGAATCTCATTTCCTCCAGATGGCTCGCCGCCATGGCTCCCATCGCATTTCATTGGAAATATGCATTCTTATTATTACTTGAGCGTCATTATACTTCATCGACCGCAGCTATCCTTCTTAGAGCCAATGGGCGCCGACGGACAGTGGAAATCACACATGTCTCTCTGTTACACGTCAGCTAAGGCCCTTTGCCGTTTACAAGAATCGATGTTGCAATCTTTTGGTCTGGGCGGGCTCCAGTGCATGCAACGAGGCATCAGTTTCACCATTTACGCCATCCTTTCTTGCATCGTACTCCATCTAGTGCGTTCACGTGTTTTCTTGGTTTTCTGCGCGAATTTGAGAAGAAACCATTGGCTAATGTCAGTTTATTTAGGTTGCGTTGACTTCCCCTGATCCGGAACTCAACAGTGATGCTCGAGACTACTTCACCCGACACATGAGGGTTTTAGAGAAGACAATGCATTCTTGGCCGCTACCGGAAATGCTAAAGCAGATCGATGCTGTGCGAGAGGCTTTCTCGGCAGACGTTAGAAAACCATTTGTCTTGAAGCCGAGTTTTCCTTATGGGAGCCCGCATCCCAGCAGTCATTCGAGCCCACCTACTGCTAACACATTCAAGCCCCCTATGCTGCAGACGAGCTCGTTGGACTCTGGTATGGACCCGCAGACCGGTCAGCACTCGCAAGTTAGTTATGCCAACCATCCTATCACACCCATCTCCGTTGGTTCCGCGGACAATAAGAGTGACTCTCCTTCTGCACAGTCGCTCTCCCTAATGAACCCCGGCCCGAGTGCGCATGCTTCAACGCTTTCGAGCACTATATCGCTAGGGGATCAGCCTTCGTGGAATCCTTCGCGTTTATTCGAGTGAGTATATCCAACTCTCGGTTATAATAGGTCGAAACGTTTACTAATAGTAAAATTACTATAGGCAATGGAACTCGACTTTCGGTACGCAGCAAATCCAATCTCAGCCAACTTCGGTGGCTCCGCAGTCCAGTTCTCTAAGTGTTCCCTCATCTTCAGGTGCCCCCGAAGTCCCAACATCACAGGACATGCAGCTTGCAGGCGCGTCTTTACCGGCCGTGACGCAGCCCTTATCGCACCAACAGTACTCGGCTCCACCCGTACAGACTTTTGTTACCCCAGCTATGTGGCAGCAGTCAGTTGCTAGTGTCTACGAGGGTGGTATCAAGCGGCATTGGGACTACGACAACGGCACTTCGATCGCCGAGCCGGTCAAGCGCCGCTGAGCTAACTAGGCACGCAGTTCTGACGAGAATTTACTCAGATACTACCTTCTCCCTTCAGCACCAGCGCGGACGGCGGTTCTCGATAATCTGCGATTAAGTGGAAACGAACCAACGATAGCACGCAGCGATACCTCAATCTTTTTACCATCTATCAATTACTATATAGATTTCACCTATTTAACTATGACATGTATAACAGGGGATATGAGCTGAATTAAACAGGCTCGTATGAGATGGAGACGAGAAGGGCGATAGGAGGGAGAAATGAATGGATTTTCACGGACGAAATCAGAAGTCTTGACTGAGACAACACAAATACCATTGAACGAGGTTGTACAAAATGCCCCATGCGCGTATGATTGGAAAGTCTAGGCCAGGGGTAATGTCAAGGGATGGCCGATCTATGACAAAGTACCTAGCTTCTGCTGAAAAGAAAAAAAACGGCAGTTCTTCAAACTCGGCAAGGCGTTTCGAGGTAGCATTTGGGACGCGACCCACGAGGCAAAGATAAGGCTTGTTATCTTTCTTTTTTTGGAGTTGCCTCTTGTACAATAGGATCTGCATGGCGACGGACGGATGGTTCTGTTTTACTAAGATATACATGATACCACGGGATTTTACGTCAGGAGAATGGGGGTAAGGGGGGGGGGGGAATACTTATATACCTACGCCTTGTTTGGCTGCGGAGTGGGATGAAATACGTAACAAGAGAAAAGAAGAAAAAAAATCAGGAGGTCCTTGGCCAAGTTCTATCTAGTGCGGGCTGCGAGGAATTATAGACAGTTGCGCGATTGGGAAGCTGGAACTTGTATATGATTCATGTATGTATCTGTGTACGTGTGTACGTGTGTACGTAAGGCTTAGGTTGAGAGATCGACACGGGGGTTGAGGAGCACATGGCGTGATATGCCAGGCACTTGGTTACGAGTATTGGTATACTCGATCAACTAACGCACAGCCGGGTCACAAGGCTCTATCGTATGACGCGCTAGTTGCTTGGATCTTGCTAGCATATAGTTCACTTATAAAGTATTACACCTAGACTCAACATCTGTTGACTATTATCAGATATGGCGGGATTTACATGGTGAGAGATTTGTGATTATTCGGGGGGTAAATGTAAAGGGGGTAAAGGCCCAAGGGGGACGGTAAGGCTTACATAGTAATATCGTCTATCCAACCCACCTTATCTCTGTGTGATAGTCGTATCTATCTGGGTAGTCCGTCTTTCAGCCCTTCGTTCCGGGCAAAGTATCGGATGGTGCCGCGATGGAACCAACCCATCTCTGGCAGGTAGGTTGATCGGTAGTTAAGGTATGATCGAGGTATATACTCACTCCGTAAAATCGGCTTACGTGCTCTCGGAAGATACATGCCCGGGTACGTGACGACGTGTTATTCCGCGCGGGAACTGGCCAATAGACTCTGGGGTTGGCGAGGAGTGGTAGAGTAGAGTATAAGTCTAGCCGGCAAAGGCTGGTGATGAGTTGACTGTAGAAGTTGTGTTTTGTGTGACGTGCATACATAGGTATACAACACTACGACCACATACCCGCTTACTTTCCCATCGATTCATCTAACCACCTGCTCGTTTCCCTACACGCCATTGGGGACTTTCTTCTAGAAGCAGCTGAAGAGCTTCCACACCCACTCGTGCGTCCCGCTTGACTCGTTTGCGTGCGCACTAGCACGTCACGTCACGTCACGTCACACATGGAATATATAGGAAGGTTGTAAGTGAAGAGTTGGCTAGTTATAGGACTAGGTATTTACCCATCTCGTTACCGTCGAGAGCATATAACCGCGGCCAACCGAGCCGTTGTTTTCCTGTCTTGTTCCGTTGCTCAACTTCACTAGGTTAGTTTAGTTGGATGTTGGATGTTGGTTATACTACACCATGGAGATAGGTAGGTAGGTAAGTAGGTAGGTAGGTAGGTAGTCGCCTAAAGCAGCTACCGAAAAAGCGCACCTGGGCTACGCCAAGGTCCGAAGGATTTGGCGAGGGAAGCTTTGGCAAGGCACGACATCGAAAGGATCGCGTTATTCTCTCGCTGGTTCGTGTGTAACAGTCCCAAGTCCGGCTGACCTGCTTTTACACCTAGGTATGTGTATGTACCTACTCGATATCCCCAATATACTTTTGGATATTAACTACGACGTCAACTCACCGAGGTACATGTGGCTATTTAATTTCTAGCGGTCCTCTATGGATAGGAGGTCCTTGGGGTATTCCAGCCCCCAAATCAGGCCGGCATGGTACGATGTGCAATGTGTAATGTGCGATGTGCAATGTGCGATGTGCGATGTGCGATGTAAGATATGACCGTAATATAATGCGGCTACCCGCCTGCCACTGCCAGCCCATTCCCTTGCTTTAATACATAGTATTGTACCGACACACCTTGGGTTTAGGGAGCTTAGGTTAACTAGCTCCCACGTACATACACTAGGTCTGTCTTCTTTTCCCTCTATCGCAAAGTAAGTACGTATATCGTATAACTAGTTATATATCGTATAACTATCGTGGTGCAGTAAAGATGTAATGTTACATCCCCCAGTCCCACATCCCTTCTTCCCAAGGGTCCCAAAAGCACTGTTAAGGCACGGTGCATAACGACCTCGCGCCGGGCCGAGCGGCGATTGGTGGAAATGCCCCCAATTCACGTACCGCGCACGTCGACGTAGGGTCCGTCTGGGGTTTTCGGCTGCGCTATTACTACATCTAGCATTGGCCGTATCTCTCCGTAGGCGTACATCATCATCATACCCAGATACATAGGATTCACGATATTATGTGTATGTTGGTTCCGAATGTTATCAAGACTCGAAAAAGCGCAAATGGGTAAATTCCAACACTTTTTACCATATAATTGGGTATAACTGCCTACCTACCTACTTATACCTCATATAGTTATAGGTACCTACAAGTATACATTACCGGCCTGCCATCCAGCTGCATCTACCTGCTACCTGCTACCTGCTACCTAACCTTATATTAAGTACCGCAGCAAACGTATGCACATTACAGCGTACCTACCTTGGACTACGTAGGTACCTACCTACCTAAGTACCTACGTAGATACTAAAGGTAGTTATTCCTTGTACAAGTACATGCCGCGACCCCTACATCGGTGAATCACATGCCACGACCAGGAACCGATTCCCTCGGCACCTTACCTACATACCTCTACCTACCTCTAGAGTCTACACTTGCCATGCAAAACAGGGGCTGCCGCTCCTGCCCGTCCCGATCCCGAAGTCCCTGCCCCCACTTATTCTACTCTCTCCGGCCCTTACGGCCCTTTCCCAACCTGCTAACTCCGAGCCCTTCCTTTCCCACATACTTGAGATGGTGGGGGAGCGATGGGGTTTGCCCATTGGCGCGGCCGGGCCTCCGTGCTTACTCGTTGGCGGACGAAATAATTACCCGCGTCGTCGGTAAGTACCAATACCTTACCTACCTAACCGTGGCCTTGCGTCGCGTCAGACTGCAGCATCATATATCAAACAAACATCACCAACCAAGCCGTTCGTTTATTCTCTGGCCTAACATCAGTTGGCGAAACTAATGCAGGCTGTTAACCTCCCATAGGAGAACACCTACGTAGAATAATACGGTATATTAGATATAACAGCTTGATATGATGATTTCGTAAATCCCGTTGAAGGAGACAAGTAAATTCCATAAACATAGCAAGCATCGTTACAAACACCACATCTTCGTGCGTAGGTGGCGCTCATCAAAAAAACAAACTACGGCAACCGTCAAATACGCAATACGTAAAATCACCAACAGTGTAAATCAATAATCCATTCGCGAATAGCCTAGAATCCATTGGCTTTCTAGGCGAGCTTGCGCTCGACCGCATTTTAACTATTTTGTAACAACACGTGCAACCAACGCCGGTTTCTGGCTCGCCCCCGAGCTTGTCGTACGTAATGTAATGCCTTTTCCTCTAGCGAACGACGACCTCCCTACCGCAATTCCTATGCGAGGAGTAAATGACCGGTACCACCTGAACGCCCATAACATCAATCATACAATGCAATATTAGTTTACCTAATTCCATGCTTTAGAAAGAGGGCTCGCAATTTTGGGCGCGAACTGCAAACTCTTGCGACGGGCCGCCATTAGGCGCATCAGAATGCCCTGGTCCTTTTCCTTCTTAATTACACCCTCGCCGAGATCTGCATAGCTCTTTTTCGGCGGGCAGGTCCTCATCAGGAGTTGTTCCCTCTCTTCCATATCCTCGTCGTTCTCTTCAGAGCTCGAAGAGCCCGGGCTGATGTCCAAGGCAAATCTGGCGACAGTTTCCGGAGCAGGCGTCTTCGGGACGGGGGTAAGCATACCAACCTCATTATCCCAGTCGTGGTCGCCAGGAGCATCCTCGTCATCGTCATGATCCGACGGAGTACGCATCCAAACAGTGCTATCTCTACGGCTAACGTGGTTGTTCGGGACTGTCTGACATTCCTGAGGTTGTCTCGTAATGTTCTTCATAGGAGTGACCAGGGTGCCATTGTGGTTAGCGAGTGCCTTAGGTTCCATGCTCTTGCGACGGTTACGTCCGCCACGAGGAATCAGAGAGGTGTCAATGTAGTAAGGAGCTTCATCAAGCCACTTATTCTCACGCTCGCAGCTGGAAAGAATGTTAGAACAATAATGACCACCCATGAACAACAGGATGACTTACTCCAAGACCCAGCCGACACCAACACACTGCACGAGACCACCACTCTCCCTGACCTTTCCCAATGTTCGCTTACCGCCGTCTTTGTACACAACATGCGTGATTCCGACCTTGGTTGCTGAACCGTCCTCGTTGGTATTGTTTGGGTTCCAAGGCCAACTCTTAACGCAACGAGCGCCCATCTGCGTGAGCAGTTCAACAAACACAGTGCTAGCATCCGCACCATCGCTTGTATGCACATCAACAAACACGACTGCGCCTCGGAGCAGAGTGCTGTTTAAGTCCCGACGAGGAGTACGAGCCGGAGTTCCAATAGAAGACCAGATATCGGCTTTCGAAGGAGTGACGAGAGGTTGCTTTTGCTCTTCCTCTTCCTCTTCGTCAACGTCCATCTCCGACGGATCCTTAGTGGGGGAGTATGAAATAACCGTGGCATTCCTAAAAAGGCCAGTAGGACGGGTGGCAGGAAGCTTTGATACGCTTGCGCTGCGCTTCTTCATAGTCGCAGGAGTAGAATCATCAGCCGGCTTTAGCGGCACCTTGGAGACGGTATGAAAACCCCTGGGCGCGGATGGTCGGGCGGGAGTGGCCGGCTCAGGACGACGCGTACCAGCGGCGGCATTTAGAAGAGCCGGGTCAATAGGAACAGCATTCTCGTCGCCATACTCTTGGCTGGCATCAGAGATGGAATCATCGTGGGCATGATTCTCCTTCACCTCGCTAATTTCGGTTACTTCCATAATAAGAGACATCTCGTTGGCCTGAGCAGCAAGTTCCATGTCTTCATTTGTGATAGACATGTCGCTAAATGAGGGCTCATCATATTTAGCGGCGATGTCGGCTTCTAGGGCAGCCTCAATCGCAGCCTGGTTCTCCATTTCGGCTCGGATCCTCATCTCGTCGTCAAAGAAACTTCTGACGGGCGTAGACTCACCCGGAGCAGTATTATTCTCCTTGAGCATCGAAAAACCCTCATCCTTGACCAACGAGTCATCCTTAACTAGCGACATGCCATCATCCTCATTATTAGGTTTAATTGGGGGAGCGAGGCTAAACCGCGATGTCTTAGAGACGGATCGAATGGCGCGACTAGCGGCCTTGATGGCGCTGGAAGGCATTCCACGAGGAGCTTTAGAAGTACTTGGCGTTGGCGTGGAAGGAACACCACTGAAGGTAAAGATCGTGTCGTCTTGCTCTTTGTCAGGCGTTTTACCGCTGGCAGCCAGCTCATCCTCAGATTCGGATATATCATGGTCAATAAGGTCCTTAGCCTTGAAACTAAAGTCCACTTTGATAGCTTGCTTAGGAGGCGACTGGGTTGTTGTTTGCGCCGGGCTAGGTGCTTCCTCTTTTGCTTCATGCTCATCGACATCCATAGGGTCATCAGCTAACTCATCAGCTCCAGTTTCAGCCACCGGCTCCTTCTCTGCCTCAGTGGGTTCCACCACAGCAGGCTCCTGCTGTTTAATATCCAAGTCCTTAATCGGAAGCGGGTTTTCTCGGAGAGCCGGATCCGCGTGTCGGGGGAGCACGGCAGATAGACGGCCCGGGAAAGCAAGCTGAAGAGGCGACTCAGGCGACTCGGGCTCGATTTGATTTTCCACCAATTTTTCTTCTACCACGGCTTCGTTCTCCGTCTCAATGGTCTCCTGTTGCTCGGGTTGTTGTACTTCTTCAACCGGGGTCTTCTCCTCGACTGGAGAAGTCTTATGTCCAAATAGTTTGCTTGAATTGCTTAGCAGCGATTGTATGGGGGGTACCTGCATCTTGAACGGCGACGTTGGGCGCTTTGCGGGCGACTGCAAGAGAGACGCCTTCATCGGGGAACGGCTAATCCCGTTGTATTCCTGGGGCTGTTGGAACGCCATAAGAGATACTTGAGGTCTTTTGGCGGGCGACTGCAATATAGAAGTCTTTAACGGCGATGATGTACTTTCCTGCTCGTCCATAGAAGATAGAACGAATGGAACAGCCTCAACCTTCTTCGGAGGTGACTTCATCATATCCTTAAAAGGAGATGCGGGCGGCCTGCGGGCGGGACTGCTGAATACGGATGAGCCAATCGGCTCTGTGGCCTCTTGAACAGCTTCTTCTGCGTCAGCAGCTTGAGGCTGGACGTCATGTTTTTTAGTTGCAGGCGGCTTTACAGGGCTCTTCATCAAAGGCTTCAGTGGTGTTTTTTCTAACGTAGCGAGTTCATCATCCGAATCAAGATCTCGGGTAAATGATAGGTTCTGGGCATCCTTCTTAGGACTGAGAGGCACCTTCTCCTGTGTCTCGCTAGGAGTCGATTTCGCGGCGGCTCTAGTAACTCTACCAGTACCAGCCGGCTTACGAACAGGTTTTGCGCGCAGGCCACTAGCAGGTTCAGTTGTTTTAGTCTTGGCCTTGGTGACTGCGGCGGGCACTAGGTTCTCTTTCTCGGGTTCTTGGAAGGTAACTGTCTTCTTGGTGACGCCTCCAACCTTAGTCGTGGGTCTAGAGACAGCAGACTTTAAACCCGGTGTAGGCTCCGTAGAAAAATTTGTAGGAGCTACGCCAGTACTTGCTTTGGCACTTGCTGTACCGCGCGAACGCGTGGGCTTCTCAGCTGGTTCGGCGGAAGATTCAGAAGTACCGTAACTAAACTCTGTTCTGTTAACCCGGACTTGGGGTCTAGTCCTTTCTCTCGACGGACGAGATGCTGTTGCGGCGGCAGCCTTGGCCCGACCACGGGCGGTTTTGGCTGCGGTGGTTGCCTTTGTCTCGGGCTCGGCCTCGGGCTCGACGACCTTCTTCGGCCGTCCTCTGGTTTTCGCTGGTCTTTCCATAGTATCGGTTTGCTCGGCGCCGGGTTGCTGGTTTTCCTGATCCTCTTCGTCGGAGCGGTTCTTCCGCTTCGCCGGACGCGATGCCGTCGCGGTCCTTGTAGTCTTTGCTGTGGTTGGTTTTGGCTTGGTTTCCTTATTTTCGGAGGCTTTGGTAGGTTTGGTGGCGGTAGATTTGGCAGTGCTAGAAGCAGTGGCAGCGGTGGCAGCGGTGACAGCGGCAGCTTTTGTCCTTGTAGCTTTCGTGGGTTTCGCAGCGTCGTTGGTAACATCCTTTGTAGCATCCTTGGCGGCGTCCTTCGCAGCGTTCTTGGCGGCTGCTCTGGCACGCGTCATGCGCTTCGGAGGAGTTGCACCTTCCATGATGCAAAATGATTTTTTTATAAGAAAAGGAATTATAAAGAAATTACCTACTGAAATTATCGAACGATGCCTTGAACAATGCAATTTGATCAATACGCTGACCAAATTACAAAATTGGAAGATTGTTCAAGGTGAGGCAATGTTCAATGTCGAAAAGTTGAATTGGTTGAAATGTTTCGTGTTCAACGAACGGAAATAAGGTTAAGGTCAAGGTCTGCGCGGCTTCCTATTTTTCTTGTTTATATTTATCTGGGTCATAGCTCTTTCCTCCTTTGTCATTGGCCCCACAGGTTGGCCCACCAACTTGTCACTGGACCAGTCAACGGTGTCTGGGAGTCCACAGACTCACAGTACGTACTGTCCCACTGCTTTCCATATCCGAGTTCCATTTCTGCAGTCGCGTGTTAGGCAAATCAATGTGATCCAATCAAAACATGTCAATTCACCCTTGTTCACATTCACACGCGACTCCTCTACTTCATCATCGCGAAGTTCCAAAGTGGATAATCGAGTTTGTTAAGGGTTTAGTGTCTCTCCAAC
Organism: Daldinia sp. FL1419; assembly: GCA_025201765.1. NCBI lineage: Eukaryota > Fungi > Ascomycota > Sordariomycetes > Xylariales > Hypoxylaceae > Daldinia > Daldinia sp. FL1419. The sequence goes on from MU623387.1 coordinate 39,251, forward strand.
GTAAACAAACTCAATCGTCACATCGTGTTTAACGGTGTTCCGTCGAGTTTATCCGTCGACGAACACACCTGCGGACATATGTAACCACATCCATCCGCCCCCTTAGTCGCAATATGTTTTCTCGAGGTTGCCATTCTTAAATGTTTACTACGTAGATCCCAGCATCGCATTACGTGGTATCTACTGTTATCCTCATATAGCTACTTCCGCTCATGGATCCATATAGGTACGGTGGTGATTATCATTGGTGATATTCGAGTTATACGGCAAAGTGGTCTTCAGTACAACGTAATCCGTGCCGTAAATTCATACTCTTTGACATCTCAGATACTGCTATCGTACTAGCTATAGCATCATGTGGTAACTACCTACGTAGGCTTAGGAGCGTTGAGTTTATACTGTATATATCCATTTCAGGAGCTTAACCCGTGTATCTTCATGGTTCTGAAATATTCTTCGGCATTTGCTTCGTATCCAATCACAGGATGACCTTCCTCTATGCCAATATCCTCGACGTACCTTGGATGATGCGGTATTACAATTCTTGCAGATAGTTGAGGCTGATTCGCAGAGAGTAGCTTAAGGCTTTACGGCCGCCTGACTCTGTGCTATCCCTTGCCTTCGTAGGACATCGGTAGCAAACATCTCTGGAAAATTCTGACGTATACCGACAACTAATTCAGACGGGTGCTATGAGGACGGGATTTGCTTATGTATATACAAGCCTCTGGGATGTTTCTCGCTATGTTGTCGAAGATGTCGTATTCGTAGAATATAGTTTCGATATAATTATAAAGTCTTCTGTCGTAGTAATGGATTCTTATTGTTATGTTCCATTTGGTACCGAGCCCGAGTGCAACCAATTTCGAATCCTTACACTGCTACCCGGTTCAGGGGAACAGCCGTTGGAATGCATCCTAGAACACGGGGATATAGGCAAATCGCCTCCCTACGAAGCCATCTCCTACGTCTGGGGCAATCCCCACGATAGAGTCGACATCACATGTAACGGCAAGCCTTTAGCCATCACCGTCGGTCTTCATACGGTCCTACACCATTTTCGGTCACCGTTCGAGAGGAAAAGTTTGTGGGCAGATGCGATCTGCATAAACCAAAACGATAGCAACGAGCGAGGACGTCAAGTTAGTCGTATGAAGGATATATACTCAAAAGCTAACCGAGTGCTCATATGGCTTGGTAAAGAGAAGGATCATAGTGACAAGGGCATCGAGGTAGCCTCGGAAATTGCCTGTGCTTGTCGCCAATACACCTCCCACGGTAGGTCGCTCAGAGACTTAAGTTTCGACGACGAGCGTGTGGACCAGCTATTTGGGAAATTCAGGGACAAGTCCGAGTTTTCACGGCTGTCGGCTTTCGCCCGGATCATTGAAAGGCTCTGGTTTACCAGAGTGTGGGTAGTTCAGGAGCTTGCCTTGGCGACGGAAGCCATGGTATTCTGTGGTAACTCGAGTATCAGCTGGACTGATCTTCTCGCGGCTATTACTGCCCAAGACCATCTAAACCTGTGGCTCTCCGATCACGAGCGTAACGCGTATGTCTTCATCCTAGAGAGAGCACGAGCAGAATGGTGCGCAGGGGTTCGACTAAGTCCCCTCACTGTTCTCTTTCGATATCGAATATTCGACGCTACTGATCCTCGAGACAAGATTTTTGGCCTGAATGCATTGATCAAAAGCGAGCTCTCTGGGGTTCGGGCCTTGCAGCCCAACTATAACGTCAGCACTACGGGGCTATATACCGCCGTGGCAAAGGAGATACTCGCGCATTCGCCGGATCTCAACTTGCTGTCTGTCCCTCGACGTTTTGTTGGCGTCGGTCCTAATGATTTGCCGTCTTGGGTGCCTGACTGGACTAATACTCGACTCACTGCCCCTCTAGGCCTGGCGAATTACTCTAACATCAACGAGCTGAAATTTACCGCAAGCGATTCTTCAAGCCCGGAGATCGTGCTTGACGCCGACTCAAATGTTCTCGGTGTTCAAGGCCATTGCATAGATCGTATTGTCGCCGTCGGTACGATCCTTAGGCTAGAGCATCTTCCACGGTCCAATTATCACGGAATCCGTATCCCGAAGTGTGCATTTGTCTTGGATGATTGGTGCCGTGTTGCGCGGCTCCGGGAATCAGAGCTCTACGTCACTGATGATGAGCCTATTCGTGACGCCTTTGTCCAGATGTTATCGGCCGGATCTAGCGGCGAGAATACTGAAACGATACGGGCGCAATTAGATATCTTGGAAAGAAATGCTACGATAGTAAGGTGGCTTAGATTCTTGCCCACATTCCTTCCGGACTGGCTGGTGGATAGGATCGTCTACCTAATTCATGCTATACTATTCTACGACCGGACTGATCAGATGACATTAGACTTTAGAATACCCTTATCATCGCTGGCTGACCGCCGAGTGTTCAGAACCGACAAAGGATATATCGGCTTAGGATCTGCTTTAGCGGAGGTGGATGACGAAGTCGCTGTCGTGTCAGGGGGAAGAGTGCCTCTTATCCTAAGGAAAAAGGGGTCACAATGGACATTGAAGGGCGACTGCTTTTTAAGGGGGATAATGCGAGGCGACGCGTATCGTAAAGACGAGACTCATCAGATGTGGATTGTTTGAAGCCCTTTTCCGCATTTACGTTGGCTAGCAGTCATCTTGAGATATTTCTAGGTGGATGTTCCACAACAGGCGTTTAACAGGTGTATTATATTAGCCGTAGCCTATCAACAACGACTACCAAGATCATGGAAACATTTATATCTCTTCCTAGGGAAATACCGTCTATATTAGGTACTCTGTCTACCAGATATAGACTAACCAACATTTTGCATTATCATCAGTTCCCAGATCTTCGTCGGTTAAGCTAGATCTTGGTCACTTAATCCATAGAAGTTTTCTAGCAAGCGAATGCCGATGACACCAGATTTCTCCGATCAATGGCGCACTGCTTGTCTCATCTTCACAAGCATCTTGTTAACCCTGTGGCGGTTGGCGATACAATTGTGAGAGCATTACTTTAATATTTAAGGCGTACTGGTTGGTCCCCACATGCTGAAACTCCTGCCAAGAAGACGCTATATTCGAGGAGGCGCCCGCGTAACCCACGATAAACATATGTGGGCTTTTTTTTCTTTGTCTTTTTTCTTTGACCCCTCGATATGCGGAGATAAACTTCTTGTGAATTCTTCCGTTTCGAATAATTAATTAAATTGATTATAGATCAACTGCGCCGCTGGCATTCTGAAAGTTACAACTTCAGCCCTATTCCTCCCGAAATTCACGGCAGTTATGGCAATTCAACTTAAGTGATCCTACAATGTAGAAATCGGGGTGGCTCGTCATCTTGGAATGGATAATGTACATGATTTGTCTCAGCGAAGGATGAATCCCTAGGCATCCTCTTATCATCAATGCTATCTGCCGAGAATCATGAATTATCGCGTCGCCAGTTCGTCAGGGGACATGTTAAACCCCCCCTAGCTTAAAACACCTCCTTTGTCATGGCGGTGTCTCAACCCCTGCTACAATCGGACCCCGGCCCCGGCCAACCCTTCTCGACCGGGACGTTCAAGCCTCAGCAATAATAACATGAACCATGATGGATAAAATTTCCCACTAACTCGGAAATCCCTGCGCTATCGCGAATACCACACTGCACACTGCGGAGCTGTTAAGCCTCGACCTGCATCAGCCTGCACGAAATTTGCCGTACGAGTTAGTGTAGACCGCGCTCGCGCCCAAAAGGAAAAAAAGCGACCTGAGCTAGGTTAGCTACGTAGCTGAACCCCGGTCGAAACGAGCTTCAGAAGTGTGAAAATTCCTCTTCTTTCGTTGAGGCTCTCGATCTGGGCCGCGTAGTATGGACCCATATCCCATATCCCATATCTCCTACCGTAGCGATCTACCACTTATCGTGCTTTGATCCCCCCTCTCGGTCGATTTTCCATCTCTCCCCTTCTGTGACCTGGTGTTTTCCCTCTCGATGGCTTCAACTCCTAAGCGCCACCTTGCTTCCGCGTGATGCTTGTTTCGAGACTTGCTCGTCTGTCGTTCCCTTCGTTCACTAAAGTGCTTACGCGCCTAATCTGATGTTTCTCTGGATTCGATCCGGTATAATTCTCTCATTTTCATAATATCGACAGCCCGTTCAAGCTTGGAGGTCTCGAACCGTCAAATTATTCACCACGTTCACTGAAAATCTTCGGGTTGATCCCGCGTAATTGGAAACGGCTGGTCTGTTTATATCGTTTTATCATTCACTTAATCGTATCCATCTATAGTGTACATTTGGATTGTTGTTATCGACGTTTACGTCGTGCATCACGACTGTACCAAGGGTATTAGTGAGTGAGCGATTGCTCTTAATTCTTACGTCTTAACGATGAAGGCGTCACGTTCGACGTTGCTGCTATCCGTGCTGAGCTCCCTGTCGCTCGCCCAGGTGCGTACTACTTTATATCATGTTACGATCAACTATGCTCATCTATATATAGGCCGGTAGATATCGCTACTATGACCAACCAGCGAAGAGGGGGCTATTGGATCAGCTGCTCGGCGGTCTCGGTGGTGGTGGTGGTGAGGATGAAGGAAAGGGTCATAGGAAAGGTCATGATGGCGCCGTCACCGTCACCGAGACGGTAAAGCAGACGATCACGGTAGGAGCTGGAGCGGTAGGCGGATTCAACGGCACAGCAGCTGTCACTCAAACAGTAACAGTCACCGAAACAGCCGCCGCCGCTAGCAGTGCTGTTGGTGGTGGAGGACTTGGAGATGCACTGTTCGTATATCAACGCAGGACCGACATCTATCACGTAGCTAACAATATTCAACAGCGGAGCCCAACTATCGGTCATCACAACGACCGTCTATAACACCGGCGCTGCGCTCACCGTAACTGAGACGGCGCTCGCCTCGACCGTAACGCAAATCGTTACTGAGACCGCCCCTGCGGCGGTGGTAACGCAGATTCTTACTGAGACTGCTCCCGCGATGATTGAGACCGCTCCCGCAGTAACAGTAACGCAGGTATCTACCATCATGCAGCCCGTAACTGAGTCTAAGACTGTCACTCAAGTATCGACCGTAACCATGATGCAAATGATCGCATGCGGAACTCCCGTCGGCGCTCCGGTTCCGGCGGATCAGGCCTCAGCCATTGCGTCCTCCGCCGCACAAGCAGCTTCCTCAATCGCCGCTATCCCGACATCATCGGTAGCCCCAGTTAGTTCTGCGCCGCCGCCTCCGCCCCCACCACCGGCGACAACTGCCAGTGTTACGGTAACCGTTACGGAGACTTCTCCTGCTCAGTGTCCTGTCGTACCCACTTCCTCCGCTGCTGTTGAACCATCAGCACCACCACCAGCAACTTCAGCCCCCGCGGCGAGTTCGGCTCCTGCATCAAGTTCAGTTGCCGCAAGTTCAGCCGTAGCTTCGTCAAGCGCCGTGGCTGAAACACCGTCAGCATCGTCCGCGGCTCCCGTGTCGACTTCTTCTGCGCCCCCGTCTTCATCGGCAGTTGAGACGCCTTCCAGTTCGAGCGAAGCGCCTCCGCCACCTAGCACGACCGAGGCTGCCCCTACCGCCGGGTCCTCCCTTGAACTTCCTGAAGTCGCCCCGTCGACTCCAACACCAACCCCAACCTCAACAGCGCAAGCTACGACTCCCCTCGCGGCTCAATCTTCCCTCGCTCTTCCTGTGGAAACCCCGCCCGCCGCCAACAACGCCGGCAGCGATGTGACTCCCGCCGCACCCGCCATAACCGGCGCGCCCTTGCCCTTCCCCGGCGATGAAAATGGTCCTGATCTAACCGGTATCTCGCTGACGAACATTCTGACGCTGGGAGCCCTTGGCCGGATCTAAGTACGAAATATTAGAGTAGGGGTAGATGTACCCGGGGTTATCAGGGTTAGAAAAAGGGAGAGAAAATACCCCGTCCGCAGTAAGCTTCGCCAAGTGCGTTCTGCTCGGATTTGCAGGCTGTACAATAATTATCATCAACAACGACATTATTCATCGCCATCAACGTCATCAACGTCGTCACGCCCTTCCATTTCTCGTTTTCATATTTCATTCGATATATATAGGTACGCACGCAAACGTGATTTAAAGTAACCCCCGTTTTCGGTTGATTTGTTCGGCAGGCTTGGGTAGTTGCATTGGAGAGGATAGAACCGGGGCTTACGATTTACCACGGGATGCCAGGAGCATATGAGTTGTATATAGATTTGTCTTCTTCTCCGCTTCGCTTCTCGCTGCTGAAAAATAAATAAGCAACATATGATTGAGTCGAGGCTGGCCTTGAAATGAATCGTTGAATTGTGTGAACGTGATGAGTTCGAGTGAGCGAGAATAGATTTTATGAGGGTATCTCCAGTTCGCCGATCTATCATGCCAAACGCCTTCGTCGTATGCGATTTTTGATATACCAATTGCCTTTTCATTTAACCTTCACGATTGAGCTCCCTTCTCCTCAACCTCCTTTTTCCTTATAGCAGCCTTAAGCTTTTTCGCCTGCCTCTTACTGATCGGCGCATTTTCTCCTCCTCTCCCAGTGGTCTCACCCCCTCCATTCTTCCTTTTCCTATTATCTTTCACTTCCACTATCTCCTTCTCCTTGCCCTTTGCCAACTTTGCTTGTTCTTCCTCGCTGCGCTCCGCCACGCTTACAATATTCACAACGCCTCTAAAGCCACTTCGTTTGATCCCCTCGTTCACCACGACGCCTCGTGGATTTGTTCCAAGTGCTTCCATACCTCGATCCGTTGGTAGACCCCACACGGCCAGCAGATTCACAACGTCAGCGGGCCCACGCAGGGCCATGGCATTGTTCGCCTCGCTGCTTAGTATAAGGCCGCGGCCGCGGGTCGCGCGCACGAGCTGTACCACATTGCCAGCAAAGTTAGCGCGGGCACGAGCGTCGGCATCGGGTCTCAGCACCCGACCGTAAGCAACCTCGAAGCGTAGGCCCCGCGCGATGGCGGCCATACACGGTTTAGGACGTAAATGGAAGGGCAGGCGTGCAGTAAGGTCTAGGGATATGATAGAGACCTCAGTAATGCTAACAGTCACGCAAGCGGCCTGGAAGGCCTTCTCGGTTTGCGGGCGTAGAGCCAGTATATCGTAGGCCTGCGCGGCTTTAGGAAGCTGTTGGTTCTGCGAGGGGTCCGAGAAATTTACGGTAAGACGGCGAAGGACGGTGGGGATGCGCTGCTGGCGATCTTCGGGTTTGGAAGGAGGAAATTGGGGGATCGGATTCGGAATTTGCGAGGGTAGAGGGGCGTCGAGGTTGTGGTTCAGCGCAACAACATTGTAACCAAGTTGCGAGCTGAATCTTAGTGTGCGCTCGAGCTCGGCGGCGCTGGTCGAAGGAGACCAGGCGATATTGAGGTCGTACAGCATGCTGTTATAGGGCTTATTAACATTTCAAGTTCTGAAGAATTCCGATTCTTATCAACTAGGGAACATGGTCTCGGATTCGGGGACTCGAGTTGGTTGAGTGAAAGATTGAAATATTATGTCATTGGTGAGTTTGAAATAAGTTTTGAGCAATGGTTATTAGGTTCTTGTCAAGATATCCGATAGGGAAGTAGCTAGGTACCACATAGTGGGGCTATAGGGGCTATAGGGGCTATAGGTACCTACAGGTGCTATTATGCAGCTAAGCTTCAGCAGAGTTCAGCTCTGCCGGCGATTCGCAGCAATCATTTAAATTACCTCTTATTTGTCTTAGGTTATTCTTGGCCCTTGGGTCTTGGGCCTTGAGCCCTTGGCTTCGAAAAAGCACAGCCCCCCGAAGGTGACGCGCATCTCGCACGAGGATGCGAATACTTCTTTTGCCGGCATGGCACTGACAAAGAATAAATTGATTTCCATATCGTTGCCTACGAATCGTTAACCCTTGTGGAATAACAAAATAATAACTAATAAAAATATATTCTCGATCCTTCAGCCAGCATCATCTTCAACTTCTCTCCTTGGCGAACTATTCTCATAAACCCGCGAACCTATCCAACCATCCGACCATCCGATCGCTTCGATTAGCGCAATTGTTCAGTTGCGATACCGTCCTAGCCGTCTCAGCCGTCTCAGCCGTTAGTCAAGATGTGTCTGATATTCACTTGCGGCGAACATACCTTCAGGAAAGAGGTGGAAGGTTACGAGGGTGTCATCTGCCAATGTCATAACTGCGGCAACTATGCTGGACATATCATCAAGAGCAATCCTTGGTTTACCTTTTGCTTCGTAGTAAGTATACATTGCGCCGTCTTGAGCTTGGAAGAATATGCTAATTGGAAATGTAGCCCGTCATCCCGCTCTCCATCCACGGCTACCAGGATGTCGTCTGTCATATCTGCAACTTCGCGCAACCCTTAGAGCACCGACCCGACGCTCAGGCGATGCATCGTGGCGGCGGCGGAGGAGGAGGAGGAGGAGGAGGGGGCGATAATATGCCGATGCAGCCGCCACCACAGGGTCCTCCGCAACAAGGTCCTCCGCCTGGATGGGGACAAGGACCGCCTCAAGGTCAGGCGCCTATGAGGTACGGATAGAGGCGCAAGAGACTAGTCGAGGATTTTACGATTTAAGCTAGCGGGAGTTCGGTGCCACGACAACCAAGTACACGATGCGAGACAGCGTTAGTGGTTGCATACTATTGCACGACATTAGGATTGGGGTTCGAGGATTCACGTATCATTAAGATATCCCACTTCGGGCGTTTTAACATTGTGGTTGGAACGACGATTGCTTGCGATTCATATTCAGGGACTTATTCTTTGGGCTTCGTACGGCCGCCTACGCGTGGCGGTTTATTCTTGAAAATACCGAATATAGCAAGGACGTGTACTACCTATGCTTGACACTATATTCACAGGTATGGTAGTAGCCCGAGAACTACACGCCACGGGCCTTCGACGATGTGTATTATGGAAGTATTTCTGTGGTCATTACTAGTATATAGTGTATCAAAATTGGAATTGAAGGGGTGATGTTGAAGTTTCTGAAGCGGAGGATACCAAGTATAATACCAAGTTCATCGAGACAATATTGAAACATATATGATGATAATGCGTGCTCGAATCGCTGATGCGACGGAATTCTCTGGCCACATCAACGGGGCTTCTCGTTCGCGGAGCACCCAAGTGCCATAAGCGCATATACAGTCCAACCTGAAAGTATATCCGTCGTCGCCAACCCCTAACCCAACTTAGTTCAACACAGGCCGCCATCCCTTCCGCGCGACATGTCCAACAACCTCTTCATCCTTCAACACGTCAGTACCCGTCCGGCCTGTAACGACGCTTCTCTCGATCTCGGCACCACGAACGTAAAATGGAAACGTAAGACGATTCTCGTTATCATCAGAATCTCCCCCCCTTTCGACGTCTCTAGCCTCCCATACCACACGCCCTGCTTTCCGGCGCCTCGAGAACCCGCACGCTTCCCTGTCAAGGGATAAATACCATCGTCGCTGATGTACGCTCCCAATCGAGTTCTCTGCGCCCGGATATGCGTTTGTACGGCGCACCTGTTCGTCCTCGAGCTCGCGGATCTCCCGCTCCATTGTCGAGACGTCTTCCAGACCTACCTCCTCCGCGGGCGCGGTTACGATTCCTGATTCTTCGCTTCCCGTAGCTTCTTCGTCCGGGTCCGAGTCCGAGTTTGTATCTATCTCAGCGGCCTTGCGCTTCCCCTTACCCCTGGCCGAGCCCCTACCTTGCACCGGAGCTCCTCGCCTCCGCCTGCGTGTAGGCGTGCGTGTGCTCTTAGCGCGACCGGCTACGTCTTCTTCTTTAGTAAGTCGCAGATTTAGCACATAATCGTGCGGTAGGCGTGTACCGTTAAGTCGGATGCGAATCTTCCGTGCCTGGAATGCCTGATGGAGTTTCTCCTGCTCCGTGAGTTTAGAATCCTCTTCCTCGTCGTCGGATTGCGAGTTTAGATTAGCCCGCTTTGTACTCTCTCGCGGCGGGAGGATATTGTACGTCCCGGTATCCCAAATGAGAAGAGAGCCAGTCGATATTGAAGCTGTTTCTATAAGATGATTCTACGAAGCGCAGTAGGTTAGTGATAGATTTGGGATACCGACTCGAGATAGATTCAGGGGAACTTGCCCATAAGCAGTGGATTCTTGTCTCTGTAGCGTTTCTATTCAGACGTTGACTGTTCGGATCCCCTGGAAGGCCATACATGATAGCCCAAGAGGCGCTGCTCGTCTCGTTGATCTGTAGTCGAAGGTCATAATGAGTACCTGCAATGGGATGATCATGCTGATGCACGATAAAATGCGCGCCTTGTGGGTTGCCTGAGTTCCTCTCGTAAAGCTCCTGGTAGGCATTGATAGACAACCTCGGTGAATCTGGCGGAAACGGCGAGAGTATGGCTCCCTTTAGAAGCCCACTGAAGTAACCAAGGTAGTCCTCGACCTTGGCTTTGCCTGCTTCCACAGCCGAAGCCCTTGAGCTTTCTTTATCCACTCTTAATCCATGTTCCTCGGCCACATCGTAGCCATCGTCTTCACTGCTATCGTGCGCTGGATGTGATAGATCGAAAGTCCATTCTAAGTTTTCCTTTTTAATGTACGGGTTGCTGACGAGTTCTGGACTACAACCTCGCTTCGCTGCCATGTTTTATTTTATTTTTTTTTTTTTTAAAAAAAAAACCGACAAAAGGTCGAGCAGTTTTGAGGCTGTTTAAAACCCTAAGCTGGTTGCCGATTAAATGAGTGATTATGGGCTAATGACGTTATCTGTTCCTATAATACGTCGTTCTCAAAGCACTGTCACTCAAAACGTTTCCTTACTCGTGACAGCGCGTTGAGAAGTAACTATAGTAGAAGCATCACAAGAAGTGACAGACAAATTAATTAACGGGTCACAGGATCGGTGGCTTTCCGTTTTTATCCTGTTTTCTTAAACCCCTATGAGGGTCATAACTTTGGAATGATATGGTGACTATTGATATTGGGCTACTCGAGGAGTTTGGGTTGTCTTTGCGCCCTTTTTACGTATATAGGTAGGTAAACTTACATCCGGGTATGTGTAGGGCTGAGTTTTGAAGGAAAGGAGAAAAGGAATAAGATTATCAGTAGAAATTGACCAAAACTAAACTCAGCCGTCCCCCGTTATCCGCTGTTCGAACAGGTGACTTCCGGGGAAAACACCCGGGACCCCCGAGGCCGCCGTGGCCGATTCGGACTACTTGCCGCAATGCAATTTACCATAAGTTCTCAATTGCAAAAACCAATGCTTACCAAAGTACATGTATCTAGCTATATTAGGTACCTATGTATACATTCATAACTGATTGGTATTGAATTAAAATAGTATTACTAGTAACCCCGATAATGTAGGAGTGGACGAATGGATGGCACTAACCGTAGACTGTAGCGGAAGATTAGGAAGATACAAGCCCTTATTTTAGACTGGAGATAACGTCTCGGGATCACCCCTTTCTAAATACCAATACGATCAATTTAGCTTTCCCTAAAAAGATTTGTACGTATGTAGAAATCTGGTACAGCAGAAAAAAGAAAAACGACAACGCAAGTTCGATGACATCATCAAAAATATAATGACAGCGGTGGGACTCGAACCCACGCGGATTGCTCCACTGCGAAGTTTATATCCAGGTAAACCTGAACGCAGCGCCATAACCACTCGGCCACACTGCCTTTGGATGGTGTTCTCGTAAGATTGGGAAGTAATTTTTCTGCTCTTGTAGCATACTATATTCTAGCCGCCGTTTCCCGCCGAAACGGGTAAGTGGGGTAGCGTTAATCTAGGCTCTTGCACATTCCCATTGGTCAGGTTTCACGCACTAGTCTCTCGAGCTAGATGAAATGAATTTTCTCGACTTTTTCTTGGAGAAATCGTTCACATCATTGACAAGACACTAACCTTAATAACAATCTACGGGTGAGGTTGATGAGTCTTGACTATGCGGCTTATAAATGGGATATATCGTGATGAAATATCCTAGAACTAAGTCTATACATTATACTATATACCTAGGTACCTAGGTATCTATACGATGTCTTGACATTCGGATTTCCTTGTTCTCCACCAGAATCAGAGTCCTAGGGCATCGTGACCTCAGGCGCGGGGACCGTCGTTAGCGTCACATCGTCGTAGTACAACTTATTCATCGGGCCACCCGAGTTGCACTGCGAACTAAAAAGAATCGTTGCCGTGTCTCTATCTGCGGTCCACAGGTCGGTGTAGGTGGTATATACGCCCCGGTACTGGTTCAGGTCAGGCCGTCGCGTTCGCACATTGTTGATTAATATGTCCATGACGCACCCCACGGTGGGGTCCATCTTGAGTGTGTCTGAAAGCCGGTCAGATATCATACTCAGAAGATATATATCGCGAGTTGCTTTGCTTACATTGGAAGGTGTATGCTTGACCTGCTACGACAGAAACGGTCTGCTGTAGGCGGATCTGCCAGAGACCAGGCAGTCCCTGCGCGATGAATGATCGCGAGCCCGAGTACGGGTCCGTGTCTAGCGAGCCGCTAGCGGCTAGGTCAAGGTGATATCCCGTATAAGTCCACACGATAGGATCAACTGTCTCGAAGCCAGAGTTGGCAATGACCTAATGCAGAAATTAGTGGTAATTCTCTATTTAAACGTCTTATAGCTCACATCGGTATTGGTAGGGGTAGGCTCTGCGGATGATGTCGTCGAAGATGTAGATGAAGGTATTTCTGACGAAGAAGTAACCGATGGAATAATGCTTGACGAAGTTATACTCGACGAAGTTTCGATGCTGCTGATCGAAGAGATGGTCGAAGGAATTGCTGAGGAAGTCGTCTCAGTGGCTGATACACCCTCGGATGATGAGGTTTCCAAAGAACTCGTCGAAGAGGCTGTCTCAGTTGCTATTATGCTCTCAGATGATGAGGTTTCCACGAAACTCGACGAAGAGCTTGCCGAGGTAATTGCAGACGAGGATTCAATAGAGGATACAGTGCTTGATGTGATTGGATCATCACTGGTCGTCGAAGGTACAGCTACCGAACTCGTAGTAGAAACAAAGTATGACGATGTAGAGTTAGAGATTGCATACGTGCTCAGAGGCACTGTGCTATATGAGGGGGTCGTTGGAACCGGCTCGCTGCTTGACGTTCTCGGCTTACACCTGCTTGCACTCGCGACCTCGTAAAAGGCCGAAAAGGTTGCGGCAGAGATTACGTGTTTAAACAACATGATTAAATGGACGCCTTACGCCACGAAGAAGTGATGGATTGGGACGAATGACGGAAGCTTGTCTCTCACTTCTAAACGGTGACCCGAAGTACCAACCAACTCAACAAACATCGCGACTCTACGCAAAGGATATATAAACCACACACGATGTCGTTTCTAGTCTCGAACTCGATAGCCGAAATGAGGTGGCGCAATTGGCGCTGGCGGCCTAGAAGCTCTACTGCTGATCTTTGAAGCTCAGCTGAAGAACTATAGGCGACTACATCGCTAGCGGCTCCGGCTAGGCTCCTCTTCCCATACCCGACTAATTTAGGGGACCGCCAACTTTGGGCAACAAAGCGCTATTTCTAGAGGCTAACTATAGATAAAGGAGAGAGAATGATAAGTGTGTTGATTCCTGAAGAAATTCTAAATGGGGGAGGCTCCCCAGAAAGACTTTTATACATCCACACAGTGCTTCGCACTTTCCATCTTCTCGTACCTACACCGACTATATACTTTTGCTATAATAATTGAATCGTTTCGTACCCCTGGCTAATAATATTGACTACTTCTCGGGTAGTATCTATTGAATCGAGGCGGGCGTTTCCATTAGGGACTAGGTTAGACTCTTTGCTGCGGTTATGGGTCGTATTTAACCATAAGCTCCTTTCTGAAGTAGTAGGCTTATGTTTTATCAGATTCGGAATTAAAGTAGGGCAATGTACGTAGTACCAAGTATACAGCGGACAAACATCTATATACATAACCACTCTAGTATTCCCAACAGTAGGTAATAAGACGGGTTATTTACAGTCAACACCATATATTCTCCCCAGGCTCGGGTTTCTCTAATGGTGATCACATCCCTTTCTTTTATTCTCGAGCAAGAGTAAGGGAACAAAGAGATTATGGGCTTGGCAGGTAGAGATATTTACATTTTGCGAGATAGAAACTAGCTTAGGCTTGCTGGTTCCTTTGAAGTGTATCAAATCTAATACTCCTATCCAATTCTTAGGGAGGATTCGCGTTCGTCTCTTCCAAGGTTTAACCGAACCCTCATAGAGTTCAAATGTATAGTATATTTTGGTATAAACAAAGCTACCGACTTTCCCCTCTGTCAACCTAATATGCTTAGAAGCGAAATTGCCCACAGAGCAATATTCATGAGACAATTGTCCAGGGGGGTACCTCAAAGACCTAGTGTAAGTGTATACAAGAATGTAATAGAAGCCAATAACAAAATCTGTTCTGTTTTGTCCCACCGATATCCCCATAGTTTATAACCCTGATTTTTACTCGGCTGTATATCAGCCGTCTTTTATCCCCTTGCCTAAACGCCACGCCAAAGTCCAAAGCTTATGCGATGGCTTTTGTTGTTCTCCTAGTAGAATGTAGCGCTGAATCGCTGGTTGGAAGAGCAGATGACGGGGTTTCCATGGTAGTCGTCGATGTAGGCTTTGTCGTAGCCGAGCTTGCTAGCGAGGTAGTCCACCACTGGGGTGATGACAGAAGAGACCGAGTCCTCGGTAGCCTCGATGACCTTAGACCCGTCGTCTTCGGTCTGGAAGACGTCGTCAGGGGCATCTGCTAATATGCTTTGGTCGTCGAAGCCCGTGCTCGCGCCACTACCATCTTCGACGGCAAGGGTTACAGCACCATCGCAACCTCTTATTAGCGATATATCACCATAGCCCTTACCCGTACCGTCCAGTCCGATCTCGAGCCATGTGCCTAGCAGATGTGGCTTTCCATCCAAGTTGGCCTGGGAGCCTCGAACGATGCGACCTTGGAATAGGTCTGGTAACGCTACGAACTTGGTATCTCCAGCATCGACGGTCACATACTTAAGCGGTATGCTGTCACAGCTGTTTTCGTATACGAAGAAGCTACGGGTCCCGCCGCCACTGTTACTCAGTTTAATCCCGGGGCCGTCGTTGTCGCCGTCGTTAGTCGCGTCGGTTGCTTCTGTCGCACAAGTCCCCCGGGGAGACAAGCCACTGGGAAGATGACTACTACGTATAACGCCGGACGGCAAGGCTACCGCAGTGGAAAGAAGAAGGTTGGTGAGTGTAAAGAGCGACCTCAACATACTTCTAAGCGAATGAAATGTTTAATAATAAAAGGAGTGTTACCTATATAAAGTAAAGCTAAGAAAAGGATTGTTTCAAGTGTATAGACTTAAGTAAAAGAGTGTACTTAGTGAGAAATGGATAGGGAAAGAAAGCATGTTTACTACGGACGAGGAGGAAATACCTCCCTTTAAGTACATTCGCAACGAGACCCCGAATTCTCTTTGACTCGACGCCATCGCCCAACATAATAGGATTCTTGCCAAACCAGGGGCCTCACCACGGTACTGGGTGTGGTAGGCGCTGGAGACTAATTATGAACTCGCTATTAGAAGCGAAGCCACGTAAGCTGATTGGTGGTGAAATGGGTCCCATAAAGAGAACGAACCGCAAACGACGCGTCATGAGTCCCCATATTGGACTCCTCGATGCCGTGGAATCGTCCAGTCTTGAAAAGAATGGGAATAACACCCATCTAGTCTTTCTAGTCCCCGGTTTATTTGGCAAGCCTGTTATCTCGCTTTTACCTGGAGGAGTGTGGGATTGGAGTTCAGGGATCTAGGGTGGATGGAAGAAAGGAGCCGGTGTCTTACAGACGTAGATTGAAATGCACGAAATCGAGTCCCGCCATCGAAATGCTCCGTTATTGGTCTATCGCTCCGATTCTTCTACCAACACCACTCCAAAGAAGCGTTGTAAGCAAAGCGGCAGGAGCTGAGTAATGAGCCACCGGCTTTGTTGATAGGAACAGGAAAGGATTCGAAACAAATATGGCTTGCGTGACCAACTGCCACCATCAAAGAGTTTTCGTGCATCTTCAGGGACCTTGCATGTAGTTAAAATCCCTAGCATTATATTATTGGATCAAACATCCGATTCGTTGAATTCGATGCCACATGGTCGACTAACTCCATTGTTGTCTTGTCCTTCGAGAAGTTCACGAGTGGTCTGTGCATCACGATCAGGATGGAATCGGAAATAAATCTATGTGCTACTTGATGGCTACAAAAGTCTTGATGAAAGAAACCACTTGGAATTAAATTCCCCAGGCTATTAGTTTCGACTATTCGCATTTGTTAGTTAGTTCTGTTGAACCCGATTGTCGCTTGTTTTTTATCAAACAGACATATACTACCTACCTAGGTAGACTATCCTTCCGACAATATCTATTGTTGTTAGGTACCTACTCGAATTAGAACATTTTGGATACTGCATGATAGATCTACGCAAGGGAGAAAACAATAATTTCCATATCCATCCTACCTATTCCCATTTAAAACAAACTTAAAATACGTAGTATTTTGATCCTAAAGCCTATTATCTACCAGAGAGACGAACACGGGTATTAAGCGTTACAGGACTGTAGATAGATGCTGTTGTTATAGAGGTTGTTTATTGCTACTACGGCGGGCAGTCTTCTGTGCTCGGCACGTACAACACCAAAACGCACCGCTATCTGGAAAAGGGGTTGCCCGTTCTTAAGTGCCTAGGTAGTGTTGGAAGATTATATGTTTGTGTTTTTGTATAGTAACCTTTTTGTTATGGGACTGGTAAATTATCCCCCCCAAAACCTGGCTCTGCTAGAGGAACCTAGTAACATATTATCGTATCTTAATTAATTGCCTAACAGTTGGCGGATCAAACCGATCGCAAAATATGCGTAAACTGATCGCTGCCAGGAAGGTCGTGTTTTGATCCGCTACCAATGCTTTCTCGTCCTCCACCAGTGCGACTTCATCCAATCTGGACTCGTGTTCCGGCAACATGTTGCTTTCGCCCCATCCGGAAATCTCAAATAGTTCATTGTCTTGGGGGTCTCGACGAAGGATTACGTTGTGTGGACCAGGCTCCAAACTGACGAAGAAGTCGCCTTCTTTTCCACCCTTACAGCGCCAGTGCACGTCGCCCCATTGGCATTTCTGGCTAGTTCTACTTTTAAGGAGGCCATGCTTCCGAAGTATAATATCTTGACTTTTGTCGTTCCCACGAACTGGTCCTATGTGTTGTTGAATAGCTTCATCATCGACGAAATCTTCGAGCCTATACTCAACTCTACCCTCGTATTCGTATACCGTCGATGATTTTGGCTTGGTGAGCACACCCCACACTCTTCCACAGAGAATCAAATGCTTTTTACTTATGTTCTTATTTTGCAATGCGTCTGGGCTTGGATCGGCGATGGGATTCAAATCCTCGAACCAGTTATCCTCATTCCATCGCTTTAAAGAAGCAACCGGTTTCCCTAATACAATATTTCCCGTTATAACGTGGCTATTTGGCTGGGGAGTTTGAAAAGAACGATGACTTTTAAAATGCTTCAGAAGTCCAACTTCTGGATATGCCGGCCACGTAATTCTTGGCCAGTCTAGCTCATAAGACTTATCTTTCTGCAAGACGCATAGCCGAAGTATTCCAATATCACGGGTCTCTTTGATGGCCGCTCTAACAACATCACCGCATAGTTCCTCGAAAGTCTTGTAATAATTAATAGGGACCTCTATTCTGCGTCTTTTAGGGACCAGGATCATGCCGAGGACAGAGAATATATGGTCGTGTTGTACCGTAGCCTGGAAACTTCGCCCTTCCCTGAGTAAGTTAATCAACCTTTCATTTACGAAATTTCCGAATTCTGGCGATGGATACACCTCTGGTTCCTCCTTTCCGCGGCTAAGATGAGAGTAAGACATGTCTAGCGACCTGAGATTCTTAAGCGTGCCTTCTTGTGAAGCTTTTCCTGGCGATCCCAACCCCGAGACAACTTGAGCTCCCGAAAAGTATTGGGCCATTAAATGTATAGGAGGCTGTTTTGATTCTGCCGGGAAACTGTTGGCGAAAGTATCCCACGGTAGCACAAAGTAAGGACAGCATACCTGTAGTCGGTTTGCGGCGTATACCTCTTGGCGTACCCATGTCCTTTGGAACCAAGTACATTGAAGAATTTCTTGTAGTATTTTAGTTCCGTGATCACTACAGACTTCAAGACCTAGGGTCAACGACGAAGGTTGCTTTGTGCAGTTTTTTGTGCAGGCTTGTAAGATAGAATGAACAGTAGGTACATTGCCGAGCCATATGAGCACGGTGCTAGCCTTGGAATAAATACCCATCATTCTTCGAATCTGGAAAGCCTTTTCTTGGTTGTCGTTTTGGTTGATGCATAGAGCATCGATCCATACGAACCGATCAACGTCTGGTCGACGGAGATATCTAAGCGCCGAATCGAGGTTGTTCTGTATAGGCATTTCTTGCCCATTGCATATGCAAGTCTTCGTAGGTCTATCATTCCCCCACGAATAGGAAAGAGCTTCGTATGATACAGGTATATTTTTGTTGATGACAATACGGTCATCTAGATCGACGAGATCCGCAACGACGAGTTTAAGCTGGACAAGTTTACTCGGATCAGGATCATGTTTAATTAACGCAAGTCGAGTTTGCCATTCGCATATTTTCTCGTAAATCTTCATATTGGAAGCGCTAAGAAAAACCCTTTTGTTTAATATCAAAGTAGAAGAAAGAAAAACAGGCAGTAATAAGACTCGATAAAAGGCAAGAAAGAACTGATGCCATATCTATATTACCTATTGGATAGCTGGAGGGAAGCTCAGTGCATAGGTAGGTTGACCCCACCAAGAGGATGCGCGCTGATGAAACAAAAGGCACCAACAGACTCTTGGCGGCTAACTTGGTTGTGAGGATTATGCAGAGTTCCCTTGGTAGTTCCAAATAGCGAGCGTCGTAGTGATTGTGCTACTGTGGGCATATCCCGTGCCCCCCTACCTTGGGTTGTTGTTGATCGCAACAAGAAACCTAGAAAGAATCGGGGTTATCGTGCCTCATTGGAGTACTCAAGTCCTACTGTAAGAGGCTATGTTTGAGGAAAACTATCCCGTTCCCGTCCTCCGCCGCAAGGAAGTGCTCAGTCGGAAGGAAGGAAACCATTTAGTCTTGCAGCTCGTACTTGAACTGGGGTTTTCTACCCGCTTAAAGGATGCCCGCTTCCTCGGGTCCTACACTGCCCATAAGCTCCCCCCCGTTGACCCACTCGCCCGGGAGTCAGCTTCCTTTGCTCGTCGAGCGACGGGAGTCCCACAAATGTTATACGAGCACCGGCCGCCGCCTTGGCATGTGGCACATTAAGGGCAGACTTCTGCGTTAGAGCTCGGGGCCAGCAACTGATTTTTCGCCTTGAGCCTCATATTCCGCCAAAACTAATATTATCTGACGTGGTTACTAATTTTCATCGATTCCGACGACCATATGAATCATCACCCGTATGTTCCTTATCCCTCGTTCTCCATTCTATTGGGATAAATTTTTGAGTTCCACCTTCTAGTGGTATCGGATGAGCCGCGGGCTGAGCCTGAAGACGCCCAAGGCCCTGTTTCGGCCTAATTCATGGTCACATTAACTGTCATGAATGTGAGATGTAAATCCTTTATCGGAATCACTAACCTGGTTGGCTGTGACGGCTCCTAGAAAGACCACATAGGAATGTATAAGCAAAATATCGTTGATAAGTGAACAAGAATGGCGCAGAGCAGACCAATTATAAGTCTATTGCTCCGGATGTCCTCGTTCGCCCTTTGGATAATACCCAGAACATAGCCTTGATGGCTATCAAGTGCGAAACTTGTTTCTAATACGGACCAGTGTCCTCGGCTGTTATCGCGCGTACCGTGATATTTATTTTCGACATGTAATATTTTGCCCCCGGGTACTTTGCTCTCCCCCCCTCTCCAAATGTGCCAGCTCATCGAAAAGCCAATCAGTTCTCTAGATGATGGAGCCTGCATGGAAAGTAGACCAGCAGCATCTAAATTTTACGCACATATGAGACAGCCTTGCTTCATTCCAAGTTGCATGTTGCAGGAGGAATCGGTGATTTGGGGCCAAAGATCTAGAACGAAGGGAGATGTAATGTAGTGATACGCCACTCGAAGTCCGGCGCTCAGTCGCCACCCAAATATCATGTCCTAATAGGCCATCCTTAGTCGAATTACAGTATATCGTCATTTTTTTCTTTTTTTACCTTCAAATAAAGACTCACGTACTACATACGGCCGAGACGTGTTTCAACAGTTTTGGTGAGTTAGCTCATGGTTACTTACTCGCAATGCGTACGAGGCTCGCAGCGTCACAGCATTGCAATGCTACGGTGCAGAAGACCTTTTTCTCTCATAAATCATATGTGATAAAGTATCATATGAAGCTTTTCTGTTGGCAGCGTTGCAATATTGAAGGGACGCAACATTATTAGTAGTAGGCTTCGGGTTGGTACTAGGTTACGGTAGTAAATCGATGCCTTAACTACAGACATCAATTATCTAAGTTTATTCCAAGTTGTGATGTACTGCGAGCCTGATAAATAGAGGCAGCACTCGCCTGCTCTGCGCCGGTGTTTATTAAGTAGACCTCGAGAATCCGGCAAACTCGAAAATATTTCCTTCCAAGTACTGAGATGCAAGCCGCCAAAAGGCCAAGTGATAAAATGTTTTCAAAATTGTCCTCGATATCGCCCAGTACCAAGCTTATCGCTATTATGGGGATGACTGGCACGGGCAAGACGACCTTTATCAACAAGATGACAGGAGGAGACCTAGAAACAAGCAACAGTCTCAACTCATGTAAGTTTGGGCTGGGTCATACGTGTATATCTCACTGACATTTTCTCTTCCAGGCACAAAAATGATTGAGGCTGCCACTGTAAAAATGGAAGATCAAGAAATTTGTTTGATCGACTCACCCGGGTTCGATGATACAACCTTGAGCGATAGCGATATCTTGAAAGAAATTGCAGGTTATTTGCAAGAGCTTAGCGAGGACAGTGAGAAGCTTACAGGCTTGTTGTATTTTTATAACATCAGCCACGTACGCTTGGGAGGGACCGCATCTAAGAACATTCGGATGTTTCGAGCATTGGTTGGTAATAAGAATATGAAGAATGTTGTTTTGGTAACAACCAGATGGGATTTGGTTCAGAATGAAAGAGAGGATGTGGTCAAGGCGCGGGTAGCAGAACTAGAGTCCGAGGATGGCTTCTGGGGTGGTATGATAAGGCTAGGCGCCAGACATGAGATGCTCAGAGACACCGAGGAAGACGGAAAACGAATTCTGCACAGCTTACTTGGGAAAAGAGCAGTTGAGGTGCAGCTACAATCACAACTACGCCAAGGTCTACGGCTTATTGATACGACTGCTGGACGAACACTTGAAGAAGAATTGAGTATGATGCAAGCGAAGTACGAGAAGGAAATAGCCGAAGTGAGAGAGGAACTTGCGCAAGCGATCAGAGAAAAGGAAGACGGTGGTGTTATTGCTGAGCTGCGAAATGCACACGATAAAGCAAAGGAGGAACTAGAAAAGCATCGAGAAGAACTGCTTGCCTTGAAAGAGGCTGAAATCCAGAGGCTTCGAGCGGAAAATGAGGGTCTCAGGAGCAGGGGTGGTGGTGGTGGTGGTGGCAGATGTATTATACTATGATGATGTCTAGAGCGCACCGATTAGCCCAGGTAGTTACCGAAAACCCATACTCACATAGTATTCACGAATATAAGTAACCTCACTTCCAGTACCCTACAGTACTCAGTGTCGGAACCAGTAGAAATAAAGCGCTGGGGGTTTCTCATCACCCATTTCTGAATCCTGCGCAGTTTTGCTTCACAAGTTATGCCCCTCTTAGGTATCCTCATTCAGGTATATATAGGTATAGATATCTAAAAGATGACGTTGCCCAAATATCCTTGACGTTTCATCATGATTCGTTTTCATTCTACGCATGAAACTCATATTTTCCAAACCCAGCCCCATAATCCACATAACCAATAAACTATAAAACAACTGCGCCGCCGCCACCGTCATTCGCATGACTTGATTCACCGAGTCTTAATCAATAGTACCGTAACTTCTCCTGCCCCTCGCTGTGGGTCTCCTTGATGGACCGTGCCACAGCTTCTGCCTGCGAACAGGGAAAATGCGAACCTCTGGTAGAAGTCTTCTTCTACTTTCGGAGAGGAGCGGCTGTGCTTCTTCGACGTCCTCATCTCTTATAAATCTACTACGTCCTTTGCCTTTCGCCAAGGGGCCGGGTCGGGCGACACAGCCGTAAAGGAGGTAGACAAGCAAGACTAGTCCGAGGGCGCCCAGGCCTATATACGACATCGGAATGCCACCGAGACCATACAGTGTATCGAAAATCGCAGCCGTAGATAGTATAGCTGTAACAATAGCGATGGTCCGGTAGGCACACTGCATTCGGTCCTCTTGCGTAACTCTCTCCTCGACAATCATCCCGGCGAGGAAAAAGGAAAAAAGAAGCAAGGGCTGGTAGACGACATACCAAAAAATAGTTCGCCACAATATCTCTGAAGTTGACAGGTATTCGGGAACCTTCGGTAATATCAACAAGAGGACAAGGTACAGGAGATTCGAGAAGCCCACAAGCGGCAGTGCAATAACAAAACGAGGCGACAGAAGCACTCTGTAACTGGCCGTATCTTGCGGCTTCTTGGCTGGGTCGGTACTACCGTTTTGCAAATTGCCGGTTCCTCCGTTTTGTTCTTGGGCCGTTTTTATCATATCACGCCGCTCCTGCCCATCTAACTCACTGATTCCTTCATCGTGAGGCGATCTAGACCGGTTGCTATGCCGTTCAATATCATTGTCTGGAAGCTCTTCAGGCTGTGGCCTCTTAGTAAAGCTCGGCAGCCATCGCAATTCCCGGAAAGTAGAGCGTCTGGAAAACGGGTTTCTAAACTTGAGCTCCCTAAGAGAACCCAACAAGCAGCTTGCTAGCGACCCAAGGGGGGCTATAAAGAAAGCAAGCGCAACAATCTGCCCAAAGTCCCAATGGTGAACATAGGCTTCGAAGCTCCCGCCTAAGCGCAGTATGTCGATAAAACGGATAGTGACCCACGTGAACATGGCCGCGGTGAAAATAATTTCGGTCAAGACGGAATTCAGGAAGTCAGCATAGATCCTCAGAACGAGCCAGAATGCCAAGACTGGTCGGACTATGAGCAGCATATGGCGCTGCTCGCAACGAATGCAAGTTATGATGTGGTCTCCATCCCCGAAAAACGACTGTTGCATCTCGCCCCGATAGTGATCGCGCCACTTGAAGATAACACTGCTAGGCCTCTCATAAAGCTTTAGTAACCCAATTATGACAAGGGCGAGGATAATAAAGATGCCTATAAGCGTAATGGCGGATTGGAATTTCGGTGCATCAATCTTTGCGCCAAAGCCAGGAATGTAGCACAGGACGTTCGTCGCTAGAAGTATTTGGCGCTGCGCCTCTTCGTTATGTTCGTTGACAAGTCTCTCCTTCAGTTGATAAATCGGCACCATGGAAAAACTCAGCGCCGCAATAAGGCAAATGAGGAGAGCCGTTCGTAGCCATCGCTCGCCCGGATCCCTCCTAAGAAAATAGTTGCGCAAATACGAAGTGGCTGCTAGATTCGCTACAACCGAATACCAGCTGTTCGATTCATGTGGTCAGAGGCACATTCTCTCGAGCCATCGCCAACTTATCGTCACGGATGATACTTACACCAATCCCACAATGAGCCACCATTGGTACATTGACAGTCCATGCTCTGCCAGGGATACGTAACCGTACGCGAGAACTGCGAATCCAATCGCAAGCTGGGCGTCGCCCACGGCCTTGACATACTACTCAGCCTTATTAGCAGCTGGATACATTGAGGTCCAAGGTGGTCCAAGGTGATCAACTTTACTTTATCAAAAGCCGCTGGCCACCTTCGTTCTTCATTCTGGGGCGCTTCTATTCGTTCGGATTTGACACCTAAATACTTCAGAGGCTTCCGGAGCCCGTCTAAGAACAAGACATCGATCGGATTCGCAACATAGGGCTGCTGTACGTCCTCGCTCTTGCGCAGATAGAAAAATAGGTATTGAATCACTAAAAATACGACCGCTATACATGCGGAACCGGCACAGGCAATGAGGGTCTAATTCAACAGTGAGCATTTTCCCGTCACATATGAATATGAATAGACAGGTTGAGTAAATAAATCCAACATACCCCCAAGCCAACGACATCGGGATCCTGCCCGGCCGGAAGCCGGGCTTCATCGCACCACTCCCGCATAGAGTAGGGAATTTCACTGGCCGAAGCGACGACATGGGATAGAGAAGAAAGGGAAAAGGCAAACGAGAGAGTCGGTCTGTTAAAAGAAGAGTGTGTCAAAAGAATTAGGTCGTCTTTCTTCGTACCCTTCACCAAAAAAGGTCCCCAACTAAGAGACTGACCGCCTTGGGCAGGGGTGCCAAGCTTCGAAAAATTATGGTAGCTAGTGATAAAGTCGCGATCCGATACGCTGGGGTCGACTGGGGTCGAGTAGCATCCGCGAGGCGATCCATTGGCCATTGGCAGGCGACTTGCAACGTCACAAACCACCGGTCCTCCCTTTGCGGCCCAACAATCCCCTGCGCATACCATTTCCAGGTTTCAAGCTATTATATCCTACCATATCCTACCATATCTTGCCTTCTGCTGCCACTTCGCCTAAATGAAAAGACCGACATCGTGGTCGACGTGGACCTCTTGAATCCCGAAGCCATCGGATCGAAGGATCGGATTCCACAATGGGGTGCTTCATTGAACTATCACCTGGTACGGGGATCCATAGACGGGGTTAAAAAAAAAAGGTATTTGTCTTGCTACCCCCTGTTAAAACTTTCCGTTGGTATCATCGGACATAGGATGATAACATCACTTTGTCTTAATCTAGGTATGTTGCCTTTTTCTAGTGTATAATGCATTGAAAAAAAAAAAGAAGGGAAAAAAACAACCTTACTCGTGTTTCAGTGAAATGCCCCACTAAGTGCACAAATTCATAGCATGCATAATTAACTTCTTAGCATAACTTTAGAATATTATGTTAGTTACTAGGTTATGGAAGTTATAACTAAAGATTTTTACTTAACTAGGTATACTTTTATGTCCAGGTGCCCTGCCACTAACTTCTAAGGTGTCTACGTATTGTACCTATCCCACACAGCAACATCTCCCAGAAAAAATTACCCACAACACCACTTTTCCCCATACCACAGCGCCTTTTCTCGTAACGACCAAAAATAGTAAGATTATATCCTATCCGGAGAGCCGAGTTTCGTGACGTGTCAAACAATCCAGAGAAGCGTTACGGGAAATCTATGGCGCTGGTTTTTCGCGCACGCGCACGCGCTCGTGGCGATGCTCGGGGAGGCTTGAGAAGGTGAAGGACCCACGAACCATCGTCAAATCATACCGAGACAAGACAGCGGCGGTATACGCGGGACCCATAGCAGAACGACGTAAGGAATTTTCCGATCAACCTAGCTAGTCCTAATTGGAAAATTCGCGGGGGCTTGATTGATAATGGATTCTGAGAAGAGTCTAGCAACTGGTTTCTGCCTGTCTCCTTTTTCCGGATGAGTTGAACGGGCCCCGGACCAATCCGGTGAGACAATAACAAGTCGCGAGTCTGAATGAGTTCGCGATGGATACTAGTGTGAGAATTAATCTTCAAGTCTACACTACAGACCTAGGTCAGCACGGTGGTTTAGTAGCCTTGGTAGCCTAATAGCCCTGCTTGCATTATGTGCATTGCATCGACGCTTTATTTTGGTAGAACTCCTCCGCGAACTGCAAGTCATACTGTTATAGCAGGGTATTTAGGTCCTATGCATGGAGCCGTAGAAGAAGCTTTGGTAGAAGCTATGCAAGAAAATGGACTCTTCTCCTTAGTACCAAGCTTAGACCCGTTGTCTCCTCATTAAATTGCCATATAAAGACGGTGTAAATCCACCGGCGTGCAGGCTTCTTGGTCCCAGCGATGTTTCCAGAAGAGCGGGAGAAACTTGCCGATAGCCTTAATACTTACCTACCCATCTCCACGTCCGTCTTGTAACCCGTACTCTTCCCCTAATTATCTGAGATCGAATACGTTCCTCTTCCGAAACCCACTGGTAATCTTCGTATATGATGGGACCTATGACTCCAAGAGAAATAAGAAACCCCACCATCCACCTCGAAGAACGGAGATAATCAGCTATTAGGCGTCTCGTATCGAAACCCTCACCGAACGAGACACCCGCGTCAACCAAGAGTCTTACGATATCGGGGTTCTTGACTTTGATAGCGCAAACCAATGCATCTACCCCCATTGTGTCTTCTTGATTCCTTTTTCTTGCTATTAGGCCTGGATCCCTCTCTAGGAACCACTTCACCATGTGAAGCTGCCCCCCAAGAACAGCGCTTCTGAGCATGTCTTCAACGTTGCCTCCATTCTCGAGTAACAGCTCCACGACTTCTAAATGACCGTGGCTAACCGCACATCTAACGGGGTCTGGACACTCCCTGGATGACCTTACAAGGGCCCCTCGATCAAGTAAAAACTGGACCCTATGGATATTGCCCATCGCCGCAGCGATCGCGAGAGCAGAGCCGTAGAGCCAAGGCCTTTGCGACGGCTCTACGTTGATGTCTAAGCCGGTATCAAGTATCATTTGCATCACTTCTTCTTGCCCGTGGTAGGTTGCTTCCCAAAACATTTCCTCTCTCAATCTCTGGAGTTTATTTAGGGGTTTGCCCGTCAAGGCGATAAGCCGCTGGCAAATGTTGACGTAGCCACCGCGTCCCGCAGCCGTAATGGCTCGAAAGTATTCCTCCTTGGAAGTTGAAAGCCGGTATTCTGGCTTTAGAAGCAAGTTCACGATATCCTCATGCCCTCCAGTAGCAGCAGCTCGAAGGGCACTTCCTGTGGGATTTCGATTGTATCGCCTCGGTTCGTGAATACTACGCGGCCCATCGGGGTCCCAATCTAGATCGCCATTGTCTTCGCTACTATAAGTGTTTGCTCGCGGATCAGCACCGCGGTCAAGTAAGTACTGGACGAGATGTAGGTGACCCCAAACAGCCGCGAGCTGCAAAGGCCGGCCAAAGTAGATGGAGTCAAAATTGACACCGGCCAATGCATCCGGCGCTTCAAGTAGCGGCTTTACTAGAGGTAAGTTGCCGAGAACAATAGCAGCACTTAATGTATTCTGCGCCTCTGCATCGGGAGGGATGTTATAAGGTACCAATGGGGATTCGAGCTTCTCGGGGTGCATATTGCAGATAGCCTCGGCGACCATCTGGTGCTGTACATGTCGGTCTTTTTCAGTCGGCTGGGTTAGAAGGTCCATTGCCTTGTTGACGCTGGCGATAGTCGAAACATAGTTGTTAAATTTCCCCTTATGATAACGGGCTAGAAAGACGCGGGCTTTTAACACAGGTGGCATTAAGGATATCGACAGGGTGGCCGGGTCATCGATATCAACAACTTGCTTATCACATATAGCAAATAATATTTCGGAATTGAAGGCCTCTGAAACATGATAAATTAGGGATTAGTATATATGTCACGCAATGCTTGCGCGTCGTAGGAGTTCGGCTCACTATTTACTAAACGGAGTCGGATAGCCTTATAAATGCCAATAGTCACCACTAGATGCTCGATAACCAAGGTAAATACGGTAGCAGGCAAGCTATTGACGATGATGCCTAGATCCATATTGACCTCCAAGCTAGCGGTTTGCCGTAAGGAAGAGTCGACGCCTCTGTTTCCAATTCCAGAATCCCTTCGCGCCAACAGAAACCGAAGTGAATATATCAGGATCAATGATTGCTCCACGTGACGAAAAAGGGCCGAGTGGTCGACTCAATCCATTCGCGAAGATCAGTTCCATGGAGTTCGCCAATACCAGGTGCTTTATAGCCCTGGCCGGTGTCTGCCTAACGCGATCAAATGCTTTCGAAAAGCCACCTGGTTCGGCTTCTTATACGATGCTCTACACTCGTTGGATTACTGAATAGCCTCAGTCAAGAACTAAAAAGTAACCAGCAAGGATTTTTGACAAATTAAAATCTCGAAATATTTACTCAACCGGTCGATTGGACGCGATGACCATGTGATGTTACTATTATTATAGCCAGAAGACGCGAATCCGACATATCCAGGTCGGAAACAATGTCAACACGTTAGATTTCTCTTGTATCAATCGAGTACGGTCCAAACGACATCCTACGGAATCAACCATACACGATCATAGATGCGCCAAGCTTCCAAACAATTTCGATCCTCTCTTCCTCACCTCCGTCCAAACTAGGGACAGAGCCATGACGAAAAGAATCCACGATTCAGGGTTCCAAAAATTCCCTGCCCGGTACAAAACCAAACAGGAGTGGTCATGTAATAGTTTTCAACTAGCAAAAACACGCACTCGGATTGCTCCTCACTGTGACGCGTAAAGCCCGTGCACTAAGATGAGGAAAGAAAAGAAGGAAAAGTTTTGGAAAATGGAGGGAGAGTGGGCTTGCATTTATATTTGTTCGAGGTGGGGCGGGGCTGTTGCCTAGCGTGAGGCTGGTGGGTCTCACACACACACACACCTGCCACAATCAAAATTTGAACCCCATAATATTTTAAGCCTGGTTCCGAACTGTGTACATTGTACATGTACTGAGGTAAAACATTCCCGTCATCATATCACTACAGGCAGTAATTCAAGGCGGCCGGCATTCTGATGATACCATTCACTAACCCCGTGCACAGGAAGAGAAATTGTTAAAGATAGTTATGTCATTTAAATCTTTCGATCCTATCACATCTTGCCTCGTTGCTCGTCAAACGGTATCCTATACATCCACCCATCATAATTCCAAATAGTCATTTCAGATATTTCGTAACCTTCGTGAGTCATTATCATCGAGCGAGTTTTCCATCCTGGGACATTACAGACGCGTCATGTAGTCCGAGTCGTGGTGCTATTCGAATATGTAGGCTTGGGGGTGCTATCATTATGGTTGCCGCAAGAACTTCTAGAGGCTGGAGAACGGTCAAGTCAGCAACACATTCCAAACTCGATGTTCCGATGTCGAGATCCCACGATGATACTTACAGCATGATTTCATGCAAGCACTGCAGTCTCCATCCCCATCCTCGCATATAGCTACACAGTTATTTATGCATGTCGTGAGGGATTCCGTATCGTAGCGACGACATTCCGGCTGCCGCTCTGTGCTGCCGCTATGGTTCTGGCGGTGACTACCTGACCCAACCAGGCCGGTAACAGTCCCTACGAGCGAGCCGGTTATACCAGTTAAGCTGCCTAGGCCACCTAAACTACCTAAGCCGCCGAGTTGCGGTAACGGGAACGGCAAGGCTAGCACGGTCGCAGAGATGGCGACGATGAACGTAAAGGGACGCATTTTAAAATATCTAGGCGAAAACCTCTCGAGAGTGAGTCTTTTGTCGATAAGTTGAGCAAGAGGCTGAGCGGCGTGGTAATGATTTTAACGATAGGGAATTAGGCAAGATTGTAGTAGACTGCGTTGATGCACTGAGAAAGATCTAATTATTGCCATGGCTTCTATCGCTTCTATCGCTTCTTTTATAACATTTACCAACGACTACGAAGCTCTCGCCAAAAAAGGGGGGGCTAAGGAAAGAAGAACCTACGAGCAATTCAATGAGGCGGGAACGAGAACATAGGATATAATGGCTGAAGATTCCTATCGTGTAGCCCGTTTACATCACGTGCTTTCGATGTCTCTCGTGTCTCACCCTGCCTTTCGGTTTCGCTTTATGGATATTCTCGTTCCCAAGTGTAGTCAAAGATCTGAGACATACCTCATCGAGCCTAGTTAAATTCTTAGGTAACGTAGGGCCATGGGGCTGGACCTAGTGAAGCTATGAAGAGATCCATATCACGCCGTGAGAACTGAGAAGGCGAAGTAAAAAGTCTAACTGATTTTCGTCGCCGAGTCTCCTCGGCTGTCTAGCACGGGCTTGAGAAACCTGCACTAGCTAGGGCTTCTATGAGCAATCATTAGTTTTGTTTACGGAGAAACAGGTGGAGCATTTAGTTGGCGCTGTAATTTGTCGTGATGAAAATTTGATTGATTCACACGATGAAGATCGTCTCATCCACCTACAAGAATTTCGATCTCATATCTCTAATCAACCACCAAAACTTGCTTTGTTAAATTACTAACTAACCTAGTTATCAAACTTTGGCAGAAATTATCCTTATATTTACACTTAGAAATTTCGATACCGAATGCGGTGTAGGATTAATATGGCCTCAACTCGCGAAGCCATTCTTCTTGTGTAATTAAGGATGAAGAGACATTTGCGAATCTCTGGTGAGTCACTCGTCTTATAAGAATTGGCTGGCTCTGGTGTACCCCATGGGCCCATCCCCATTGGACGCGTAAGCCTATACAAATGATCCAGGGAATTCAGCAATACGAGCTGAATTACGTATGATCTGTGAAATTAATTCGAATGGATCCGTCTGTTAAACTTACTAGACAAAAGGCATGAGTCAAAACTTATCAAAGGAGTGTATTCCGAGTGTTGTGTGCTTGATGTTTATAAAATTCGGGAGTTGAAGGTGAGTACCTCTAGGCTAGCTTTTCTTAGACGGTGCTAAACTGTATCAAGTACTAAAACTCAGCCCTACGTAGCACACCGGCATGTCATATGACTTATGTAATCCATCGACTTGAAACAATGGAACCCAGAATCGAAGCTGCTCTTTATGACAAAGTACAACCTCACTTTTGTTTATATAGTTATTTCTAACTATCTAACCTTTCGATATATTAGGCATATATTATACAAACTACCTAATGTAATATAGTTCTATCAAATATTCATAAATGCTTAATGGGTTGAGACGTCGAGACAACCTATAGCCTAATAGTCTTGTATTCTGGAAAGCGGCACAGCAAAAGGGGATACGGAACCATGGAATTCCAAACACCAACGAGCACTGCTCAACGGCCGCAGCCAAAGCCGTTGAGCTGTACCAACTGTCGTGCCCGGAAGCTAAAATGCAGTCGGGAACATCCATGTACTCACTGCGTGCGCTCTGGCGCAGAGTGCATTTTCCCTACGCGCAAGCGGATGCGCAAACCGCGGACGAACAAGAACTCGGAATTGCTCCAGCGATTGAGTCGGTTAGAATCCATCGTGGGAAAGGTCAGCGTCGCCGGCCTGGAAGGGCTTAATGTGGCTGGGTTGGTTTCGGATTCCTCAGCCGGTCCAAGCACTGCTCTGTTCACCTCCAGCGGGGCTACTCCGAGATCAGCCTCTGTCAGCGGGACTCAGGACGACTGGAAGAAGGCTCTCCAGGATAGCAAAGCTTCGCGCTACCTCAGCGGCGAGTTCTGGTCGAGTCTATGTCTTGAGGTTGAAGGATTGAGGCAAGCCTTAGAATCATCCACAGATTCAGACGATGAGCAAATGTTGCAGGGAGCCACTCCCGAGTCAGCAACGAACGATAATAGCGGTTCAAGTACATCAGCATTATCCCCGGGTATGCTTCTCGGGAATTCGCCGCATATGTCTTACGACAGTATCGAACATCCGTCTCCGCAGCACATACTATTTCTCACTACGACGTACTTCACAAATGTTGATATGATTCTAAAGATTCTTCACCGACCTACGATACGTGAGGACCTTTATGCGCTGGCTTGCTCCTCGGAAGCCGCACGGTCACAGCTTACTCTTGAAAAGGAAGCTCTCTACTTCTCTATCTATCATGCGGCCGTAGCTAGCTTACCGCCTTCGACGTGCCTTGCGCAGCTAGGCCGGCGGCGCGAGGACTTACTCCAGCTCTACTCGTCTGCGGTAGAATATCTTCTGGTGCGAGCTGACTACCTCAGTAGCACCAGCCTCGAAACTCTACAGGCATTGACATTATACGTAGCTTGCGTGCGATGTACCCCCCACGGGTCGCGCGCATCGTGGGCACTTGTTTCTTTACCTATACGTCTTGCGCAAGCGCTCGACTTGCACCACGAGAGTAGCAACGCCCACCTCTCTCCATTCCAGGCGGAAATGCGGCGACGTCTCTGGTGGCAGCTTATTGTGCTCGATATTCGGGCATCCGAAGACCGCGGAACTAACACCATTGTGGCGCGTGATAGTTACGACACGCGGTTTCCGCTGAATATCAACGACGATGACTTTGGACCTGATTCTACTAGTCCTCTAGTCGAGAGACAAGGACCTAGTGATATAACATTTAACTTATGCACAGCACGGTGCTCAGGGCTCTTCCTAGCCGTCGAGCATGCGCAAGACGCCCCAGGCATAAAAGATAGTGGCCCACCATCTAAGGGCGTCGAGGAAACGTTACAGCACGCGCAGAGCCTTGAGGCCCAGTTCGTTACGGGTGCGAACCCAGATCACGCACCTTCGTTCCTGGCGTCTATTATGGTGCGTCTGGTCATCCTCAAGCTATGGCTCATCATGCAGTACCCGCTGCACCCACGGCGGCGTCCACAAGGGTCCTCGGCATCGCGGCAAGGTGGAGCGGGAGCAGCCGCCAACGTGTTTCCACATGAGGCGACGTTGCGCACGGCCATCTCCATTGTTGAACTTAACGAATACTTGGCAAACGGACCCTATGGGCATCGGTTTAGTTGGTGGGCCGCTACGTATGTACAATGGCATCCTCTGGCCGTTGCGTTGGCCGAGCTATGCACGCAGACTCAGGGCGAGCTCGTCGAACGTGCTTGGCGCACAGTCGAAGACGTCTTCCCCAAGTGGAGCGAGGTTATTGCCGACACTAAGAAGGGCACTTTATGGAGGCCCATTCGCAAACTCTACAAGAAGGCCAAGGCGGCTAGGCTAGCTGCTACAGGCGCTGCTGGCACCGCTGGCACTCCTAATACTACTACACCCGTCGCTACGACCAACACAACGGGCGCTACGGCGTCTAGTATCATCGATAGCCCAGACATACAATTACAAGACACGATATACGTGCAAACCAATAATATGGAAACTATTATTCCGGCCATAGAAGGGGGATTTACTACAACAACACAGCCGGAAAGTATGTTTGGGACTGAAATACAAAATACAAGGGAACCCAGTGTCTCGGCGGATTTGGGCAAGCTGAGCTTGTCGCCGTACGCATTGAACGAGATGTGGGGTTGGAGGGATTTGAATTTTGATATACCCATGTTGGACCTTGGCGGTTCGAACGTTATGCCGGATTGGAGTACTTGGGACGACTTTGTGACCGAGACGCAGGCTGACCCTGATAAACAGTCCAAGTCGGGGTCGAGCGAAATCAGCAATTAGTAGAATCTCCTGTCACATACAACATTAAAGCTGAAAAAGCATCTGTACAATATGTAAAAAAGCACGTAACGCAACTTATTTGCTCATTGATCGTATGCATTCAGTGCTCTATCTACCGAGCACACACATGCTAATGAAGATGTTTTCCGCAATTCCGTAATGAACACCGGCAAACCCGATTCCCTTAACCCCTCCAACGGCAACACGAAAAAACCCTTTATGCGAATGTGGAAGGTCGGGTGGCGCTGAACACCTTCTTGTTGTTGATCTTGGGGACACGGTGGGGGAGAGGGAAGGAGAGGTTCTTGGTGATGAGTTGCCTGATGTAGGGTCGCTTAACGTCATCGCTCTTCTCG
The DNA here is from genome assembly GCA_025201765.1 of Daldinia sp. FL1419. NCBI lineage: Eukaryota > Fungi > Ascomycota > Sordariomycetes > Xylariales > Hypoxylaceae > Daldinia > Daldinia sp. FL1419. The sequence continues at coordinate 73,031 of MU623387.1, forward strand.
AGTTCGACGACACGGAGGATCTAAATTATTGTTAGTCTTTATAATTCCGTGAATGGGATTCGAGGTTAACGTACGTGAACCGACCGGAATCGGGCGCGGTGGCGGGCGGCCATGTCCTGGTAGAGAGCCTCGACAGCTTCCGTTCGGGACATCTCTCGGTACTCCTTGTACATGTTGTGAGTACCCGATCGGGAGTCGTATCGGATCCAGATGCCGAAGTTCTTGACGCGGAGAGGGTTCTTCTCGGCAATCTAGATAACCGTTAATTTCGTCCGTCTTCCTAATTCCTAGTTCCTTCTATGGTAGCGTACCTTGTTCAAGCTGACAATCTCGCCGTTGGCCTTCTTGACCTTCTTCAACTTGGTCAGGAAGTACCAGAAGCGGGACTTGGCGACGACCTCATTGGGAGCGAAGATTCGCATGCGGTACAGCTTGGGGGTAGGGTTGGTCTCGGTGGGCAGATGGCGCCCGATGACCTGGTATTCCTGAAGACGACCTGACGTTCGCGTCGTTAGTACTGCTTTTCTTCGAGAATTAAAATATAGTAAATAAAATCGAGTTCCAGCTTAGGTGGAAGTCGAGTCGTTTTCATGTTGATTCTAGTGTCGATTGTGTTGTCGCAACTGCGCGTGTCGAATCTTGGTACGTGAACTTGCGAACTGAAAAATCCTGCTCCCCAAATCTGCCAACTCATCCCCTCTTCCCATTTACTCGTCTATCGCTAAGATCACCCGCCAATTCGGCGCAATTCGAGCTCAAGCGCGCCCTCGTAATAAAGATTCCATGCGAATTGTCGTTTGAGGTTTCAATCGATCGTGCATATCGTAAAGCGTCTCTGGAGACCTGAATTTGATGCTGGCGAGGAGAGGAAAAAAATAAAATTCGTAGCTTACCCATCTTGGATTATGTTAGTAATTTATCAACAGACGTTTCAGGTGTTTAACCTACTGTGACTTGGTGTATGTGTGGTCGTGATCGAGAAGTCGTGCGTAGTTGGAAAAAGTCCGGGCCTGGATGTTGGATGTTGAATTCGCTTACCAGGAAACTTTTGGTGAAATTTCTGTGCTAAGGGTTTGTCGCCCTAGTGCTTGGTGGCTTATCCGAGGTGGGGTTGATTTCAGGTACTTAGTTACATGTGGCGGTGTGCTTTGATCTAGCCTTTATGTGGCTAAGGAAGCTGCATCCTGGAAAATTGGGCTTTAGATATGGGTCTTCTTAACACATCTAAGCTTGGGCCAATCACAGCAGTACAAACTCACAAAGAACGCTCCTTTCCTTCACTTTCATATGTGAGTTCAGCATTCAATCCAACTCGCTATTAGTAAGTACCTAGGTACCTAGGGAATGAGAAACCGAAAGCATCCATTTTATTATGCCATGTCCGATTTTTTTACCTTATAATTAACTGAATTTTCCTATCTGAAGCTTTAATAGGCCCTAATCCTTGTTACTTCTAGCTGCAGCTTGCGCATCTACTAGTACCTAGCTATGGATTCGCTCATTAAAGAATTCAGGACGGCGTATGCCGAGATGAAAGGTGACCGACTCGCCGAAACCATCCGGCCAGATACACAGCTGTACGCATCACAGTTGCAGTCTATCTGGGGCCGGGGAAACCAACGGGATGCCACAGCCGACCTCAATTTCTTATTCTACACAGACTCCACGCGGCCAAGGCTATCCCAAGAAGAGACGAGTGGTTGGTTCGAGATCTACCTTTCTTACTGGAATGCAGTTGGAGAGATACTCGCCGTAGAAGGTTTGCGAAATGATATCAAGGTACGCTATAGTATTTTTACTGTTTTCATTTACCTGTTTTTTTTGCCTCCTCGCCAAGCTGGGCTCTCACCTCGGATACTGAGCTGACGCTAGCTCATCGCTGACGAGCAGAAGTCGTCCAAGCCATCGTGGACAAAGGTGTACGAAGCGTGGAAGAACTTGACATTACAAGTGATCCGTGGATATACGCACCATGAATTCGAAAACTGGACTATTCCATGTTTGTACGTCGCGGGGAGATATTTACGGCTATTTGCTATCCGAGCAGACGAAGAGAGGAAAACTAGCACCGATTATAGCGCCGAGGCTGTTATGCAAGATGATTTCGACCCGGAGTATGAAGAGCACAAGATGCTAGAGGACTGCACTCGCCACCTCAACAGAATCTTTCAGACCTGCTTGAACGACAGGTACTTACGTCGCTCCGTTTCATTGACGATTCGTGACTAACTCATGATAAGAGCGCCGCTCGAAGAGTCCCGCAAATGGGGCATCTACTACGCCATCAATCTCTTATTCAAGAGTTACTTCAAGCTTAACTCTGCTACGTTATCTAAAAATGTCCTAAAGGCAATCCAAGCAGGACGGGGAGACATGCCGTCTCTCGATAAGTTTCCCAAGTCGCAGCAGGTAACCTTCAAATATTACGAAGGTGTTCTAGCATTTCTCGAGGAGAATTACGTGGAGGTATGGCCGCTATCTTATATCGATGAACCCGGCTGGTCGCTAATGAAATCAAGGCCGAACAGCATCTTACTACAGCCTGGCATATGTGTCACAAGGACTCTAAAAAGAACCTTGAGTACGCCCATAAGTCTTAGCAAGGGGTATATACCATAGGCTGACACTCGATAGGCTAATATTAACCTATCTTATTCCCTGCCATCTCCTTACAACACATACACTGCCTAGTTCCGAACTACTCCAGCCGTTTCCACGACTACAGGAACTCTTCTTACCTTTAGGTGCGGCAATCAAGAAGGCAGACCTTCGTGCATTCGACGCTGCACTACGAGATGGCGAAAATGAATTTATAAAACGACGAATCTATCTCACTCTGGAACGTGGTCGCGACATAGCTTTGAGAAACCTCCTCCGAAAGGTTTTCATCTCGGGTGGTCTTGAAGAAGGAAAAGATGGCGCTGCGCCTGTCCGTCGCACCAGGATACCGGTGGCCGAGTTTGCCGCCGCGATAAAGATCAGTGGCGGAGGGGATATCGACACCGACGAGGTCGAGTGTCTCCTAGCTAACATGATATACAAGGTATGAGTTATTTTCTTCAGCTTTTCATGAGTCTTGGAACAAGACTCATTTGGTGCATGGGACAAGCGACAATCCGTTTGATATTTCCATTTGGTATTTCCATGACCCAAATCCTTTCAGAGCCTGACGCCATATGCTGTTGAGTTCCTCCCACCTCTTTTTTGCCGAAGCGCGCATTTTCTTATTTGTGCGCTCCGTTGCCTTTGAAGTATGAGTCACTAATGGGGTAAACCTATCACAGAACTTAATGAAGGGTTATATTGCTCACGAGCGCGGGTTTGTGGTCCTAAGCAAGACTGGCGCTTTCCCCGGGACAAAAGTTTGAGTCAATGAACCGAAGGAGGGGAGGCAGGAAAGCGAGGAGCATATTCGTACTTCGATAGAATGAGGCGACGAGTAGGCGACACTTTAAATACGTGTCGCCGATCTAGGCAACTAGGTAGAGGACGCCTACCGAGGAGTAATATGGACTTGCCTTACATAGAGAGGATGCGGCTGACTTGCGGGTGCGGGGAAGAACAGTGTTACCAGATTCGGGGTATGTTTAGATCCCGTCCTGCAGCCTCCTAGTTCGTCTATAGACGAATAGAAATGCGAAAGACATCCGTGGGCGGATGTATCGCCAGTTTTGCTGAGCCTTCATGTTGTAATACCTACGCTGCGGTACTGGACTTCGTGACATGACTACCCCAAATCACTGATATCGCATATGCTCGTTAAGGACATGTGGAGGTAGGCGTGCAAGTGAATGATCTGATCAGACGCCACTTATCTCGACTCCGTCGTATTGAGACGTAGCCCACGTAAAAGAGATATCTTGCTATTTTCGATAGTTAGTATTCATAACTATACGTAGGTACACATCTATCGAGATACCAGGGAAGAAACCCGCTGTCCTCGTTCCAGCCAGCCATCCTTCTATGCGAGATTGCTGGATTACCATCCTTGTTTAGAACAGGAGAATGCGGAGTGAATGACTCACACATCCCTCCCTCCACCCCTTGGTGTTTTTCTTTTTTTTTTCTTTCCCTTTTTCTTTCGCTTCTCTGGAACACTGGTGGGGGCCATAGGTATGCAACCACTTTAACCTAAGACCGGGGTGTCGTATTTGCGTCCTGGGGAAGGTAACTAACCGTAACGGGAGACGAAGAGATAGGCATGGTATGAGAGACGTATGGGCTGACGGACTGGGACGGGTACCTAGTCGGAGGTAAGCACCTAAGGTGGGAGTAATTAGCCATTGGCGAATCAGGATAGATGGTGTTGTCCTGTTGGCTGCTTATCTGCTTCTCTACTTGCTTTTCACTGGCAGCTATTCGGACCTCTCACACTCGGGCACCTCTCGGCGAATGCGAGATGCTCGAAAACGAAGCGAGTGCGCGGGGAAAATGCTACCAGATTCTCATATCTAACCCGTCAGCTTGGGTTTGTGATTTATGGGCTTCACGATGATTCATGTGGGCGAAAAATATAGAAATAAGTACAAGAACATAATTCATTAGTATTGCATACTTTATTTCCTAAGACCCCTGATCCATCGCTAGAAATAAATAAGACCAGGGGAAGAAAGCGGTTAGGTGCTATCAAAGATAGTCTAGAATGTAATAATACAGATGATATTCATAAGATTCCCTCCGAGCGCATTTCCCGCAACTGGTTCCATGTTTTTCCTCGTTATTTAGCCTTTCCTCGCTGAAAAGCGCTGCCGATTCCCTTCGTACACTGATACCTCCAAAACTCGTAACCTTTTTTTTCTCGACATTTCTTCGCGTAATCCCGTATTCGGGTGCGTGGGCTCATCGGCCCGCCATAACATATTTCTCTGATATCCTCGCTGCGCCACATTCCGGCGAGGGTTGTAATGATACAAGAGTGGGTTTAAGTTGAGAAGAAAAAAAGGCATAATATCCGCTGTAAAAATCCTGAACGCCGTAAATGTGGTATTTATCGCTGCTGTGTGCCCCGAACCGAAATCCCCAATCTTTCGGAGCGTGGTGATGAAAAGTACAAAAGGGATACGAAGACGTTGATCATTAGGGTTTTTCTTAGATGATGGGATCCGGGGAAAATAAAAATAAAATAGGCAATAAGAGATGATGACAAGATGGGGAGATCATGATAGTTAAGATGGCGAAGTATATTAGAAGAAGTGGCGGTTGCTCTTTGGAGTGTTTCTAGCATATAATATTAGTGGACTGTAGCGACGCTACGAATATGAGGCACTTACTGAGTGCTAGAGATGTCGTCGACGTGGTTGCATAGGGCGACAAAAAGATCGAAGAAGAGTTGGGTGCCCCCGTTGAACATCTCTAGCTGCATAGTGCCGCTTCGTTTGAAAGTGCTGCGGCTGCGAATGATGAGAGCGAGGTAGTGTGCTCGCAGCTTGGAGTCAGTATCTGGCGTATTAGCATATGCGTAACGCGCCGATGCGAGAATAGTGCTACACTGAATGCCAGATTCTATTGGCATGTCGTTAGTGAGTAGACATGAAAAAGGAGCGATAGTGGCAACTTACGAAGACCCTGTTTGCGCAAGGCGACTCGCTTGAGTTCCTCGAGGCCGTATTTTTCGGCCATGCAGTAGATGACGGTGTCCTTTAGGACATCCCCATCAATTCCGTGATGATAGACGGTTGACTCTTTTGAGCCGCGGTCGTCATCGTCAATCTGCTCGATCTCCCACGAGTTCCGACGCTTATTATGGAGTAGACGAGGGTAGTAGTCACCCTTGTATAGATACTCAAGCACGGACGAAAAGATCTCAGGTTCCTCGTCTGGAAGATGGATTCGCTTGGAGGGTTGACCCTCCATGTATTGATTCGACAAGGCTTGCTGGAACCATGGCGAAGCGCGGAGAACGTCTTCGTGAGCGGCGAAGATGCGTTGGTCACTTCCGATGACCAGAGTGACGATGGAAGGGGTCAAAGTGCTGCAAAAATTGAAATTAGTCAAATGCACATAGAAATGAATAAATGGAAATGGGAACAAACTACATACCCAGTAGGTGAGAGGGCAGTTTCCGTAGGAATCTTTGAAGATGCCGCTGTCGCTGGGCGGCGATGTTGACGAGGCTCGTGTCGGCTCTTGGAGATTCCACTACTTTTACTGAATGACGAGCTGGACTTGTTGACCTTTTGAGTCTTCGAGAAGCTCTTGGTAAGAGCTGGCTCGAATCGGCGACCAAACATTTTGAATGGATCGAATGAATGAATGAATGAGTGAATGATCTCTTATTAATTTATCTTAAGCATCCGACCGAAGGATTAATCCCCTCAACTTCGCAGCAATCAGTGCGTTTGGATAGTCGAAATCCGGATAATGGGGGGTTTTTTTTCTCTTATTAAGACGACAAAGGTCGGATGACTGATCGCGATGGTTGCGACGACGAGATGATAACTTGAAAATAAAAAAGACGATGAAAAATGGCCTACCTTACCTACCCGAGGCTCCAATCTTGTTGATGTTTGAATGAGAAAGAATTGTTGGGCGGTACCCTTCCTTATATAGCGATACACCCATGTCGGGCTGTATGTGAGGATGCATGGCGCTGTACACCCGAGTTTTTAACGTACCTAATGCTAGGTAGCATGCTACTGTATGCTGCTGTATTTTCGTATCTTTCCAGGCAAACACGTTAATTTGGTGATGGTTGTTGGCCCACGCGTCGGACTCAACCCGATATTCTCGCGCTTTCACATGACTTAGCTCGCCCACTTAGATCATTTTAGGCTTAGCGCGCCACGCCCGCTCCCTGCTTATTTCGGTGACGGAGGTGCCACTAGGGTGATTTGGGTGCCACAGGAAGGGGGGCCAAGCACCTGGAGGGATGGATTAGTGGGGATGATCAGTCTAACTCGCCAGGTTTAATAGGGAGCTTACAGGGATCGATACAGCTGTCGAGAATTTTTAAGATAACTACGAAGTACCTACAAATCTAACTAACCTTAGGACTCTTAACTTTTTCTTTTTTCCTTTTTTTTTTTTTCCCAATAGGACCAATTGCACTATCTTAATTGCCCTTCTTACGCCTAATCTTCCATCCTTCTTGATTGTCATCCTAGCTCTAAAATACTCGATCGAGAACTAGACTCGGCTCTTGTTCCCCGGCTGAGGCGAGAATGCCTCCGAATGGTCAGGATGGTTTGCCAAAATGTACCGTCACAATACGACGAGTCATAGCCTGGAACTAGTCTCAGGGGTTTTCTCCCAACATGGTAGCCATCTTCCATCTGGTGGCGTACCATCCTTTTTTTTTTTTTTTTTTTTTTTTGCTTATCCCGTCCGCCCGTATATGTCCCCCGTATGTCCCGTTTGTAAGTACTGTGTCTTTAATGGGTAAGACAAAATGGGTAAGACAAGACGGGCCATCATTGCATCAGGTATTCAGATTAATTGCCCATTGTCAGAACACAAAATCCTTTACGGCGACCTTGTGCGTCCGACGAGTCAACGGGAATACTGCAACATCGAATTATTCGCAGGATCTCCATCCCATCTCAATTGAGAGGATTGATAACATATAACGTACAACTATTGATCTCTACGCACAACCACAACACCACCAGCTTCCAGCCAAGCGTTGGTGGGTCGCAAACGGGGTCATTCCAAGTCCCCGGGGCTGCACAACCCCGTCTCGATTCCTTTCCCGGGATGATCCCATCATGCAGCTTAAAGTGGTTTCTTCTGCCCTTTTCTCCTCGCTCTTAACTTTTAAAGTCGCATCTCCGGCCTGTTCCTGTTAAGATAGGTCTATCAGTTCTCTACGTTTCCATGGTACGCTTCCAACATCTTCCCATGCCACCGCTTATTCCACAGCTTGGCATCGCCATTTCTACGTATATCACACATTCAAGTCCTGCACCATAAAATTACGCTCGCCTCGAAAAGAGGGGCACTGCTAACGAAGAGCTCTAATTCGCCTCACTTTTGCATTTTTGTTGTTACGTCGTTGAAGAAAAGCTTGTGTCGTAAGTTAATCTAGATTGTTGGTTCTACCTATTCTGAATTTTAGAAGCTCGCTCGCAACTGATGCAATCCCAACTCCCCACAGGAGCAGCCAAAAGACAGCCTGACGAATTAAATTATGTGCAATTCTTAAACAAACAACCTCTCCCGATGCTGTATACCTGTCCCCAGACCTGCTCTAGTGAGGGGTGGGATTTGTATAAGACCGAAAATTATTCCCAATCCTCCCTTATGGACCTAGTCAAGCCGGGATCCAGCCCAGCCTAGTTATTACGTCCTTTCGAGCCGAATTGTGCCCTTCGCCTATCCTCTTGGATGTGTGCGAAATTTGCAGCCTCTAATAATTGGTCGGCAGTGCTATGGTTGATGGCATTGGAACTTCGTACATCGCGCGCTGTCGGGATGACGCCACCTAAAGCCGCGGCCGCAAAGAGAATGATGCTGGCGAACTGCATTTTGATATTTGAATTGTATATGCAAGGTTTGTTTTGTAGTAAATTTTTAATATAGTAATAATATAGCGAATTGGTATAAGTTTGGTTAACAGCCAATAAATCCAATAAAGCGCCGTGTCGCTGAATGAATGTGTTGAAGACTAAAATCGTGGTGTTCACGAAAAGACTTGGGTGAGTCGATATTGAACAAGAAAAGGAATACTTGGGGAAAAAAAATCATATAATATGAAGGCCTACGAGAGACGAAATTGATCTCTTATATATGAGAATAGTTTAGGGTCTTTGAACCGAGCTTTCTTTCATAGACAATCCGCGTGAATACATTTAGCATTTCATCAAACCCTGCTGCCATGCATCGAGGTATCAACGCGCCTTTGTTCAACAACAAGGTAGCACCGATTCATGTCTTTGAGCTTGTCTCATCTACAGCTTTCTCTTCACATTATTCAAGGTCGGCCACAATGGGCTATAGAAGCATACTAATCACCCCTTTATCTAATGGTACCTGCACCAAGAAGCCAACTAGACTTTAACTTGGCTAGTAGTACGAGATTGAATGGACGATAATGTTCTGAGCAACCCAGGCCGTAGCAGCCTTGTACTATACTGCAAAGCTCCTCTTCATATAATTAGCTGAGATATACCCAAGTACTGAGATACGAAATTACTTGGCTCATAACTACCTAGGTACTGTACTAGCCCGTAGGTAGTAGCCGGCAACAGTTTGCCTTACGGAGAGATGGCTGCACAGGCTCCTTCGGCTCCAGTAACCAATGAAAGAAGGTATGGTTTCTATTGAAACCCAGGTACAGACCTGATAGGTAGCAATCTCCTCGTCCGATCGCAGCGGGGAAATCATCAGACTTCTGTATACCCGACTGAGTGCCTAATATATGGGGAGGGAAAACAGGGATCTCAACTTAGCAACTACCGAAAGATAAACCAGAATACAACGAATATAAGATGGCGGTTGGTAGCTTGTTTGAGTAACGTGTTTAATAGACGGATCATTTACTAAATAGTGTCTAGGCTACCACTGGAAACTCGTCCGAAACTAAGATCCAGGTTGGGGAGAAAGAATATTCCGTCGACGTCAAGAAGATCCCTTATTTCGAGTCTTTCCTGAACTTTCAACAAAAGGCTGGACAGAGCACTACTTCTGTTCCAGTTCATGGCGAGATCCCTTTCTTCGATACCATCAACTACGGGGTGTCTAAGGGGTATCGACACTTCTTCCGCCGCATGCCCGTCCAGCTCTCCGACTATCATAAGCTCTGCGAGACGCTCGAATTTCTTACCATCGATCTCCTCGCGGGGCAAAAGCTGAACAACATCATGGATGATATGAGGGAGTGCAAGGGCGACTTCGACATGGAAGAGAGGAGGGAAATCGAAGGAAACAAAAGCCTTGCTCGCGATGCAGCTTTCAGGCTTGTGTACATGTTCCTCCTCGGTGAATTTGAATCCGAGGTCAGGGATAGGGACATGGCCTACAATGCAACCTTATTCGTGGTATCTCACCCTAGAGTGTTCAAGCACAGGACTCGGAAGGTGGTTCTGGAGGCGTTCGAGGAGAGATTTCTCGTCTCGGATAAGATGAGGAAGGGCTTGAACAAGTGGCCCGTTCCAGATCCTTCTCCTGAACAGTTGGAAGCTGATGTGACCACTCAGGTAGAGTCGGATTACTACTACGACTCTGACGACTGGATGTCGTATTAGCCATCTACGGCAGCGCTCTACTATGCATCAGCTATCAATAGGGGACGGGCCGGCAGTGAAACTCTCTTGGCTGCTACGAAGGATGTCAAGGTGGGAAATAGGGATATCTATGACTTTAATATGCGTGGTAAATGGATAACAAAATGAGCGAATTCATATGGCCTAGCTACCTAGTTTTAGTCTCCAAGTCTTGATAGTGCCCCTGATGAAAAGGAGATATGGTAGAGGGTCACGTGATCCTACATGAAGCCCTAGGTATTCCGCGATTTGATTTGATTTGATTTGATTTCATTTCATTTCATCAGGGAACCAAATTGATGAATTTCTATCATTATTACTTATTACTCTAGTTATGTATCTCAACTAGAGACAATTTATATTGCCTATATCTCATCTTCCATGGGAGAAGTATTCTCGAACACTACCCAGTCTTTATCATCCCTGCTGAAGGAAGCAGGAATTGATGCCCAAAGATAGTCTTGATCCATTTAAGTGGGAATGGAGCTAAAGTCGGAGATAGGCATCTACAACATACATGCCTGAGCTCCTGTGCTTGCTATTCCGCTCTCTAGAACACCATGGCGTCGAATGCTTCCCCCGAGGAGCCTCCGACCACATGGCAGGACGCGGTGCAGTCTTTTCTCTCAGGTCTTAGTCCTAGCGAACGAGCGTCCTTTCAAGTACCGTCTAGCCCCGATGATTGCATGGGCGTTCTCGTAGCGACCCAACGTCGCAAAAGCAAATTGACGCGAATCCTTGAAATGATGAGACCTGCGATCGAGCCTCTTAACCGGTTTGAGAGCGCCATCGATGTCATCGTTCAAGTCAATGCGGAGATCGCATCCCCGATATGGGGTCCGCTGAGGATTGCTATAACGGTGAGCGGTTCTACGCCCGGACGCTGATGGCTAGGGGCTGCTAATAAAGCTTGTCGGACCCGAAGCTCGCCGCAGACCATTTTCGCACGCTGGAAAGCATTGCTATGATTATCCATAGGATCATTAGCTCGCTACAGAGATTCTCCAAGTATGAAGAGATGTTCGTAAAGAGCAAGCTCGTTCAAGACGCAATAGGGGCACTCTACTGCGACTACATCGATTTCTGCGTTCGGGTTACGAAATTCTACTCGGCGTCCTCATTTCGTAGGCTGTATCTGTTGCTTTTTTATTTACTTGGCCTGACGCTTAGCCAGGGACTTTGTTCGTGTCCTTTGATAAGGATTTCCGCGACGTTTCTGAGAATATCCAGCTTCATAGTCGGAATGTCGACTGGGCAGCCCACACTGCGCATATAGAAGAAACCCAGCGGGAAGCGGAGAATGCTAAAGCAGAAAGACGAGGTATGACGTTCAGCCCGAGACGCATCGGCATGTGTATTCCTTTCTGAACTATCACAGCACACGAAAGAGGAAATATCCAAAGATGGCTATCACCGTCAACTGTTGACGACGACCTCCAAAAACACTTGGATGATTGCATACCTGAGTCATGCAACGGGTTATTGGCCTCTCCTCAGTTCCAGTTCTTCGGCTCTCCAGAAAGTGACACGAATAAGCCCCCTGTTCTTGCGATACCAGGATTACCTGGGAGTGGGAAGACTACAGCGGCGGCCTTCATCATAGACCGGCTGAAGAAGGAAGGATTCGAAGTGCTATATTTCTTCTTCAAAGCTAGCGATGTAGAGAAGCGCACGTTACTAAACTGTCTGCGGACACTTCTGTCTCAGCTGCTTCGATTAGAAGAGCACCTTTATGATCTTATCGAACCGTTCTACCGGGAGAGCGGCCGAGTTGTAGCTGATTCACTGGCTGAAGTACAGCGAGCTTTATCGACTGCACTCCAAAGCTCCAGATCAAACCAAGTCTTCGTGGTCCTCGATGCCCTCGACGAGTCGTCAAATACTAGGGAGGTTACGCAATGGATTGCCGCACAGGTGAATGGCGATAGACCACGGCTACGAATGCTCATCACTTGCCGCCCTTCGGCATCTTTCTCGATGTCATCTTACGCCAGTTGGACGATTCTTAAGATGGGGAGCTTCGACGGCGCAAGCGTCAACTCGTACATACTCTCCCGAGTTCAAAAGAATCCAATCATCTGCGACACAAAAGTTGGAGCGCTGGTCGTAGACTACGTCACGACGGCTGCGAAAGGACTCTGGCTTTACGCCCGACTGATGATGGACGATATCGACAGACTTCCTTCGGTGGGCCAAATCCAGAAGCAGCTGAGTGTTCTCCCGAGAGGATTCACCGAATTATACTCGCAGATAATTAGGACGACGGAGGTCAGGTATAACGCGATTGAACTGAAACTAGCCCAGCAGCTTCACTTATGGGTTGATACCGCAGATTACCTCCCGAATTTCCTTGTTTTACGGGATGACAGAATCGGCTACGGGACGCTGGAGCTAATATTCCAATACGCAAACGACGGAGAAGTAGTCCACGACCCAGCCACGCAAGCGAGTCGGGTATCAGGTCCTCTTATCGAAGTCCTAAACGACGGAACCCTAGAACGAATGGATTCGCAGGCTTACGAGCTCGATTTCATTCATTACACCGCAGCTCAGTACCTAAGCGAAAGCAACGATCTCCCTTACGCAGAATTACCCCTTACGTTGCGTCCGCGACGTCTTCGACATTTACACCGTGCCGCCGTTGCTGTTTGGTATTTCACTGACTGCACGCAGTCGGAAGAGATGTTGTTGAACCTACGCTGGACCGAGGGGAAGCCTACACGCTCTTTGATGAGGTACTTTGAGATGGCGTACGGCCTTTGGAATGCCCTCCATTTAGTCGAGTTTCCCGACATTCGAGACGACCAGGAGGCAATCGAGGCGGAGGCTTTGCTGGGAAAATTGGTAGAATTTATTTCGACGATGGCGTGCATGCGCTGGGTCGAGTGCGCTATGATCATCAATTATAAAGGGAAATTCCCGCATTTGCTATGGAATGCTGCAAAAGCCGTATGTTTACCTTGCTTAATCCCCTTTTCTTTACACCGAAAATTACCACACCCGTTTCCCTAAAATCGGATTGCGCGATTACTAACTCCGGTTGGCAGTGGGAAGCGGGCAAAGACAACGAAAACCATCCCTTTGCGCCATACCAAGCCTTCTCCAAGGCCCGAGTACACTTCTTCCAGAACTACGTTCACGTCCTGGCATTGACAGGCGTAGGAGGGGAATCTGCCCCTCGTGGGCTCTTACAATCTGCGCAAAAGGGGCTCATACGGGATGAAGTGGCACAGGAGCTTTTGCGTCTGGGAGAACAGTGGCGACGGCTTGCGTTCCCTGGACTAAACTAGGGGTCCGATACGTACATCTTACACCACTCCTATCTTCCCTGCCGCTTCCGCTTCTTCTAGCACCCGAGTTATCTCTCCTTTCAACTCAGGAATCCCACGCAATTTCAAGGACTGGGAAGCACATTCCAACGGCGTGTTTCCCGACTCATCGAGAGCGAAGATGTCCGCTCCGTGCTTGAGCAGTACTTTCGCTACAGGAATAGCACCTACCTCAGCGGCACAATGAAGAGGTGTTCTTCCACGTACGACTGCGTCTTATGACATACTCTCGAGGACGCGAAGTAGTCGGGAGCCCCAAGGCCTACGCCCGTGGAAGAGTGGACCGAAAGGGTTGCCGTGGCCTTCGACTTTTGCCTACCAGCTGTATGCTAGAACCGCGGCCGGCGGATTTACGGGAACACCCCGTGAGACGAATTCCTCAGCTAGGGAAGCGACATCGGCGGAAGTGGCACTGTCGGCACACGTATACATAGCTAAACAGTGAAGTGTTGTCAATCCTTCCTCCGTGACGATGGCTGGGTCTGCGCCACGCTCTAACAGCATTCGGCCGGTTAGGAGCGCCTTCAAAGCCGTTTTCATCTCATTAGCAAACCGTTCGTCCATAGGTGCCAAGGCACAAATCAGAGGGGTTCAGCCATTAACATTTCGAGCGTTGATGTAATTATGCATCGTATGAATTGGCAGTAAGAATATACGTCATGATGTCTACCCTTACCTCCGCTGCTGCGTAATGCAGAAGCGTCTCGCCATATTTGTTCGTACAAGAAAGCGTTTGATTTTCGTTTCGCGCGTAGACGAGATAGAGCTTCAAGCTCATGTCATTAGAACCATACATTACCAAGTGAATAGGCATCTCGCCCTTGTCGCCTTCGGCCGTGACCGAAGCACCATGCTCAATACACATGTAAATACCTTCTTCGTGGATGCGGAAACCACTTTTCATTATGCAAACACGAGTCCGGTTGGCAAGTATGTGCATAGCGGTGCGTCCTCGAGAGTCCCTCACGTTCGGGTTTGCCCCATTCTCAAGAAGCGCATGTAAGGCGCCGGCTAGATCAATGCACCTGGCGGCTATATATACTAGCCGTCGTCCGTTCAGGACTTTATTCGGATCCAAACCCACCTTGATTAGCCGCGTAATCATGCGCTGCTGATTTAGGTAATCCACGCCATCGTATCGGGGACCCATTACCTCATCTATAGAATCAGGTTTGAGATCGACTGCCTTATACAGGGCCTTGTAAAGGACATCTTTTTCGAGGGGGGACTTTTTGAAGTAGAAAATTCACCACATAGTATTGCCAGCTGCTTACCGCGTAGAGAAGCGCGCTCTGCTTGGTTTGCTTCATCTATCTGTCCTATACGTCAAGTAGCTAAACTCCAAGAAATACGCGCCCATGTATCGCTGCTTGAACCGAGCAGGATTTAAATGGGGCATTAGCATGCATTTCGGGAGGTATGCGAAGCCACAGCATCCCGAAAGCCTCGTTATGGTCACACCGAGCGGCGAGCATGATGGTGGAGTAGGATAGATCGTTTTTTTCCGTCATCAGAAGAGGATCCGCACCTGCATCGAGGAGAATTGAAATAGCAACGACATCATTTTTCCGGACCGCAGCGTGAAGTGGCGTACCCCGACTGTAGCGTTCGTAGTCCACGTCGGCAGTGGACTCAGCTAAGAGCTGGCGAAGGTCTACGTGGTTCTTAGTGCCGTTAGCACTATGAAGACGCTCCTAGGGCGGAGTGAACATATAAGCCATACTAAATAAGTTGAGCTTGTTCGATCGCGTTGTTGTTATCTGTTGTCATAGCCTTGAAAAAGTGGGTAGAAAAAGATGAGCGACTAACCTTAGAAGAAACTGTTGGATGCGAGAGGATTCGGTGGATATGAGTTTGGCCTGTTTGGGTTACTGAAGGGAGCACCAGTGAACGGAACGAGTTGCACGTGATACCAAGAATTCGATATCTTAACAGGGCGACTCGGGACTTTAGTTGCTATGCGTTCTAATTCCCAAGTAAACATTTAAACCACCTATCCAGTGAGGGCATATCAACCTAAAGATGTCAGTCAATAACTATGCCGAACATGCTATATAGCGGGCTCGAAGAGCGCCAAGACCTTCATAGCCACCTACGTAAAGAGACATGCCGTGATTAATATTGGTAGGATTCTCCTCTTCAGCAAGCCATCAATGACCAAGGCCTGAACATCGTATAGTGAGCAGTAAGCCAGGGGTATAGTTGAATCTTATTGCTTGACATTAAGCTAGATCCATCTTCGGTGTAGATTTGATAGCATATTCGTAAACCTGGATCAAATTATGTCACGAGATATAATCTCATATGTCAAGTCCCTAGACAGGCAAGCAGAAGTGAGGCGTAGAGTTGTATCGCATCGCATGTACGCTTCCATATCAATTGAGCTGGCATAGACACCGAAGACCGGGGGAGGCTCTGGATGCGAGCGTATCACCAACGTAGCTGAAGATAACGTATAAGACATACGCCTTTCCGTTTCTGGAGCACAGCTCGGATTTGTCTGTGAGTCACCTCGGAGCGGAAATCCTACGGGCAAAGACCAATCGGACATAGCAAACCATGAGTCATTTGAAATAGGCCGTAGACGGTGCCGGGTTTTTATTTAAATCCTAGAAGGGTCCGGTGTGGCCTTGGCAAACAAGAAGAGCCGAAATTCAATTCGCCGTTGGGTTGTCTTGCTCACGATGGCGGAACTTCCGAAGATCAAAGTCAAGACGAGTTTTCCCACCCGCCCGTTTCCACCCAACGTGGAGAGGAAACCGATCCGCACGGAGCGTCTAATCGTTCGTCCGTTTACCGAGGATGATCTTGACGGGATCCACGCTCTTCGTACGCAGCCGGAGGTCATGCACTTCACAGCTGTTGGTCGAATCGACGCCAACAAGGAAGAGACGCGGGCGTCCTATCTAGCCCGATATCTGCCACCTAACGATGTCCGGAACTATCATTACGTTCTCTGCCTCGCCTCGACCGGAGAGATAATCGGAACGGGTGGAATGCCATTCACCGACCTATATCTTGGATGGCCCGAGATGGCTTACATGCTCAAAAAGGAGTATTGGGGACAAGGTTACGCCACAGAATTTCTAAAGGCATTCGTAGACCATTGGTGGACTCTACCACGATCCCAGGTCGAGGTTGAGGTCATCGCGGCTTCGGTGGATGGATCCCGAGAGGTTCCGGAAATGCTGTCAGCAATGGTGGATGACATCAACCCGGCTAGTAAGCATGTCCTAAAGAAGGCTGGATTCCGAGAGTTTACAAAATGGACCGAGCCTGACACGCGGGAGGGAGTCCACGAAGATGTTAGCCTTGTCGGTTTCGTACTCGAGTCACCCGATCAAAAGACCAACGTATCGTCTTGATGACATATTTCATCGTCCAACTGTTGAAATTGTTGCCGAATTTGAATTTGAACTACGTCTGAAGAAAGTGCCTTACCAATGACGGAACGGCACGTCTGGTAGCTGGTAAGGCAGGCGTCGCATAATTTTGTCCGATGCAGATGAACGATCCCAAGAGTTTGGAAATGATGCACTTTCTGCGTATAACATAATGTACGACCGTACAACGTATGGCTAAGCCACGCACAGCCTGTCGCACAGGATTGTTGCCGTAACCAACTAGAACCAGAACTATTGGGTAGGAGTTGTTGTTTTTATGGAATTGTTGGACGATACCGAAATCAAATGATACGAGGACGTAAGTGGCAGAAAGAACTCGTCGTAATTCGGTGGTGCAAGATTCGGGTACTGGCATGTAACTGACATATATATTCCGCATATTCAGTACCACTTGTATACATGCAGCATTCAAATTGGAGGTACCTCTTGGTGTTCGGTTACCCAGGCGCGTACGAAATATATATATTATGTCGCTTGTTACGTCTATCACGTCGTACTTTGTTTGGCCTAACAAGGCGGAATTATGATGCCAAATTTGATATTTGTACGATATCCTAGAACCTAGGTAGGGTACCTAAGACGTCTTACCCGCATTGCACCTAGCAAGGAATCCGGATGGTGGGGTAGGACAATATAGTTGGAATTGATGGTAACAAATAATAGCTGGTACAATATAGTTGGAATTGATGGTAACAAATAATAGCTGGTATAACAGATCCATAGTTGAAGGTCGAAGTTGACAAATTTCTATGGCCAATTTGTATCAGTCTAGATTTGAAATTATCTGCGCTAGGTAGGTACCTGTTTAGGTCTCTAGTACCTATTCTAGAATCTACAGTTAGTTCAGGTAGTTACTTGACTTAGGTACTTAACTCAGGTAGGTACAATACCTACCTACTTCCATATGCCGCTAGCTACGTCAGGCGAGTATTTCGTGTGCACGTGTCAGCAGACAATTTGGCGCGGGGCATTCTTTTTTTTTTCCCCTCTCCAAAGCCTGGTTAGCCAGTTCGGTTTGAAGCTGTAAAACTTGCCCGCTTTGCTTTGCCTAGCCCTTGCCGTCCCTTCCTTCCCCTTGCTCAGTTCTATCTATAACCAACCCCATGCTTTGCCCATGCTTTGCCCCGTGGAAGCCTACGGGTCCGTATTGTACCAACCTTGGAAAATCAACCATCCCACTTCCCACCTCCCCACCAATGAACTCACCCATTCAGCAAAAAAAAACAGAATAGAGCAAAAATAAAATAAAATGAAATGCAGTGCGCCGAATATTTCTCCCAAGAACCCAACTATCCACGGTTACGGCTGTGTCAGTCTGATTCATATGCAGTTGCATTCGTACAACTCTAGATGAATTCGACTCATATCGTCGATCCTCTTGCTCCTCTTATATTTCTTTTGAGGCCTGACCAATAATCATATATATCTAGGTACTTACCTATATATAAATTTTATATCCATCTTATATACTTACTTACTCCCGCACAATAATAATTTGTATTGTGTGCTCTGAATGTCGTCTTATTTTTGTGCTGCAGCGGCTTTAGTCGTTGTCCTTTTGCGAATGACGCAGTCATCTTCTACCCCCTGGACGCTGTAAGATCGACGATCTGCCTGTTTGTTCTATCTATTCCATCTATTTCACCAATTTCCATCAATCTACCTTGTTCAGTAATACAATTTACTCTTTTATTTCCCGAACCGAAGTCTCCTGATTCTGAGCCTTCGCAGAATTATCGCATCATCCTTTACGCTGACTGCTTATAATTCGCCTCCTAATGCTTTTTTCCCGCCCGTCATCGAAGCTTATGAAGAAGTCAAGATGGCAAGCTTAAAGGCTGACACTAGTAAACCCACTGCTGTCCCCTCGACTTCGACGTCAACTTCAACGTCGACCTCGACCTCGGCCTCTAACGATATACCTCATACGACTCAAACACCTCAAACACCTCGTACACCTCATGCCAAACCGCAGTCTCAGCCAAACTCGCCATCGCAGTCGAGGACGTCAGAACCCAATGCGAGGGAATATTACGGCTACCTTTTTAATGGAAAATCGCCCACTCCGGTCCTCGATGCCTTACTCCGCGCTATCGGATCATACATTGTAGGCCTCTTTTATTTTCGCATACCCTTCCGCTAAGGCTTGAGGTAATTTTACTAACCTATGGACTCGACAGTCCGCCAATATCGGCGATATAGACGTACATGAATTAACTCCAGAAAAGTTAGCCGCCTTTTACCGTGCTGTCGGTGGCGACTACGATCAACTATTCATAGAATGTCCTCCCATGTCTATTTCTTACATCTGGCAAGCTTTAGGTGTACAGCATACCTTGCAACCGACCCAGGATCCCTTCGATGCGCCCTCTATCCCGGCCTTAACATTGAAAGGGTTCGTGCGATGGGAGTCCATCCAGATTCTCCTGGAGCCTCAAGAACACGTACCGTTTATACAATTTGCCGTACGCAATTGGGCTTTAGTACATCCCGACACAGGAAAACCCTTTCCGATTGACCTACCAGCAGAAGCCTTCCCAACCGAATGCGACCCCGAGACGGATGCTTGGCATCAGGACTGCGCGCGAAAACTACGGGAAGAAGCTACCCCTAAGGATGAAGAACCACCCATGAGGCACGAATCCGAACCTCGGGTTCATACTACATTCACACATGTGCGGAACCCGCAAAGCAACACCACCGCTCCTCGCTCGAGGCCAGAAATGGATTATTTTCAGCGGGAGCGACCAGTTTCATATGCACATGTTTCCAGAAGCAACTACGCCAATCCGCATTTCCCTCCTAATGCACCGCCAAGGCAGCGACGAGTGAGCAGCAGCGGCAGCAGTTCTCTCGGCGGTAGCAGTAGTAGTTCCCCAGATCGGCCACCTCGACGACCGAGCTTTACAGATGCTCGCCATCCCGAGATGGATGATCCCCGTCCTTCAAGCCACCTTGACCCTCGCCGTCCGCATGTTCCACATCGCCATAGCCAATCTAGGCCCTATTCTGCTACTCCATCGGATTCCGACTCGGATGTACCGCCTCGTGCTAGATCTAGACCGCGAGCGCATGGTCCCATACCTCCTCCCATATCCATACGCCGAGTGCCGGCTGCGGCTCCCATAACGCCACCCATTCCAATTCGCACCCGCCGTAGCGAGTTACGACCGGATATACGACCAGATATACGGCCAGAAGACGTTCGCAGAAGGAGTCTACCATCAGAGATAAAACAGAAGGTTACTTCCTTCCTTTCCGGATCTACTGAACGGCATCGAAGCAATTCCCGCGAAAAACGCCAACCGCCAAATATTGCACCAACCGTGCGCTTCCGGAGGGAGCATTCGTCACGACTCAGCCGAAGCGTTTCCGGAGAGTCATATCCCAGTGACGAGTCCGAGGCGGGTATTCCTAAATATCGCCCGCGGCGTGATCGCGAGCACGAGCGGATCCGTGATCGAGTCCTCGAGAAGGAGCGCATGAGAGAGCGCGAACGAGAAGAAGAGTTGGAGAGGAGAAGAAGCCGAGAGAGGGCATATCTGAGGCCGGCGGAGCCCAGGAGAGCAAGCAGCCATGCCGATATCGGAGGGGCGAGTAGGGGGTACACCTGGGATCGTAGGGATAGGGATAGGGACCGAGACCGGGATTCGGATTATGATTGGGATGGGAGGAGAGTCGTTACCGCCGATGAAAGGGATGCGCGGGACCGAAGGCGGTATAAAGAGCGGAGACATAGCCCCATAGTAACAGGCGTGGGCGGCAGGCGGTATCCCGGGGACCCGGGTTGGAAATAGACTTGGGTGTATCAGGTATAGGGTAACGGGTTATCTTGGAGTTTAGGATACTAATATGACCCGTCCCTAGATGTAGGCCCAGGCCATACATGTGGGCGGGACAGGGTACATGGCGGGCGTTCCCACTAATGATTACATGGCGCAAATGAGAATATTTATCGAAAAAGGGGTAATGAGCGGGAGGACATCTACTTGACTCGATATTTCGAGAATTACGAAGTATCATGTTCGAAGGGAGGCCCCATTGGATTCAATATATGAATTCAGGATTCTTAATATATATAGCTTAGTTAGAGGACCTTTACTTACGTCGTAGCATTGAGCGCGGCACATTTCAGTATATATCATTTTCTTTCATCACTCCGCTCTACATTTATTACTATCGGCCGAGTCGAACCCGCTTAGCTGAATGTCAAAGCGTTCCTAAGCCATTCATTAAGACCCAATCTAATGAGTATTGGGTGCTCAGAGAATTTGTTCATTAAATTTAGAATGGACTACGAAATCGAAAATGCGGCAATAAGGCGGATTGACTAATTAGAATTATAGCATAGTGCTCATTGTGTAATAAGAGTGAACGAACTAGCTACAGGCAAAGTGAATACATGCAACACGAGGACTTTCATGGTTCGACATGTAGGCAACTGTGCCTCTAAATAGCGATTTATACAACGGGAGCGAAGCACATTATCGACACAGTAATCGGCAAAATTGCATCGACATATGTTCTCGATGCGGTCAACGTGAGGCGTAAATGCAAAGGCAACCTTCGGTTCAAATCATGGCAATTCGACTGGTTTGCTTCAGTGGGTTATGCGGTGGTGCCTCCAGAGTAGATGGTATGTGATCGTTCGAGTATTGGTAGTCGAGTTGCAAAGCCTACCACGGGTGAGAGAACAATCGTACTTTTCTTTGGTTCAAGGACTCTTACTCGGGCAAGAATTTCAGGTCTCACTTCCAATCCATCTCCTCGCACAGGAGTACTCCCCCTTCCTCCTCATCCTCACTCTCCTCCTCTTCTTCTTCTTCCTCCTCCTCCGGATATTCGTCCTCGTCCTCATCTTCGTCCTCACGCTCCTCCTCATCCGACCAAGTCTCCCAATCCGAGGAATCATACGGGTCTTCGTACGGCGGGAAGCGGACCAGATCGGCGATGGTGGCGGAGGCCAGCGTCTTGCGGGTCATGGGCTTGGGCGCCGGGGCCGGCCAGAGGAGGCGTCGGCGCGAGAGCCAGTACCGCGTGTGCCGCCACTCCCAGCTCCGGGCGAGCTTCGCGTGGTAGCCGCAGAAGTCACGCTTGGACTTGAGGACTTGCGTGTGCACGATGCGGCAGCTCGGCGTGCGCTGGTAGTGCGAGCAGCGGTAGAGATAGCCCCGGGTTTGGCAGGGGCAGTTGTTGAAGCTCATGTAGAATTGGACACACATTTTGGCGGTTGCTTGGATTATTGGGATTTTGGGCGTCCAGGGGGCTATTCGGATGGGCTGCTCAAAACTGGACGGTGGCTTGGTTGAGAGCTTATGATAGCTTTTTGATAATCTCGCGAGAGCAGGTCGGCAGTCAAGTAACGTGCTAGCTGTATACGGTCCTGCGTACTTGTCTAGTTGGTGATGCTATGGAGTTTCCGTAGAATTGGGCCTGCGCACCAAGATCAGCCTATGATAAATTTAGCATGGCAAAGTTGATATTTTCTAATAATGATAATGATGAGAGCAGTAACAATAAGTGAAGCAGACGTATACAATACCATTGTGGTAGAAGGTACGCTGAAACATTGTAGCGGGATGTGCAGTTATTCAAGGAGCTTGTAACTTACCTCGATTGGATTACGACAGAGATCAATATATGGCGCAGTAGAAGGGCCAGCCTTTGTATTGCGTACGCTTCGAAGCTTGACGTGCAAGGGAATTCGACGATAGACAACCCCTCCGTATGTTTTGACTACTACGCCCGAACCAAGTGTTCCGTTGGGCAGGTTGGAGAGAAAGCTTCACATCGACCTAGTGTTTGTCGACCTTGAAACGCAGTAAAGGAGAGGGGTGGGTGTTTGTGCTCACCTCCAGGCTACTGTTGTTCTTGCTCACAAGGTTAGGTAGTTACCCGTACATCATTGTTAACATATGGTACCGCTCCTTTAATGGCTAAGCCGTGAAATTTCCGTGAATCATCACGACGATGGCACATTTAAATCGGAGGTCATGTACCTTGGTATTGGTACCACTCTAGAGGGCAAACGTACGGCTTCCTACTACTATGGCATGGTACTAATTAACGAGCAGACTATCGAGAGCCAAAGTGCATGCATGCCATTGTTGTGATGTCCCTCCTTTGATAACACCCAGCCAACAAGACACCTATTTTATATACATCGTTCTAGGTATCATCGCAGAGCAATCTAATGAGGGCACGTCTTGATTCTAGTCCGTAGATTAATTCAAAATTCCAGGATGATACCGTATCGTTGATGCGCTAATTACCCCTATCTATAGAGACGAAGACAGGCCATTACGTCGTTGAATGTTCAAGTCCACAAGCACAGCAGTTTGAGAAAATTTCGTAAGGATACCTTGGTTTAAGGGAGTATGGATTCAAGAGCTATACAGTACATAAGGTTACAAGCAAAAGCAAAAATACAACCATCACTTCTGTGTTGGACAGAACTGATGAGAGAAGAAAATGCCATTCATAACACATCCATCAGTCGTATCTCGAATTATTCGTATCGTCATTTAGCTGTGGGTCAACTTGACCTCGCGGTCAGCATTCATCTTGTAAATACCACCGGTCTTGCCATCGTCGGTCTTGCACTTCGTTGCGATGGCGTAGACGATGCTCCTCATCTCGTTGCAGTTGAGAGGGCAGGTGGTGGGCGGCGGGGGCTGGCCCGAGGGGTCGGCGGGGCACTGGATGTTCTCGCTGATAGAAGCCTTGGCCGAGCCGGATTCCTTCGAGGCAGGACCGCCGGGAACGTGGCAGCAGCACGAGAGACCGTTGTCGCCTTGCCAGTTGTCGCCGACCTTCAGAGCGTCCTTGTAGTCGGGGCCGTCTGTCGCGTCGCACTCGACGCCATCGTCACGGGCTCCGAGGCTCTCCCTTTGTCGGGCTTCTAGGATGAGGCTGCGTGTGTAGCGGCGCTTCGGTAGTACGTCCCGGGCACCAGGGGGAGTGGGGACTCCAATGGCCACGGCTGATTTGACTTTCTTGCCGTCGACGTCGACGCACTCGTCGTTTTCGAGAGTTGCGACTTGGTTCTCGACGTGGCAGTCCGAATCGCTGCAGGCGAAGGCGATATCGGCGTCCGGGACATCGCTCACCTTGATAGATGAGACGTCGTTGAGGGTGACGGGAAGGTTTTCACCGATGAGGTTCATCGTATTGCTATAATTTTGTTAGATTAACCACTGTAAAAAGCATAGTCAAAAGAAGAAACTTACACAGGGTTGCCTGAGCAATCTTTGTTCTTCCAAGTTCTCACGGTACCGGCGGAGGCTCGTTTGCTTGGGGAACCTTCGGGCAGGATGTTATTTACACCTTTAATCTTCGTCTTGCCCATGGTCATGCACCCATCTCCAACGAACGAGCCAACCTGGGAATCTTTACTACACCAGTTGTTGAAGAAAATCCACTGGTTTCCCTCGCTAGAGCCCTCGACCTTCACTGACGCGGCCTTGTCGTGGAAGGTTTGACAGAAGTCGCCGTATTTGGTGTCCTCAATGGTCTGTTGGACGTCGCCCTTGCAGTCCTCGTCCTTGTAGGCGGTCAGCTTATATGCGCTGACTTGGAGCAGAAGAGCTGCGAGGCCGAGAAGGCTGGCAGACTTGGTTCGTGCCATTGTAAGATATTTGAAGTAGGAAACGGTATTCAGAGTATGGTGTCTTGTGGTGTTATGCTGTGATGGTCGAGAATGATACAATCTGATGGTCAGAAGACGAAACCTTTATTTATACGCGTTTCTATCTCCTATATTCTCTCTATCTGGATTATCTAGAGTCACGATGACGATCATGAAAATAGTGACTTTCATTTTTCACTACTTGACTCTATAATTGCAGATCTCGTCTATGCCTTCGTGGCAGAGCTACCAATTTCCATTGATAATAACGTTTCTTTCGACATCTCTCCCATTCAACCTCAACGTCAATAGGAATAAAGCGTTGGCAGTATGAGATCATCGCTTGGGTTTATCATTGCCTACAAAAGAAGTTCACAATCAGACGATATGGAGAGCCGCAAGCAAGGCTTCAGTTTGTATGGGAAGGATTGGCCAGTGAAGTCATAGCTGAGCTGTTGAGCTGGGGTCTGTTCGGTCTATTTTTAGATTCAGCTGGGGGCACCGGATCAAGCGGCTGAACGGCCAGACGGCATGGGAATATGCACCTTGAAGATACATACATAGTTGGAGACAAGCAATCTGGGGATCGTCATAACTTTATCAATTATGCTTATTTGATGGAAACTCTATACTGAAGCCTAAGTGGTCAGGTCTATTAGTATTCTCTGTAATATTTCTATACGCGGTTCCTTTTACAGCCATCGTAATAAATACTTGATATCCACCACGTGCGGAACTTGAAATTTTACTGTCTACATAGTAGCTTTAGCTTTTTCGAAGATAGAATAGGGGAGATATACCGCCTCGTAAACATAGCTCAGCCTCCTTGCGGTGAGGTGTCAAGGCAAAGATCGAGATCAACCACTATGGATATCCACGTGCGGTCGTTTCGCAGTTCCTGGATCACGTCATAGTAAACGCGTTCAAAGGTGGATAGTTAAATCTACGTATTATGATCTTCAACTTGTTTCTGGTTGTTGGCGAGACCGAGAACGAGCGTCACGTGTATGCTACTTAATATATCATTCACCGGATGTGCAATAATAGAAGATGTAAGTAATGGTCTTAGGTTACCTATCCCTATCTGCCTCCCCATCATAAACCGCCAGAAGAAAAATAATGATGATGATGATGATGATGATGGTAATAATAATACCTAGCAGACCGGGCTCATGGTATGTTTCTATCTGTGGTTTGGCTTTGGCATAGCAAAGATACCAGTGTCTCGGCTAAGTTGCAGGGCTATTCCCAGTCCCTTAGTCGTTCTAGTTGTCCTGGCAACGGGAGGATAGTTTACTTGGCGTGTTTATTAACTGCCCGTCCACCTACCCACCTACTCGTCAGGATTCCAAACATCCGACCTTTACCGAGGCTTCGCCTCTCAGGTCAGGGACTTTAAGATGGTAACGAACTTTAAGATGGTAATTTCTTGATATACATAATTTAGTGTGTGGATCCCACCAAAACTTAAGTACTACTGGAATTAAGAATCTTTTTATTAGTTGCAACCACACCTAACCTCAAATATCTATATTTCAACGTAGCATTCAACAACCAACAATTCAATCCCAGGTCTCTAGAAACGAGTATAATGGAGACGAAAGCAAGTGCTTTGATTCTAACAACTTATTAAACGATATTATCGAGTAAATAGAGCATAAATTAATATTTGTATAGTATTTGGTGTGTGTAAGTGAAGCATTTGTGAGTCTTACGATATTTGAATAAATGGAGGGGTTTTTTACATAATTAGGTATTAGGGGGTAGGAAATATGCATGCAATTGATATTATTCGTTTCAATTGAAATACAAGTTTTTGTATGGGGAGCGCTAGTAAAATTTAGTACCAAAATTACCATCTTAAAGTTCGTTACCATCTTAAAGTCCCTGACCTGAGAGGCGAAGCCTCGGTAAAGGTCGGATGTTTGGAATCCTGACGAGTAGGCGCCCTTTAACTGTTCGGTTGTGTTTGTCGCTCAAGCAATATCAGAACTCAAATCGATTCCAAATAAGATTTCCTCGCAGCTTTACTTCGTATATATGAGCATAGTAACGAAAGCTACTCCTATTCATTCCAATCACTCGACCTCTTTTGTCGGTCAAGGCGCCCGGGGTAACAGCTGCCCTGAACCCCGCCCGCGACAAAGTATATCCTTGAATCATATGTAAAACAGAAGTTGTCAATTACTAATTTTTTTTTTCTATTTAGGATATCGAGTTTGCTGATGGACCAGCTTAGTATTTCGCTTTGTCCTCCATACTCCAAAGTTTAGGGCAAGAAAACAATAGATACCCAATAATTGGTAAATTGATTGTGTCCGAGACTCAAGCGCTACTACAGTCAATTGTTACAAGAATTCGTTGCAAATCAAGTCAATAGCGAGTCAAATGTGGATTAAGATAGTGATTACGGTATATAAAGAACATAGGCAGTCTAGGGAAGATTACAAAAGTTATCATATCCCCAAGCCCGCCTCTTGGCAGGACAATATCGCGCTTACCTGGCAGCGTCTCTCTTAAGTTTTAGACACTCGGCCTGTTGCTCCACGACTCGGTAGATAAAGTCACCCAAGTATAGAAATCGGAGACAAGGTACAGGTTATCGGCGATTATGGCTGCCCATATCTTCGAGCCGCAGTACGGAAATCGTAGGTAGAACCTATAAAGGCCAGTAAACCAATTATACAGAACGTAAAGGAGTAGAATCAACGCTATCCAAGGAAAGTTTACCCACAACCTATACCAGAGGTATGTCCGAACGATGGTGAAAATAGGGGTTATCATGCCCGCAGCCATCTTTCGAGCCATATAGGGTGCTGTTATCTTCATCCTACGATATCCTGGCTCGTACAGGAGGCAAGTTAGTCGCAGCCTAAGGCCTGATCGGTACCATCTTTTACTCTGGTGAGCGAAGGCATTGGTTTGCATCAAACTAGTCAAAACTCGGGCTTCGGGTACGAGCTGGATACCAATCCTCCATTGTCTTGGTAGGACGTGGGACTTGTGTTGATCGGTTCGGTGATGCTTAAAGAGGATGTACCGTGTGATGAACCCGTCGTCACCGGTATTCTGAACCACCCCGTCCCATAAATCGTGCAGGAAGTAGTGTTGAAAATACGAGTCCTTGATTATCTCGGCTCTCAGAAGCATCGTGAGACCCGAGACCGTGAAATTTGTAGAGCGGTCGGCGGCATAAAAAGCAGCCATACCGGTTTCCCGCCTTTGTCGTATTCTAAGAGCGGCGACCTCCCAGCCGGTAATGACGTGGGATTTTCGGCGTTCTTCCGGTACGTACGAGTCGATGGGACCGCCGACGAGACCTATGTCGTCTTGTTGAAAAGGGGCTAGTAAATTTATTAGGACGTTTTCCGTTGTCCATAGGGCGTCGTCGTCGACGAGTGCGATTATCCCACCTGTTGTTCGGTTAATACCTTCACATAGCTGAATTCGCTTATTAGCTTCTGGCGCAGATACAACAAGAATTCTCGCGCCGCTGTTTTGCCTCGCCTCTTTGACACCAGGGGCAGTTTCCAGGTCATGCCGTAACCTGGCTAGCTGGTTACCAACGGTCACGAATATCACCTCACGGGGCTTGTTACTGAGCCAAGTTACAAGGTTTCGAGGGAGGCTTTCGTCCCAGTCAATGGTTGGCACCACAATAGAAACGTCGGATGGGGAGGAGCGAGCATCGCCGGTTTTCGGTAGAGGGAAGGGTTGGTAACTCGCTGCGAGTTTCGCCCCTTGCTTACCGTCAATGTAATCCCAGATGTAGAGGCCTATGAGAAGGCCTGATTCGAAAGCCTGGATGGATGGAGTAAACATTGCGGTTTGGCGAGCTTCCCATGGGGCTAGTCTGTCGTGACATATATTAGGGGTTAAGTTTGCTTGCCGTGAGGAAGATTTCGAATGCTGCCAAATGGTTATATATATCGCGAGGAAACAAGCAACATGCACACATATTGCTCTCTCACAGTGGTGGGTGTAATAACACAGTATTTGCTTCGTCACGGATATATATTCAGCATGATTGTATGCTATCAGACTCAACTACCCCTATCGTTTACGGAGAACTGCCACGTTTAATGCAGCGAAACCGTGTGGTTGTGATTGTTGGGAAGCAACAATTCTAGTGATCCGAAGGCTGTGTATGCCTTGGTCATTGATGTAACCAACTATTAATAGACTTTCGTGGTTCATAGAACACCTCTAATCACGTCCGTGTATACCTACCTGGTAGGTAGGCATCTTCAAAGGGGCTAGACGCATTTTTCAGCTTTGCTTGAGGAGTTCTTTCCTAGACCTCGACCATATTGTACGAAGTAGGCACATGACTATCGGGGCCTGCATGGGGGCCGATGTTTTCATCACATACGGGTTGAATGTATACAGGTCGTATGCACGTTGGAATATAAGGGCCCTGCAACGTGCCTAGCCATCATAAGCTCAGTTCTGGCTCAGTTTGCAGTCGGGAGATGGTTAATTCAAATATTTTCTGCGTACTACGGGTCTTTAGTGTCACGACTGCATAGTAGGTAGAGACTTATAGTAAACGACCTACTAAGGAGTCAAACATATCTAATTAATTCACATAGCTATCTAGACATGTAAGTCTTACTGCGATTCGGAAATGGTTTTTGTGGTATAGAGAGTATACATATGTTGGTCTTGGGAGCTTCTATAGGAATAACTAGGTGTATATTCAAAAAGTAGAGAGGGTACACGTACTAGACCCGGATATTTGGATAGGTACCTACTAATTGGACTGATGTCAACTCGCGATCAATTCCGCTAATGCAACCCTCCACTTATCGGAATTTTTCCTGGATGTACACTAACCTAGGTTAGGTAGTACCTATTTAAGTGATTTCCATAGGTACGTGGTACGTGCTTGTACGGATTACCTTAGCAGACCATACCTAGGTAGCATCTAGGCTTGTACATGTATTTTGTATGTGTCTAGGTAGAATAAACTTCAACCAGCAGAAAACATTAAATGCCATATGGCATATCGGTCTTTAGAATGACGTACCTGGTTGTCCGGGTTGTATGTGCAAAACTGAAAAAATAGGAAAGTACTTACGTATCTAGGGGTGTAACTACTACTGTACAAGCAGTCGCACCCCACCCCCCACCTTTCGCAGTCCATATCTTGGCACGTAAACATCGACTTATTAGTCTCTCCTCCATCTTTCCTTTTGTTTTGTTTTATCAACAGAAACCACACAGCTTCAGATCCAACATATGACTTTGTCAACCAGCTACTTCTAAAGCTTTTTTTCGCAAATTTAACACTGCTTCATTGCAAACACTGCATTGAGATTACCTGATTTCAAACATTACTGCTCCTGCTTTGGTTTTAATCATCGTTTGGACGCGTCTTTCCTCTATCGTCGCATCTGCTCGGCAACGCCTGCAGTTTCCACCTTCTTGCACCTCTCTTTTAATATCGCGATTGAACCGCTCGTCTATAATCGCGCGCTTCTTAACGCGTCTTTTGATGCTACGCATCGCTATACCGCCTTAGTTGGTACATTTAGTTATTACCTTTCGATTCCATCCTAATCGCGTTTAACGCGTGACGGATCACATGGAGTCGAAGACGAGCAGATATCAGTCTCGCATCCTTAGGGAGATGCATCAGAATACCGAGAATCCTTTTAATTCACCGCCCTCCTCTACCGGTTCTCACGGAACCATCACACTTACCTCTAATATTACCGGTCCTCAAGGCGAATCGACGCGACGAATGGACGACCTATCTATCAACCTACCGAGCCAATCCGCCATGCGCAACGCCAAGGCTCCTCAACCATCTGTCCTAAATATCAATACTTCCGTCCTGGGACGAACTTTCCCCGAATGGAGCCGTTGGAATCACGACGGACCCGAAGAGGAGAAGGACATGTGGGAAAATGCTAGTGACGATGTCCCTATCCCTAAGGGAAAGGAGAACATGACACCAATTGGAAGCCCCGACTCATCAGTGGTCGCTACCCATAGAATGGATGGGCCTGACAGAACCAGGGTGAGTAGGCACTTTCTAAATTATATTAAACCTCGATGTGCCAAGCTGCAAATGCCATTTTCTGTATTAGAGAAGCTAGAGGGTTCGAGGCAGGATATCCTCTCCCTTACCCAACAGCTCCGAGATACGAGCAGGAAAGTCGAACAAGCTGCAGATTCTGCTCGTGTCGCACGGACGAATCGACCACTCTAGGCGAGTGGTCTCCGGACGCATACCCGCAAATATAGGACTGATCCTTCCCTTTCGAGCGAGGCTACGGGACATGCCCAAAGCTCACGCTCATGCGATGATATCTTGCCTGCTGCACAGAGTGTTACTTTCGAGGAAACTGTAGTTTCTTCTCCCGATTCCGTTGATATTTCTATTGCCGAGTCTTCTATTTCCAGCATTATCCTTGGTTCCCCTGTTTGTGCTTCTACTCCTCGACGCTCTTGCTTACGCAATCGTTCTGTAACACAGCCTGGGCTTCGACAGCCTGTTCGTTTTGATGATTCTGTTGTGAAGCAATATGTAACTTTTTTTTTCTCTTCGTTATGGTAATTCGTTAGCTAACCGTTATGTTAGGTTGGAAATACAAAAGCAACAAATACAGCCAAAGACCGAATCAACGCGCCAGAGCGAGGCCCCCTCCGAACAAGAGCTCAGATGCAACCGCGAGTCGATGACGAGTCTGAATGTTCATTAGATTTCTCCGAACCGCTGGTACAGCCCCGACATGACCCGGAGGAGCAAGGAAACCGTCAACAGTTGCCGGCATCCAACATCGCGAAAAAGTCTAAACCACGACGTGGCAATGTCACTGCCCTGCTTGAGACGCTTAAAACGGCCCAAACTAAGCAGGCCGAATCCAAAGAACAGCAATCCAAACAGATTTCGCCCAAGTCACAGTTCCCAGCACAACTACAAAATGTCGCCAAGGCCCACCCGGAGCGCGAATCAGAAATGGGATATATGGCTAGCCCTACTACACCTAATCAGACCGCCCGCTCTTTCTTTATACCTAATCTTTCCTACATGAACGACTTCCTATCGGGTGCTCTGAAACTATCGTCCTTTCGGAATGGCATGCCTGTCTTCGTCAAGCACGGCAAAGTCCATGACCGCGAGTCTATGATTTACTCAGATCATCACGCCGACATCGAAGCACTCTCGATTCCCGAAGACGAAGAGAAGATTTTTGTGTCATTGGATAAGATCAAAGATGAGATCCACGCCCTAAAGGAACATGACGAGCTGGTTTCGAAACAAGCCGAACAACTTCAAGAAGAAGTTGAAGAACTACACGTACAGATAACCAAATACAAGTCTCGGAAGGACAGTGCTATGGGCTCCGATTCTGAGAGTTCTATAATCGACTATCTCAGTGCACAGAAAAATCGTAAGTTATTTGGCGGTTCCTTAAGATCGTCTAACATGTTGCTAACCGAGTTTCTAGAATTGGAAGAACAAGTCAGCGCTCTTCAAGCCCGCCTGGATAAGGCAAACCGCAAGATTAGTATCAACGAGATCCATACCGGATCATACATTGCTGAGCGTGATGAAGCTCTCAAGACCTCGACCGAGCATTTGGATAAAATTAAGCAGCTCCAATCCGAACTTAACGCGGCCCGTCGACAACTCAAATCGATGCGTAATGATGATTCTCAGGACGGCAACACGCTCGAGGCAGAGAATAGATCTCTACGTAAGGATAACAGCTTGATCCGACAGAAGTGGAAATCTCTACTGGAAGAGAACCAGTCGCTTCGGGAACATAATGGAGATATATCCCAACAAAATGAAGATCTCCAGAAAGAACTAAAAGCAACTAAAGCGGAGTTGGAAACGCTCCGGCGCGAGTGCCAGCTCCTTTCAGAAGAGAAGAACGTGCTCAAGCAAGACAATCTCAGTCTCGAACGCCAAAATGACGAATTTTTCAATGACTTCAAAGTTATCAAGCAACAAAACACACTGCTTGATCGACGAGCGCGCGGCCTACAAGGCAATGTTGCCCAATTGCAGGGGTTGCTTGGTGCTACTGACGTTGGGGGTAGCGGGGTGTCTAGCGATTTCAAGGATAGCAAGCACCGCCTTGAGGTACAGAACCGCGAGCTTTCGAAGAAAAACGCCGAGCTTCAACAACAGATTATTGATCTAGAAGCCGATTTTGCATCCAAGCGAGTAGCTTTTGAACAGGAGAAACGCCGACTTGGTCGCGCAAACGTGCGTTGCCAGGAGCAGTTCGATCATCTCAGCGAGCGATTTGAGCGGATACTAAAAGAAAGCAAAGATGAAGTTGCTATGTATGAAGATCAAAAGACAGCCTTGACGCAGCAATTGGAGCTTATCGCCGACAAGGAGTCAGCTCTAGCAGACAAGCTGAAGAAGAGCGCTATGCACGAGGCTAAGCTTCAGTCTGAACTCGATCGGAGAACAGACGCTATTAACGAAGCTCGTCAGATTACTCAGGAAATCAAGGACTTCATGAGTACTGTGAACAAGAAGCATGCGAAGACAACGCGCACCGCCGAGCCAAATGGTAAATCGGCCGCCAGTGAGACTACAGCTAGGAGCACCACGTCTCAGACCGATATACCCATGCAGGACGACTATACACAACAGATCGATCTCACGCAGGGCTCCGACTTTGCAAGCATCTTCACGCAAGGTGAAATGCATAAACTACGAGATGCTCTCCATCAAGTTCGAAACGACGCTCGCGCTCAACAAGACGACTTGAGCGACGACGGATCGTTATTTAACGATGATGATATTAGCGAACCAGCTAGCCCAAGCCTTCCACCACTTTTCGTGCCCAATGGTCGACAGCAATCTACCAACTCACAAGGGGTGGTCTCTGGTACTTCTAAGGGTCGAACAGGGCCAGGTAAATCCCAGCCTGTCGGGATTTTGAAGGAATCTCAGCCTTCTCGTTTGAACTCTCAGAAACAGAAGTCAAATCGCACAGCGGCAGAGACAGGATTTGAGGAAACGCAAGATCGGAACAAAACGACCGACTCCGCCGCTGGTGTGCGGAAGTCAAAAGATGACATCAACCCACGAAAAGTTTCCTTTGGTCTAAAGGAAGCAGAGCTCACGGGACGATTCAGCGTCAAGTCGGGACTAAGCGTTCCAACTGAGGCCTCGGACAGTGGACGATTCGATATTGATACGGATCACGAAGATAACATGACATCGGCTTTATTCATTGACGACATCACACTCGGCCAGAAGAAGACAGCGGAGAAGCAGAATGCGAAAACTTCCAAGAATGAACTTTCTAAGGACGCCAAACGTGTTCTCGACAACCTTTGTCGCGACCACGACTGTGGCAATTGCATTGTCTGTTCGCGAATTAGCTCTCGTGGCCAGAGACCTATTCGTGCCAAGAAGCCAATCCCCGTTACGGACCGAGTTGCGGAGAACGAAGAATATGAAGATCAGAACACGATGCGTCCGTCGCAAGACCCGGCCAAGGCTTTGGCCAAGGTTATCAGGTCTTTGGAGGACGAGGAAATACATTACAGGGATTCCATGAACAAGAAGGCCGAGGAATTCGATAAATGCGACCCGTCAATCAACCGTAAGGCGTGGAAGCGATTAGGGGATGAGATCGAGAGAATTAGGAAGATAAGGGACCTAAAGAGAGATCAGATCTATTACCTGTACGATGCCCTTGAAGGGCAGAAGGCTAGCGGCCAGGAGATGACGTCGGACTTTGTAGACTACACCATATACGGTGCTATGAGTAAGGATCATTCATGGAACGGCGTCATCGATTTCTGAGGGGAGGCGTAACGAGCATTCGGGGTTTGTCTTGATTATACCACTGGGGGTGGTAATTTGTTGGAAGGGCTTGATGGTTTATGGTTACAGGAGTTTTCGGGTTGATTCCCCAGGGTCACGAGGCTCATGCATGGTTAGGGTTTTAAAACGGAGTCTGCATAAAATGCACACTGTATAATTAGGAGCCTCTTGTGAGGGTCACACCTAGGTTACGCGCATCCGCGAGGGGAGCGCCTCTACATTGCATAATGGAATGAATTATGTAACCCCTATGTTGACAGTGACTTTTTGGCCCATGTTTTTGCAGTTGCCTAGTAACAAATATTCGTTCAGTCTATTATAGGGCCCTCATTGCTCGTTTCCCCATAGTCCAGAACCAGCCCCAAGCACCGAGGGTCGCAGTTAACCCAGTATATATGACCATAGGACCATATTGCGTAGCGTAGCCCGAGAATTCCTCGGCCTTTAACCGGTTCGCCTCGAGTAAAGCTCCACCTATTGGGCCGCTTAGCACGAAGCCAAGGCCTCGACCGCCGAGCAGCATGCCAAAGATCAAACCAGTATCCATAGCGCCATCGCGACGTTTCATCTCTTGCAGGATGCCGGACCAGGTGGAACTAAAACCGCCGGCGAAGAATCCGTACATGATGGTGAATACTACGAGAACGGCAACCTGGTGCCCACCTAGCCCCCAGAGGAGAAAGACTGACAGCGCGCTACCGAAGGATGATATGAGGATTACGGTGGTAGATGCGAGCCCAGTGTCGTTGAGAAGGCCGATCAGGAGCGAGCCTGGTACGGAAGCCAGGGAAATTAGAGCGAGGAATATGGGGCCCGTTATGGAAGGGAAGCCGAGCGCGTAGGCGTACGAGGCGAGGTATGTGGAAGGCATGAGGTAACCGAGGGACTGTAAGATATTGCCGCACTGTAGGGTCCAGAAGATGGAGTGGCGGGCGAAAGCGAAGGAGACGTGGCCTTGCCTTTGGCGTCCTTGCACTTCCGACGACCCAGTATCGGCGTGACTAACTGTGCCGGGATGCTCACGCATGAGGAATAACGGCGGGATCGTAAGGAGAGCCGAGGAGACGGCATAGGCACGTAGGGTAGTGCCGACGCCGAATCGGTTGAGCAACGCGCTTGTTAGAAATGGCATGCCGGCTCCGACGGTGCTCTTGCTCGCCCACATGGCGCCGTACGCGAGCCCCTTGCGTTCAGAGAACCATTCGTCAAGACATAGCGACGTAGGACTGAATAGCAGACCGCATCCAATGGCATGCAATACGCCCTGCGTAGCGATGAGTTGGTGCACGGACGTCGCGAAGGATGAGGCGATAAGACAGGCCGTGGTGATGAGAAGTCCTAGAGGACCACACCAACGGCGAAGATGCGGGTACCGTGTTAGAACGATGAAAGCTACCGGCATCATCAGGTAGAGGATACCAGTTTGGGAGTTGCCAATACTAGCGATAGTGCCGGGAGTGCCGGGGTCGTCGGGGAGTACGGCGGCCCCGTGAGTGGCGTAGTACTCTTGAAATATGCCAAAGGCGAGGGAATATCCCCATATAGGTGCCTGTATCAGCACGCAGCCGGCTAGGACAAGGTACGCTGCCTTTCCTCGGTCGGACGGTGGAATGGACGGTGGAGGCCCAGTCGGACTGCTACTGTCTTCCGCCCTAGAGGTAGAAAGACGGCCTACCTCGGACATTGGGAGGTCTCGTAGTTGGATTTCTTGTGTGGCCATTGTTCAGGGGAATCATATCACATGTTTAGGATAGTTAGTTATAGAAATAAGAGCCAAAATATATTATCCAACAAAGCAGCAGTTAAGCTCGACTTATACCTACTGCTTTCACCTACATTAAACCTGGGTACTCTTGCCTCTAACCCAAAGATATAGCAGCAGCAAAAGGAGGGTCAGGATGGATACCGGGGTGATTACGACAAGTTGCGGTTGGGTGGCCGAAGACCGCGCCCTATGTCTCCGGGGATGATGCCGCGGATCTGCTCGAGGAACCAATCGCGTCATATTTGCACTCCGATATCGCGGGTCCCCATTGGTTTTCGAGTTTATCTCGGGGGGGAAGGGGGCGATATTTGGTTCGGCAGATACGGGGAATTATCCCTTGGTTGGTGGGCTGGTTGGGATAAAGTACAGTTGGGACCTACGTGAGAAGGGAGCAATGAATTGTGGTTGTACCTTACGTATTATGCTTTCAAGTTATATGCCTAGGTAAGTAACCTAGGTAGGTTAGTTAGGTAAGTAATTCATAACTTCATGTGATGCTTGGGCAAGTTTCCATGCGAGATCAATCCATGCCCGTTATTCAGGGGTACGTACCTAGGTACTGCCAGGTGACACATTCCACTTGCCAGACCGGCAACGTGTGGAACTTGTCATCGTAAGCTTTGACCAATCAAGTCTTAGTTCCGATGCATTGTGTGTAACTTTGTCCCCACGCAACGCACCTTCTCGAGGTTCACGTCGCAAACTTCTTGAGGCCAAAGTACGTCCAAGACAACAAACAATTATTTGCGAAATAATATCCGACCTTGTCGAAATTACGACCTACTTATTCAATCCACCGCAAAAAAATCATCATCATCATGGCGGACGTCGAAATGGAGATTGACGAGCCTGGCTCTCCTCAAGCTACCCAGGCCAAGGTCAGCGACATGCAAACGCACACCAAGGCTACAGCCGTCCGATCGATCGAAGGTTGGATTATTATGGTTACAAACGTACACGAAGAGGCGGACGAGGAGACGATACACGACAAATTTGCCGATTTTGGCGAGATTAAGAACTTGCACTTGAACCTCGATCGTCGAAGCGGTTACGTCAAGGTAAGCTACCCATTCTATACCTTGTGTTCGCAAAGGGACGAATTCTAACGTTTGCATTGAAAACAGGGTTACGCTCTTATCGAGTACGCTACCCTAGACGAAGCGCGGGCGGCCATTGACGGCGCGCACCAGACGAGACTACTGGACCAGGTCATCAACGTCGATTTCGCTTTCGTTAGACCACCTCCTGGTAAGGGTAATAATAGGGGACCCCGACAATCACATCGTGGCAGGGGACGGAGCCGTAGTCGTAGCCCGGAAGGACACAAGGATGATCCCGCGGAGTGAAGACAGGGCTGCTACAAGTACTATGATATTCGATCGCTTAGGGAAGAAAAAGTATTAGGGGAGCATTAGGCGTCCAGTCGCCCACGCTGGTCTTAGCCGACATGTCGCCAGAGCAAAAAGACATGTCGGCATGGGAAAGTTCTCCGTATAGGTATATATAAGCGACCGTTTCCCCCGAAATTCATGTTTTGGCGTTGCTAACGTGCCATCTAGTCATTTGACACAAAAACATTATGAACGCCTACGCTTGATATTGGATTATTGAGAATTCCCTCTACTTGCTATTATAGTTATAAATCCACCCACGTCGGTAGATACTCGATAATTGAGATAATGAAATTCCCTTTGGGGGAAAGTTAAAGTCATCCCGTCTAGAGCCGGCGGTCTTCGTTCTCTAGGTTCGTAGTAAATCACTTATTCCATTCCGTTACGATATGAGAAGAAGAAACGGTAACTAGTACACTAGGTAAGCATCTTAATGCCTCAATGCCTCAATGCCTCAATGCCTCATTGTGTCCAAAATAGTGTGATCTATCGCTATACGGACTCTGAAGGCATCCCGACCTCAACGCTATGATTTTTATTGATATCTTAAGAACCCCAAAGTCAACCCACTATTTCTTGACGTTCCCACAGACAGGACCTGAGGACCTAGATTATCAAAAACGTATAGCAAAGATGGAAAAGGATGGTAACGGTAGGAGACTTGCCGGTGTACCAGCGTCGTACCATTGTATTAAGATCCAAAAAATAGGAAGGATATTCGTTCACCGAGGTACTAGGAGATTATTTGACGAGGACTTATCCGACCTTGGGGGGTATTTAAAATACTTCCGAGAGCGGAAACAGCAGGAGCTGAAAGTCCATCGGCGAAACGTCGAGAATATTCGGGGACTGGTTAGCCGGGATATCGTCGAGATGGTTGAACAGGGTCTGCTTCCCGCTGCTGCTCCGGGAGTCTTCGAGTTTATAGGCGTCGTTCGTGATACGGCGAAGCGGTTAGCGGAGATGGACGATATATATAGCACATAAAAATCTAGTCATTTGGAGCCTTCAGGCATGTTTTATCATGTTTTACCTAGAAAGATTGCCGAATTTCGAGATGACGAAAGGAGAGTTCCGTCGACGTCCAAGTCGCCGATAGGTATAAACGGTGTACTGCTTTGATACATAGGTACATAGGTACATAGGTACCCAGGTAGGTACTTAGGTAGGTAGGCATTCAATAAAACAAAGCTACGATATTGATTTAAACCCTATCAACGTTAAATTTATTAATCCCTGTTGGTTCCTGCATAAGTGACGTCGCGCATGAATCCCGCGGCACCGCGTTTATCTCAGGCATCTTAACCCAAAATCCATCTAAATTTTGTTGCATTTCTCTTTTGCTCCCATACCTAGGTAATCTTAGGTATCTTTGGATCCGACTTCCACCCGCATGGCCTAATATAATAATATCACGACATGGCCTTCCTCGTCGGCAGCACAGAGCCTATACTCCAACGCCTCGCCGTTCCCGCCGTATGCCTTCTCATCGCTTTCCTGGCCTACACTTCGCAATGGCTATTTGCCAACGCACCGGACCTTGCTCCGGGCCCGTTGACGACTACCGAGATATACACTTTTAACGGCTTGGTGTCTTGTCTATGGTATACGTATTACAAGGCGTGCACCGTCGACCCGGGTAGATACGTCTTTCCACCGGACTACGTCAAGAAGAACAAGAGGAAACGTACCGATGGCTCGGACGATGAAGAGTCGGACCCGCAGCAGATACAGCGCTGGTGTAGGAAATGCGCTGCGCCCAAACCACCCCGCGCCCATCACTGCAAGACTTGCCGCCGTTGTATTCCCAAGATGGACCACCACTGTCCCTGGACATCCAACTGCGTCTCGCTCCAGACTTTCCCGCACTTCCTCCGCTTCCTCGTATTCACTAACCTCTCCCTCTGGACGCTCCTCGCCTTCCTCTTCCGCCGCTTCTACGCCCTCTGGGAGACTCGGCACCTCCCCGCGTACCTCGGGCCCACGCTCTCGCAACTCGCGCTCCTTACCGTGCTTACATTTACCGCTGGCATGACGAGTTTGGCCCTGGGGATACTTCTAGCGACTACGCTCAAGGGCTGGATCTTTAATACCACCATGATCGAAAGCTGGGAAATCGAACGCCACGAATCCGCCCTCGAACGGCGCCACGAAACCTCCGACGACGCCTACTCCCCCTCGTGGTGGGGGTCCGGCGAGCGCGCGCCCGGCGGCGATAGCAATACCCTCGATCCCGTCGAGTTCCCCTACGACATTGGTATTTTCTCCAACATGGCTGCTGCGATGGGCACGCGCAACGTTCTACTATGGTTCTTCCCATTCGCCGGCGGTCCCAAAGTCGCTCCTCTAAACAAAGACGGCAGCACTAGTGGTAGTAGTGGCGGTAGCTTGGTAATGACCGGCCCCGGCTGGTCCTACGAAGAAAACGGCCTCAACGACCGCGAAAACATGTGGCCGCCCCCCGACCCGGATAAGATCCGGCACGCGAAAGCCTGGCGCGCGCGGAAACGCGAAGCAGACCGTGCCGCTCGTTTCCATGCCGCGGCTAGCCCCGAAGAAGAGCGGGAGGCGTTCCGGAGGAGACAAGAGCAGGATCTGCGTCGGCGCGAGGCTGCGAGGGCGAGGATATTGGGCGAGTTGGAGGAGATACCGCCCGAGTATTACGATAATGGTGGTAATGGTGGTAGCGAGCACGGCTACGACGACTATGATTTTGTGGACGAGGCGTATGCCCGTAGGCATAGGAATGCGGTTATAGTTGACGAGGGCAAGTCTGGTTGGGTGAACGCTGACGGCGAACACCTAGGGGACTACGGGGTCG
Source organism: Daldinia sp. FL1419 (assembly GCA_025201765.1). Taxonomy (NCBI): domain Eukaryota; kingdom Fungi; phylum Ascomycota; class Sordariomycetes; order Xylariales; family Hypoxylaceae; genus Daldinia; species Daldinia sp. FL1419. The sequence goes on from MU623387.1 coordinate 113,378, forward strand.
ACGAAGATGCCGAGTTCGACGAGCCGGCTATTCCGCAGCCCCGAAGGTCGCAGGAGGGGTTAATTCGCGCGGAGGAGGACGAGGACGTACCTCTGGCGGAATTAATACGGCGGAGGAAAGTTCGCACGAAAGACGATGACGATACGTGACGATGCACGTCTTTAGCGATGAACTTGACGATTACTGTTGGATCTTGTCACGATAGGGTATGTCACGAATAACAGGATATGCTATATGCAAATGATATAATTCCGCCAACTATTTCGAGTTCTCCTCTCTTGTCCCCCTCTTATCTACATAGGTGATCTTTCTAAGTACGTTATTGTTGTACTATGTTGGTATGCAAGGCTGCCATGTCATATCGTGCTCGCTTCGTACAATGCCTTACACGCTGCTTTCGCGATCGTAGAACCCAATTCGATATCTAATATGTCCCGCTTTGCTTTCAATTCTCATCTTGCGGGAAGGGCCAAGAACTGTTAATCGCAGCCTCCTTCATAGAGGCTGTCTCGTCCCGTCCCATCTTATCTCGCTATAATCCCAGCGTGCGCCTCTTCTATGTATTGTATAGACTAAACATTTCAAAGCTGACGCCCGCACCAAAACACAACTCTACCCCGCTGCTTTACTTTACCAATCGTCATCATCTTCTCTCTTCGTCTGCATAGCGTTCTTCCTCGCTAGCAGGGCGTCGGCTAGGGATCCCTTGACGCTAGGCGTCGGTGTGCTGCTTCGGCTATTGTCTGAGCCGCCGTTGGCATTTAGGCTCATACCTGAATCCCGCGGTTGTGGGGGCGGTGCAGGCTTCTTTCCAGCCGTGGGTCGTTTCGTTGGAGGTTGCGGCGGCGTGGGTTTATTTCGTGCCGCTGTCGCCGCTGTTGCCGCGCCATTCTGACTTGGAGGCGCCGGCGGAGCCCGCGGAGCTAGTGGTGGAGGTGGAGGAGGGGCCGACGCTTGCTCCTCAACGTATGCTGCCGGTACCCACGCCTGTCCTTGAGCATTCTTTGCCAACCACCAGCCTAGAGTCTGTCAGCGCTTTGCGAACTTGAATAATCTCTTGCCCGATAGGAATTAAACACATACCATTATTCTCCTTTTGGACAATCTCAATAATATCGCCGGCTTGTATCGAGAGTTCATTCTCCTTGTGACCAGCAAAGTCGTATAAAACCTTGGCGGTTATCTTGCCCTTCGCCGGAGCAGCAGCAGCAGGAGGCGGTGGGGGTGGAGGTGGTGCGCGAGCAGACGATGTTGAACCTTGGTTACGAGTATGGCTTGCGATGCTGCTCGTAACGGAAGCAGTCGGGTTAGGAACTGGAACCGGCCGTGGAGTTTGAACCGCTGCCGGGCCACGCTTGGTAGTGCTAGGACGAGAGTTGGTAATTCGAGAAGGTCTACCGTTAGGACCACCCGGTTTGATAAGCTTGCCCCGAGTGATCGGGCGAGGTGGCACGGGTTTTCCTTTTGGCGTTGGCTTAGACACCGACGACGGAGGCTCTCCGGCCTGCGTGTGGACTGCACCGCTCTTGTAAAAGTCGACGGCCTGTTGTGAATCTTTTAGTACCTTTACAATTTGCATCTTTCCCGGTTTCTTGGCGTATTCTATCGAGTCGCCAATCTTAAGGTTAAAGCCACCAGGCATCGCTCTCTGCATTTGTGTGAAGAGCTCCGTCTTGAAAACACAGTTTAGTAAAGGATCGGCTTCTTGAGGCGACCCGACTCCCAACGAAAACCAGTCGTCGCGACAAGTTGAAGCCCCAATGAACTTGATTGCCCCCAGAGGAATTTGACGCTCGACAATTATTTGGACTTGGTGGTTGACCAACGTCTGCGCTACGATATAGAACTTGCTATTAGTCACGACAAGAATACGAGGACTAGGTTTACTCGATCGCCCAAATTTAGCCTCTAAGACCTCACCACGGCACGAAAAGATGGACTTCTCGTTGCTCGATAGCTCTATAGCGCTCCGTATATGAGACCCCGGCCCGGACGACGCGTTAATTCCTAGATAATCCCCCAAGAAACGCCGAGAACCCAACAGGCTAAAACGTCTTCGTTCTTTACGCCCTTGCAGAACTTTGTGGCCCTGATCCCGGAGTTGTAGGTATTCAGCACCAACCCTCTTTTTCCGCCAGAATCGCTGGATTCGGGTGGCTGACTCTGCACGATAGGCCAAGTACGCTCTCCACATTCTTTGAATACGGGTTGCCATGTTGTGCCAGTATCTGTCTCGCATTGTTTCGAGAGCAAACAAGGTCTCTGGAGACTTGATGAAAGCCTTCGTAACACCCAGCTGCCATTCTTCTTTCGGAATGCTCGTGTCCTTCAGAATTTGCTTCACTGCAGCTTCTTCGGTTCCTTGCCAAGTATACTCGCCCGCGTAAGACGTAGCAGGAGACAGTAAAAAGAAACGCTCGACGAACTTCTCGAATGATTGACGGTAGGCGAAACCCGCACGTCTAATCCTAACGTTCTCTTGCAGACCTAGATACTTGATTTGATGCAGGACATTTGGTACGTTGTACTCCGTAGGCGACTTGTTCTCGTTTGGTTTGATCGTTCGGATATATGAAGGCTGGCATTTCATCAACGTGTCTACAAGAGCATTGGCCGAGGTTCTGATTCTGTCGCCAGCAGTCGGGGGCTGCTTGCGGTTATCTTGATCTACCGAATGAGGGAATAGCGTATGGACGAATCGATTCGAGCTTTGCTGGAACAGATTTTGGACGCCCTTGAGCAATTGGTCCTTGTTCTTATCGGTAATTCCTTCGACGGTGTAACTAACATCGCCGGCGTAATGCTTAATGATAAAGCTTCCCGAACGAGGAGTAAGGTGGGCGTTGGACATTCCATTGATGCTCTGCATGAAGGTACGATCACACGCGGCAGGATCAGCGTGGGCTGTCTTGGTGGCGTCCTTTAGGATAGAAAAGATACCCGAAGGCCTGACCTGCTCGATGAGATCGCAGACGACCTTATTATCAAAATATTTGATGGGCGTCCATTGGATCTGTTCTCGTGCGTATTCTTCCTGTTCGGCCTTAAGAGTAAGCTGAATGAAAATCTGCTGCAGCTTTTCGTTCACGTAGTTAATGCAGAGCTGCTCAAAACTATTCTTCTCGAAGATCTCGAAACCGTAAATATCCAGGATTCCAATATTGTTGTTCGTCTGCTGTCGAGCTTGTAACGACTGGTTTATCCTTCCAATAATCCAATCGAAGAGGTTGTAATAGATCGCCATAGCAAGTGCATCTCTGGTGGCATTCGCCTGGGCCGCATTCGCCGGAGATTCGATTACCTCGCCACTCCTCGGCGTCAAGACTCGAATTGTTATACCCTTCACCACCGCGTCAGGAGAAACTTCGAGCAAGTACGCAAGGAAGTCCACGACGGACTGGTCGGCCACGGCAGCATACCCATCGTCGCCTTCGACGAAATGGATATTGCCGGTCCAGAGAATGGCGGCTAACATACGGAACACGTCATCCTGCTCAGCTTGGGAAAGACCAATAATCTTCATGGCTTCCAAGGTCTCTCGGAAGTCAGCCAGGTCGTCTATGCCGTCGACGTCAAAACATTTCGATCGGCTCAGGTAAGCATACGTCTCCGGCTTTTGAATACCGAACATCGTCCGGTAGTTCTCGGAAGCTCCCTTGGAGAATTGGTAGAAAATGTGGAAATTTCGCTCGTTGGTAATTTGGCCTACCACTCGCGACTTCTCGAGCAAGTAGTTTGTGATGTCGGCTCCCACAGGCTCTCCGTTGGCGTTGAAGTGTATTTGTAGATACTTTCCGAACCGGGACGAGTTGTTATTCCTTAACGTCTTCGCGTTTCCAAAAGACTCGAGCAGCGGGTTGGTTGCCAGCACCATGTCCTTTATTTGTTTGATTTCTCCGCTCTCGCCGCCGGACACGTTTGCGATGTATTGCATAATACGCTTAGCGGCTTCGGTCTTACCAGCTCCTGACTCTCCAGAAATAATAACACACTGATTCTCGTGGTACGCCTTCATGTTATAGTACGCCGATTCGGCGATCGCAAAAACGTGTGGCGGCATTTCCAAACGGTTCTTGCCCTTGTACGATTCGAGGACTTGGTCGGTGTAGATACCGAGATCCCTAAAGGGGTTAACGGAAACCAACACATGGCCGATATAGGTATAAATCTCGCGGCCTTCGAATCGCTTCTTTAGATTTTCGTTGATTGCTTCGTTGGATACTTTGCTAAGTAGGGTCAGGTCGGAAACGCCTATCTCTTTCTTCTTGCTCGTTTCGAAGGTAGCTTTCTTAGGTCTGGCACCGCCATCTTGCGCTCTTGCGCCACCAGCGCGGGACGCTCCGCCTGATTTGTCCTTTGGTCGTCTACTTATACCCTATAGTTTACATCGTACGACGGTTAGAATGGATATACTGGTCTGATTCGGCGTGTATAAATCTCTCACCATATTGGGCTCGCATGGAAGGTGTTAGTTATCGCTAAGGTCGTATCTAGTAAGACAGGGGCTACGATCAGGAAATAGGGGGGAATTGCGATGTGAGGTTTTGCCTATCTTGTACGACGGTTACAAAATCGTAACAAATAAGTAACGACCCGAGGAAGAAAAGTAAGGTAGAATTATGCGCGAGCGCGGTTTGGATTTGCATGTGTGAAGTTGAACTTTGTATATTTCCAGTGTTCAGGTGCCTTGAAGGAGGCACCGATATTCCACCATTTAGCGCCAATAGGTACAATAGGTACCGTACATAAAGTACCTGACCTAGTGACCTAGTGCCCTTGCGACGTAATTCAATGGGGCTGGGTAACGTGGCAGGCGTGGCTGAGGGCAAACGCCAAGTCGGGATGATTTAGCACTGGAATTTACAAGTCAGCCAGCCATTCACGTTTTAACTCGCCGACCGCGTGTAGCCTTACGTAATAGCTTTGCATCTGCCTGACTCGATATTTACGGTGCATTACAGGTACGAGAAAATGGAAGGTGCGAGACACTGTGTAGAAGTATAAAACCCTCTCTGGGAAGCCTCCCCCACTTAGATTTCTTCAGGAATCAACACACTTATCATTTCTCTCTCTTTATCTATTCTAACGGTTAGAGCTTTAAATATTTATGATATCCTTTTCCGATTCCTACCTCTACAAGGAATGATACTGCGAATATTCTAGGCCGGCGCAATCAGAAACGACTTTCAACGTGCTTATTCCAGGCTAAAGGCTAAAAGATAGTCACATATTTCAAGAACGTCCGTCTCAAAAGTTGAAATGCACAATTAAATCACCGCGGCCAAAATTAGAACTCAGGTTGCCAATAAATACCTATATGACAAGAAACTATGCGGTCCACCAACCAAAGGGTGCAAAGCCTTTGCCAGAAGTAGACGATATTTCGGCATGCGGACAACCGCTGATTTATATCTTGGAGAGTCGTTACAGAGGAACTCAAGCCCTCGTATGCAACGGCAACCCAGGTACCTAGTTATGTCTCAGCTGCTAAGCCGAGCCGAGGATATTGCTCTCGTAGATTGTGGTTGTTTTCCCGGTATTCTCGTTAACAATCTGATCCGATGATTGTCAGCATCATAAATAAGAAGAAAAAAACCAAGATTCACCTCGTATCGGGGATTATCAACACTAGCGTTGACGTTTCTATCTGCCTGCATCCCTGGCTGGGTAAGAACACTGTTGATTTTTCCAGTACTCTCCGGAGTGTTTGAATCGGGTCCTTCGCGAGAGCGATCAGCCGCTACACAATAATAGCATAGATCCTACTCACCTCCAACAGGCTTATATGTGACCATCTGGCCTTTCTTATATCGAGGTGCCATATTAGATGATTTGAGTCAAATTCTACCGAGAATATAGTGAATACCGGATGGATGAGTTGAAGGAATGCATCTCGAGTATCATATCATCGAGCGATTTGGGCACTTCAAATACCAGTAAGTCAAGTGGATTGACCAAGTGAAGGTTTGGAAGGGACGTCACTACACCTGCTATTCACGTCATCTGTTAAGTCTCATGATATCATGTACGCCTCATGGACTCAACATAACTTCCAACTTCATGCAGTCTTCTAAGTCCTAACCTAAGGATATAAACGCATCATTCAGTCTTGTCGGCCGAGTACCGTCACATCGTCGACATCATTCTCACATTGGGCGAAGTCGGTAACCTAATCTATTCCATAAATTTCGAAGAATAACCACCTAACCCCGGATAATCATCGTCAAACTACTCTCACCAAATACGACAACAGAACCAAGTGAGACACGTGCTCGTATACCTGTATAGGTTAGTGTCCCCGATTGCCTCTTAGATGAGATCCAGGGGCACTACGAATAGTTTAGTCCGAGTGTCTAGCAAAATGATGCAAAATCGAATAGGGGAGATAATATTCCGTCTAGATGGCTAGTGTGAGTTGTGGACTAGGACAAGCCGCATCTATCGTAAAACGCCGTGCGAGGGAGCACTACGCATGTGCCCTTATCCGTCGCATGCATTAACGTGAACATCCTACACCTTTCACCCCTAGACTTGTCTAGCTGATCAGTCTCCAACGTGGCAGTTGTTTATCCAAGTAACTGTCAACGCAGTTTCGAGTTCGTCTACGGGTAACTAGGGTAGCTTCGAAACAATTTCAACGTGGGTGATTAGGGACGGATCTATGAGCATTTCCGACACGAAGCCGAACATAGACTCGACAAGGGTTTAAAAGCTAAGCGTGGAAAGGCCCGTAAATTACTATTATCTCTATTGGTTCATGCCCGCAGGGGTCCTCCGCAGCGTCGAAATCTGGATCCATACACTATTGTTCGAAGGGTTACACAATTATATTGTCTTGAGGCTCTGTTTGTTAAGGGTTTCGGATCATCAAGGTTCTGTTCACGGACCGTTCCAGAAGCGACGCCAACGCCGTATTCTGAGGCTGTTCGCTTCGCACGATGTAAACGAGCGACATAAGCAAGACTCCTGAGGATCTTTGGCGTCGCCTCAAACTTCAATCTACACAACTAGTGCTAGCTTCTGTGCAGTCATTACCCTATGGCTTGTAGTGAGACGAACGGTAAATGATGGCTTCGTTTGAACGAGGAAGCCGTTGCAGAATCCCCGCGGAACTTACCTTGCAACGATAGTTCGTTATTGACTTAGCTACACGTGTAGTAACTAACTCAGACCTTCTGAGTTGTCAGAAGAAGTGAGGCAGTTAGACACTGAAGTCCTTGTTTCCAATACCTTATACCTACCTAGGTGAATGTCTTGTTGATCCGACACCCATCTCGAAATGGTGGATGCCAAGCATAGACCTTGGTAGAGAGGTAGGCATGAGTTGCATTCTCTTGCTAGTTACCTGATAAACCCCGAGGGTTCAAAGGCGGCAAAAGTGCAAATACCTAGGTAAAAGCAGGAGGGATCATACGACGAGTTTCTATTCAGATGGCATGACGGCTGCTACGGATTTATATATCCAGCTCTTGGGAATGCTATTCAGAAGTGGCCTGATTTTTGTAATCATACGACTTTTCCTCGAGGATATCCAACATGGTGGGAGAGCATGGCGATCCAAGACAAAGGGCCAAGGTTAGCAGGGCCAGCAACGTGGGAGTTGACCCCCTCGCGGTATGAAATGTAGCTTCTCGGGTCTCGGCAGCGCCAAGCGTACATCGAAGATACGACTAAAAAGGGTAGAAAATTGCTATGCGCTACTAGGAGACCAATGTATCGAAAGAAGTCTAGCGTCTGTTCCATGGGGTGCTTTAGTTACATGCATACTCGTTCATACTGCAGATTAGTCGACGGGATCTCGTCTAACTCTGTACATATTCCCAGGGTCAGGGGGTGCCTTAAAGAGGGGGAATAAGCTTGGTGGGATATACCATAGTAAGGGGGAAAAGGCACGCTCTCTGCAACGGGATAGGCTAAACCCGTTCTGTTGTCACCTTAAGCTTGGCAACTAGCAAGGATGGCAAGGATCCTGAAGGGATAGGTCGAAGTGTCACGGCCTCGCTTTATTCTATTGGTCACATACGATCTCCCACCCTTTGCCTTGGACGAATCCGCGCTGTCTAACAACCGCCCGTCTGGATAAGCCTCGATTAGTTGTTCCGTTATTAAGTCTCAATCAATTGGCTTTTCACAACAGGTCTTGACCTACGGCGCCTATTTTGCATGTTGAAGACATCTTGCATATTTCTACCTAATAAACCCCGAATAACCCATCCTGTTCCCGACAATATGGTTCCCGTCATATTTTTACATGATTCCCGTTCAAATACGTCGTTGGATATTCGTATTTTCGTAGAAAGGTACGCGCACATACATTCTACGGCAGGCTAAGGGTCAACCTCTGCCCCCTGTCGAAACGCCAAAGAGCAGCGCTTCCAAACGCCGCCTGTCTCAACTCTGCCCCCACCATTACAAGGGTCTTGCTCTGAATAACCATCCGTGCCTGGCATACCGTCCGATCAAATTCAGTGTTCATCGGATGCAAATCTGACACCGCATCGACGGCTCGCGAAACGCTCCCCTTCCGTTTGATCTACCCCAGCTATTCCAGTTCAATCGTTGGTCAACCATCGAAAGCTCTATAGTCTAATCTGCCTCTGAAGCCACCAAGGAGCTTTGATGAGGGTTCATGGTTACGTGAAGTAGTTTAGCCGTGGAGATACGCTATCCAGGTAGACCCTCCTCACCTTTGTCGATTCCCGATATTCGATATTCCCACACTTGAGGATTAGACAGAAAACGGACTAGCATCTTCACGATCAACTTAAGGTTTCATGGGCTACTGACATCCGAGATATCGAGAAACCCCCTTCGTCCCCTGCCAGAAAGAAGCTTATGGTAGAACGAACGACCCAAGACCACTAAGACTACCCTGACTACTAAACAAGCTCCGGATCTTCGTACATCCATACTACCCTTGCCCTTATTTTTCATTTTGAGCCGTGAACGGTGGATCTCGCCTGATCGCATTGCCCACCTCGTCCTTTATGACTTACTCCCCGCCCACCAATCTTTACGTCTAATTTTCTTCTCTTGGTCCTTCGCGCGGCAATCAGGACGTAGAAAGACTCCGCCTCTCACTCGAGACTTTCCCTACTTCGCCATCCTTTCCTTCGTCTCCTGCTGGCTCAGATCGCTCTTTTTATTTTTGGTTCGGTTTTGTTTACTTCTAGGTGTGCGACGTTGGATAATTAAGCCCTTTTTAATAATTGGAAATCGCGAAAAAGGAGAAATAGTTGCGGAAGGGTGATCGTTTTGAAAGTGTTGGAATCTGGTCTCGGTCGGTCCGTCCACTCGCTTCGAACGCCCTCGCCATCAAGTCGCCGTCTAGAAGGACAGAATCGCGTCGCAGGTCGACAAAATAAATAAATTTAAAATTTACGTCTTGGATAGGAGAGAGGGGCGTTTATTAGCATAATGGCTGTCGTTGAATTGGTGAAGAAGCAGTTTACTGCGACTAAGATCATATTTCACATCCTATTCTGGGGGGTTCACTGGTTCTTCTTCGGTTATGGATGGTATGTTTGCTGAGTGTTACGTGTTAGCACAATTATCGCTAACTTCAGTTTAGGTGGAAGCAAGCTCAAGATCCCAAGCTAGCTGCTCTTAATACGCTATCATGGTCTGTGTGGTTATCGCGAGGTGCGGGTTTGGTTTTGGCGATTGATGGAACGTTGATTTTACTGCCCGTATGCCGAACGATTGTACGATGGATACGGCCCAAGATTAGGTTCTTGCCTCTAGATGAGAACATCTGGTTCCATCGTCAGGTCGCTTACGCTATGCTACTCTTCACCGTCATCCACGTCTCTGCTCACTACGTCAAGTATGTCCCCTCGAGCTCTTCGGGCCAAAAGCGAGTTGAACTAACCGGCTACAGCTTCTACAATGTGGAAAAGACGCAGGTTCGACCAGTTACCGCAATTGAGATCCACTACACGCAACCTGGTGGTATTACCGGCCATGTGATGCTTCTCTGCATGCTGTTGATGTACACTACCGCTCACCATCGTATCCGTCAACAATCATTCGAAACCTTCTGGTATACGCATCACCTTTTCATCCCGTTCTTCCTCGGACTGTACACTCACGCCGTCGGTTGCTTCGTCCGTGACACCGCCGATCCCTTCTCTCCTTTTGCCGGAAGTATTTTCTGGGAACACTGTATCGGTTATCAGGGATGGCGATGGGAATTATTCGCGGGAGGCTTTTACCTGATCGAACGTCTTTACCGAGAAGTACGAGCTAAGCGCACCACCAAGATTACTCGTGTAGTTCGCCACCCATACGGTAAGGAATATTCATTTATAAAATGTCATTTATAATGCTAACACGGTTTATAGACGTCGTGGAGATCCAATTCGAGAAGCCTTCTTTCAAGTACAAGGCCGGCCAGTGGCTTTTCCTCCAGGTCCCTTCAGTCTCCGGCTACCAATGGCACCCGTTTACTATCACATCTTGCCCGTATGATCCTTACGTCTCGGTGCACGTTCGACAGGTTGGAGATTTCACCAGGGCGTTAGGTGATGCGGTTGGTGCTGGTGGCGCACAAGCTAAACTTTACGAAGGCGTTGACCCTATGGGGATGTACGAAGTCGCCTTACAGAACGGACAAGCTATGCCCCTACTCCGAATCGACGGACCGTATGGTGCCCCCGCCGAGGATGTGTTCGAGAACGAAATCGCAGTGCTTATTGGTACGGGTATCGGTGTAACGCCATGGGCTTCTATCCTGAAGAACATTTGGCACTTACGCAACAGCCCGAACCCTCCCAGGCGTCTTCGCCGTGTCGAGTTTATCTGGGTGTGCAAGGACACCGGTTCTTTCGAGTGGTTCCAGACTCTCCTGTCGTCTCTTGAATCCCAGAGTAACGAGGCGGCTCTCATCCCCGGTAGCAACGGTGTGGAATTCTTAAAGATTCACACGTACCTAACCCAGAAGCTCGATATGGACACAACGCAAAACATTGTGCTAAACAGTGTCGGTGCTGACCACGACCCCTTAACGGAACTTAAGTCGCGTACGAACTTCGGCCGACCTAACTTCTTAAGGATGTTCGAAGCCATGAGGGACGGGATTATGGACCGAACGTACATGACCGGTTTAGAAGGCAGCATGCAAACAACGGTCGGTGTATATTTCTGTGGTCCTTCCGTAGCTGGTAAGTCTCGGATTTGTTCCACTCTACGAATCCTCGCTAACATATTTTCTAGCCCGTGATATCCAGAAGGCAACCAAGACGGCAACATCTAAAGAAGTTCGCTTCCGATTCTGGAAGGAACATTTCTAAATGTACATATCGGCTGTTTTAATATACATGCATCGTCCATACTACGAACTACTTATGACTTGCGAGGATAAGATACTCTAATAGGAGTGGTCTTGCGATAGTTTTGGGCGGTAGATGGGAGTTGGTGAACAGGCGTCCCGGCATTCAGCGAGATGCGGAAGCATGCTACGATCGAAAGACCCTTACCAATGCACAAGTCAATCTGTGGCCTAGAGAACTTCCGAATTGGTACGAGGCGGTAAATACCGGATGGGGAAGACGATTTCCAATGAAGGAGTTTATTATATATTTGCTACATGGCCATCTAAATTTATCCCCTTTTAACTACCTACCTACAATCATGTTTCTTGACCTTGGAATTTTGATGAATGCTCGATGAGTGAGTGTCATTAAAAATGGTGGTTTATTCAACTCCGTCTTTGAAATTGTAGATGTGTTGTGCATTTGCGATCATAGAGTCATAAATTTGCGACAATAAATTTCAGAAAACCCTATTGCTTGTATCTCGAATGATATCAGATGATCTATAGGCTCAATAAGGCGGTCATACTGCGAGCGCTTAGGATTTCAGACGTATGCGCTGAACCCCTATCGCGTGGACGTCTGGCCAGTGTGTAACTTGGCGTGTCGCAGGTTGCTCGCCCTCTTTGGAAAGATAATTCTAAAAAGGAGGGTTGCACCAAGATGGATTCAGCGCTTCCTTTTCATATTTACCAATTATTTCATCTCCTCTACAAGAACTTTAGGCTAGATTTAATCTGTGCTTCATAAATCTGACGCCTCAACCGGTGCAATGGAAGCGCATGGCGAAACCGGGAACTCGTAGAAGACAATCAGGAGGTAGCATTATCAGCAACGTATAGTAAGTAATAAGTCGTTCATGAGGTGTACGTATTTAGGGTACAACACTTATAGTAATCCGGTTGTGAAATATTAGTTTGTATGGCGCGTAGGGAAATGTGCTACTCCAGTAAGGCGTCAATCAATGATACGCATAGAGTCATATGTAGCATGATGAAGACTGAGCCATAGGTGGCCTTCGTTTGCATTCATTGTGGCCAATTCCGTGTGGAAGCCAAGCATCTTGAATAGAGTCTGATGGGCGACTATGATCGTCCTGCTAGTTGCTCCCAATTTAATCTCCTGTAAGTCCAAAAGGAAAGGAGGCTGGCTCGATCCAAAATGCCCATTTACTAAACAAAGTCTTAATTAATAGTCAATATAGTCCATATGCCACGGCCTCCTCCAATATACGGGCCAAGATCGTCTCATGAAATCACACAGCCACCTTCATCTCCGTTATTGTCAATCAATCTCACGCACCGCTCGTGTCCTTTCTTTTCGGCCACTTCTCTAGGAGTCAAGCCGACGTGATTCTTGACGTCACGAGATGCGCCAGATCGCACCAGCCATGCAACACAATCAGCTTGGCCATTTCCCGCAGCCCCATGAAGCGGCGTGCCCCAGTCATCCTGCTCGCGGGCGTTGTCGTATACGTCCTCGTTGTCAGGAATAGAATCGATCCCGGCACCGGAAGCGATGAGGTGCTTCAAGACGTCCAGACGTCCATCCCTAGCAGCGAATAGGGCGGCGCTGCGTTGTTTCACGACCGCCCCACGATCTATCAGAAGAGAAACGATGGATAGACTTGCGTTGGATATGACAGCTAGCTCGAGCGTCGAGTACGTCTCTCCGCGCAGATTGGCGTTAGGGTCGGCGCCACGGTTAAGCAGATGCTCTACTAGAGGAAGCTTATCAGACGTTACGGCAAAGCTTTGAGAAGAAATACTTGGGGATTAGCATATGGTACCGGCAGAGGCATAGGGAAGAACGTTTACCCCAGAATGCCTCCGATATGGCCTAGGTTCTTGTTGACATCGTAACCATGCCGAAGCATCTCGTCGATATGGCTTACGTCCCATTGCGTCTCGCTACTACATGCTTGGCAGGCGGCGATCGCGCCCAGTGTTACGTGCGCGGGTGTATCGTCCATCATGATGGGGAAGGATAATAAACTCGAACAGACATTAAAGACAGCGAGGAAGGAAACCCGGGATTGACATACTTCTATTTAAAATGCCCCGATTCGAAAACTTTGGTCCCGTCACGTGCGAACCATTCGTTGGATGGGGATGCTCTAGGGTTACAATAGGACCCAAATCATCTAATTACAGTATTCGCTTTGTTGGGGCTAAACCTCATAGGCTATTGTCCATGATATAGCTTTCCGCGTTAACATCACAAATTCAGGCCTTGGGTATACAGAGGAGTTGCAAACGTCTTGGCTTAGTTGGGCTACTGACTGAATAGTCCAGCTATCTATCTGGACGTCAGGTATATATCGCCTTAGAAGTAAACCGCTTCCGTTGTATCAAAGTACAGAATGAAGGGATTACGACCTCTTACCAGCAATGTGGTGAATTAGGTTGACAACACATCTATCTCGCCCTCTGAAATTATTGATAATGACGGGGATGCGTCTAAAGCAGATATCACTAACCCCAATAGCTATGCCAGTCTTCATGACCCGGAGTACCAGGAGGTCATCAAAGAGGGATCCTTCCCCGAAAGGTGGTTCGGAATTCCTACAATTTAGCGCGAGACGTGGCTGGGCCAGCGTTTCAACGAATCTGTTCAGAGTTGACGTTATAGTCTTTCCCAAGTGAGTGTACATAAGGATCATCTGGAGCTTAGACGACATGCGATTCAACGGATACATAATACATGAAAATCTCTTATTATGTCTTCCGCGTTACGAGACTTGCTATACGATATAACGTGTCCGAGGGCTATGCCGATCACCCTTTGTGGTGCTATAAGTTTAAGAGACTGACTAGTTAGTTATTGGCCTAATTTATTTCTAAATGTATTGATAGGAAAGCAATCTGTCTTGAAGCTGGAACTCTAATGATCAAGTATCAGAATTATCTACCTATCCTCAGGCACGTCGTCTTTCCAAGGCATAAGATTGATATGATACAAGTGATACACTGAAACAGGTACTCGTTTCATAGCTTGGCGATTGTGCCCCTTTACATCTATCTTGGTCGTACAGCATCTCAAGCTACGACGTGGGTAGAAGTTACTGGCCAGGATATAGACATGACGACTAATCCGCGCTCGCGTCGCCTGCAAGAGTTTACATCGGGATGGGCGACATTACCTATGATTTGCCGCATGTAGAATTTATCTTTCGCCTCCGCATTTTTCCACGGTAGCAATCAGAAGGATTTCTAGATCTGACATGCGTGATGCATTACGTAGGTAGATAAAAATCTAGCAACCCATGGGGGTATGGTCCTAATACCGTGTACTATGTATGCCAACAGTACTATCTGTGGCTTGGCGTTTCCTTGACCAAAAATTGAGGCCTGTTTGTTCTATCTACTAGATAGACGGCTCGGTAAACCTAGACGACGGAGTTAAACCCCGAAATCTACCGGAGATTACATCCTAGCGGTGAAGGAACTTGTCGGAGCGGACCAACATAGGCCCGGACATGATCCATCCGCCTGGAGATCTTCTCTTTTCGAACAGGGGTAGTTTTTAGTGTCGTGAGGAATTGGCGAATCGAAGAATAGCAATTTGTCTTGGACCAACCATTACACGGCATGGTTCGGGTGAACGATATAGTTCTCGACTTACATAGAGCGTATCCCTTACGGGTCCTGGTATCCGTACTCTATATCTTATTGGCATTGGTAAATAGCACGACATAGTCGCGTTAGGCTCCCGGTATACTCTACCGAGAGATAGCTATCATGCACGGCGTAGTTGACGACCAATGGCTGTCCAATCTCCCGGACTCCACCCTATCCATTCTTTTCTCTCTTTTTAGTTAGGATGTGTTCGTGCATTTACCTTAAGGAACTGATTTCTCTTTGTTAGGTTTATGTTAGTTTCCTGACCGTCACTCGCTTCTGTAGCCAGACGCTCCCAGCCCATGGATTCGGACATCCCAGACGACGAGACGGTTCGCGACGGCCAGACGGAATGCACGCCGTTGCTGTCTGATTCACAGCCGGTGAAATCTACGACTAGCGAAAGCTGGGGGTCGGAATTATGGCTTCTTACGCAGTACTCTGTCCCGCTTATAGCAACATATCTTCTCCAATATTCTTATAGTATCATCACGACCTTCGTCGCGGGTCACCTCAGTGCAGATGCCCTCGCCGCCGCAAGCGTGGGCATGACCACGATGAACATTGTCGGATTTGCTACGATCGAGGGCATGGCTACCGCCCTTGATACGCTATGCGCCCAGGCGTATGGATCTGGCAACCTTCTAAGTGTCGGCTTGCATGTCCAGCGGATGTGGTTGCTCATGATCTTGGCCGCCGTGCCCATCGGCGCTTTCTGGGTAGTGTCTCCGTGGGTGCTGTCCCTCTTTGTGCGACAGCATCACTTAGCCGTCATGGCCGGGACGTTCTTGCGGGTTAGTCTAATTGGCCTGCCTGGATACGCGTCGTTCGAGGCGGGCAAGCGATTCCTTCAAGCTCAAGGGGATTTCAGAGGGGCTATGATTGCCATAACCATATGCACGCCCGTCAATGCGTTTCTAAGCTGGCTTTTTGCTTTTAAGCTTGGAATGGGGCTCGACGGTGCAGCGTTGGGAGCTGCCCTTACGAATAACCTCCGTCCCATCCTGCTTCTCGCCTACGTACTCCTGCCGGTCGGTAAATGGTCGCACCAGTGCTGGGGCGGCTTCTCGCGGGATGCGTTCACGAAATGGGGACCCATGATACGGCTTTCTGTCGCAGGCACCGCAGTAAACATGGGAGAATGGGCCGCTTGCGAGATATTGACTTTTAGCACGTCCTACCTTAGTACGAACCATTTGGCAGCACAGTCTGTTTTAATGACCGTCTCGGTCGTATCTTGGCATATTCCTTTTTCTATATCGGTCGCGATAAGTACGCGCATTGGCCATCTCATCGGCGCTGGTCATGTCGCGAGAGCCCGACGCGCTGCCGTGCTGTACGGCGTAGTATGCGCACTTGTTGGTAGCACCGACGGTTTGATTATTTTCTCCCTAAGGAACTACATTCCAGCGTTCTTTTCGGATGATAGCATCGTCTGTGACCTCGTCTCTAAAACCATGCTTGCCGTTGGTGTGTTTCAGATCATAGATGCCATCATCTGCTGTACTAACGGTATCCTTCGTGGGCTTGGACGACAATCCGTGGCCGCTTGGGTAGTGCTAATAATCAACTATGTAGCCACCGTCCCCGTGACAATATGGCTAGAGTTGGGAGCCCCAGGGTTGGAATTAGACGGCGTATGGATTGGGCTGGGTAGCGGTATGGTGCTAATCGCCATTGTTGAAGGGTTTTATATGAAGACTTTGAGATGGCAGGATTGCGTTGCTAGCGTAAAACTAAGGGAGGGCATGTGAAGATTTACATTGAATGGGTTTAACTTCCTTTTCACTACTCCTTCAACGTTGGGGCGTGGGTACGAAAAAGGGACAACGTAGGCACATGACTTATAGATAGATATTGATCATATTAGATACCGTAAACATCAAGAAGCCTGGTTGTCGTTGTAGACTTGCGATAGCTGCAATACAACTCTGGATAAATTCTGTCGGAGATGCCCAATTCGGCCCCTGGATACGGAGGCGACAAAACCTGAAATGCATGATCCAAAATTTCAACCAGTTTTTCTCATAGCACGAAAATCATTCTAGTCGCACTTCTTCTGCGCCAAGCTGTCTGCTCTAGGCTGAGTATGTCTCGTTTTGATAAACAACTTGCTTAGAGATATGTCTTGCTCAAAAGCAAGATGCACTACGAATTCATTATGAGGTCATCCTTCCTCATCCCTCTTGCCTCTGCTTCCAGTGTTCCTTCAATCCAATACACTGCGACGAAGTGTTCCATTGAAGATGGCTCCCGCCAGGTTGTTAAGATCACAGAATTTAGTTTTGGTCAACGTAAGCCAAGCCCGCTATCACTCAAGCTCAGTATTAATATATTATTTGCGTCTCAGTGGACACTCATCCAGGAGACATCCCTCCACGCCCTAGCATGGCGACTCTCTCCTTTTTTGTGACGAACCCTAAGGGACGACAAGCATGTAGCGGTACTATAGTTCAGCAGCAGGACGGCGACTGGCAGGATAGAGATGGGAAGGCTTGGTTTAAATGCGGAACGGAAAGCACTCCAGATCCGACTTGTTGGAACTGTACGCATTTCCAATCTGGATGGGGGCACGGGAGCCCAGGGTGGCATTTCGCTATCAACCAGACTTGGCCTTGTACAAGCCCCGGAAGTAGGTGCGAGTAAGTATAGCCTATTCATAGCTTGATGAGCTAAATTTAATGGAGAGGTATGTTCGGTAGTGCTAATACCTCATAGAATTTCCTACCACCTCTCTGGCTCGACAACGTTGAATCCTGACTGTACCACGGATACAAACTCGTACACTGCCTGTAGTGCGCCGGACTTTTCCCTCTCTTTGACAGCATATGGCCATGAAGCCCAAGATCCAGGGTGTGCTGAGTAGCTAGAAATAAGCCTAGAGTATAATAAAAGATCTCGTATTCCTTGACTACAAGTAGAAATCCTCCCCTAACGAAACCCAGCCCGATAGCCGAATCTATACCCAAACTATTTTCCGTTAAAGGATTCTGTTATGTGTTCTGGGGTTTTACTTATGATCCCCGGAACTACCATCGTTGGCGGATGGGAAGGGATCAAGCTTTAGTCTGCTCGTTGCTGCCTACTCGAACCACGACTGATTCAGTATATCCTTGGTTCTCTTCACTGGCCTTATCTGGATCTTGAGCGGGGTGGGACATCGTCGTTTGTCTCCATTTAGCGGCGAATATGAAGAGAGCAGCGGCAAGCGTCACTGTTCCAGCCCAGACCTGTGCCTTGGTAAATCCCCCATTCTCGCTTTGAATTAACGCGCCTGCTGTCGGTGGACCGGCTAGTGACGCAAAGGCTGACGTAGAGCACACCATACCGAACCGTGTACCCATCTTACTGAGGTCTGTTGTCAATGATGCGAGTCCTGCCACAAATACTATTGACATCCAAAGTATTAGCGAATTTTTAGGGAGGAGCAAAAGTCACTAGCAGAAGTAAAACTCGAGCACTTACTCCCTTGAGCCGCTCCGGTGGCAAGTCCATAGAATACAGACCAAACGTATAGCCCAGCAACAGCACGAACGGCAATCCAAGAATATAGCAATACACCCAGGATACTAAGGGCAATAATGAGAGTGGACAGGGCACCGAAATACCGATCGGCGGCGAAGCCTAACAAAGGTCGTACCGGGATGCCGACGGCCGTTATAACTACGAGCAGGTTTACGGCCTCCTCAGGAGCCAGGCCAATAATTGAGGTGGCATAGGTATTGATGTAGAAGAAACAAAAATATAGAGCCCAGAACATGAGAAACACCCCGATGGTGAACAGTAGGTAAACTGGCTCTAGGAACGCTGACCATTCCACCAATGGCCCCGATTTGCGAGGCGGGAGCCGAGGGCGGAGGAGGAGATTGATCATGATTGCGAATGCGAGAGCGACATAACCTTGGACTTGAACGGCACGAGCGAAGCCGATTTTCGATTGAAGATTCTGCACAATGAGAGGGAATATGACGCTTCCTGTCCCACTACCAGAAGAAGATAATCCCAAGGCCATCGCCTTGTTCTTCTTCCAGTACGAGCTAATGACGGCTATAGCCGGCATATACAAGATACCCATACCGAGTCCCGTACATACGCCCTGAGCGAGGAAGATCTGCCAATACGTTGTTGCTAGACTTGTCATGAACGTCCCAACCACGATAAGTATCGAACCGAGTAGAGCCGTATGCTGCGCGTATCCGGCATCGGCGGAGCGACCCGAAAGTGTCCCGACGAAGAACGTGAGAAAGACCTGGAGAGAGCCTATCCAAGACACTTGCGATTCAGGCAAGGACAACGTAGTTGTATAATAGAGTTGGTAGACGCCGAACGAGGCAGAATATCCCCACGTAAGAGCGTTAATGAAGTGACCGGCGAGAATCTGAAGCCAAGCTCGAGCACCACCATCAGGGGGCGGCCCTGGATCACCCTCGATCATGGGATGGAAGAGAAGTCCTAGAATACGAGTATGTAGCTTCATTTCTTGGAATTTAACGATGCCGAATACGGAATACAAGTTGACCAACGTGCACCGCTTACATCCAAGATGAAAACTATGGCGGATGAAGAAGCAAAGAAATAATAACGGCAACACTTCTAAGGTCGCGCATTCTTTATATGCTTAGGCTGAAGTAGCCTTATCGCTAATAAACGATAAATTTGGAAGGGTTTACAGGAGAAGTTTAGCGATTTAGTGGTAGTTGTCAATGGAAAGGCGCGATAACTGGGGACTTGCAGGGTAGCATCGGAAGTCCCATTACCACTTATTCGCTCCATGCTCCCTCCCTCTTTATAGGCTTTCGGTATTGTTTTATGGGTCTAACCTAGCGTGTTGCTACAATACCTGGTATTAAAATGTTATTTGACAAGATAAGTCTGAATTACACCGCATCCTCTCTATTGCATAGGTTATTGTTGAAGTATTACGTTGATACCGAGTCGGCTTGTCAAATTGTGTTCTATCTCCACTGTTATCTTTAAATGAGAACTATGAATGGCGAAAAATTCCCTTTCGAGTTATAGGGTACCTAACCTAGGCAGTTAACTGGTGAGCTTAGCTAGTTGGTTTCTGGCTTGTTCTGCAACTTGGTTGCTCTCTAATCCGAATTCCGGCTCTTTTGAGCTCTCAACGTCTCGGGTAGCAGGTAGAACGGTATGCTCAGATTTGTGTTTCTGAAGAAGGGCCTTGGCATTTTCGCCTAGGCGGGCTGGCCTAATGTCTTTACCCTCTTCGCTGGTTGCAAAGTTACTATAGCGTAGGAGCTCATTGTATATAATGCTCTTGGGTGCGTACGGGTAGTCGCTACCGTAGAGAATATTTGACGACGGAGCGAATTCCAGCAGGGCTTTGAGTTGCGGAGTGCTTGTCGAAAGGGCGAGATCGTAATAGAAGCGCCCGATAGCTTGTTTACTAAAGCACCTACGTCAATGATGATTGAGGTGGGGGGTATAGCATATAAATTACTTACGCCTCAGCGACACTAATGCGAGGTTGGTCTTGGAAGACCGGTTCAGCAAGGAATCCAATAGCCCGCTGTGCAACAAATGGTAGCGTCCCACCAGCATGGCTCAATATGATATCGACGTTGGGACATGCAGTCAATATCCCGGAAATAACGAGTGACACGGCGGCTCTTGTCGAGGCGTGAGTAAAGTCAATAACCGGTGGAGGAAGATATCCTCCCACCTTCTCCGGGGTAATAGTCAAAGTGGTAGGGTGCACGAAGACGAGGGCTTTATAATGGTCCAATAACTCCCAGATAGGTCTAAAGTGCTCGTCGCCTATTAGTCGTTCCCCGTACGAGGTCAAAATAGTTACCCCGTTTGCCTTCTTCTCCGTCTCAAATATGTGTCTAATTTCTTGGAGAGTCCCCTCGACGTCGTTGAAGTCTGGCAAAGAAGCAAAAAAGCCAAAACGACCTTTTGCTTGGGAGCAAAGTTCCCACACTTCGTCATTCAGTGTTCGTGTTAACTTCCGTCCCTCTTCCGTAGGGCCAAGGACAGCAGGACCGGGCGAAGTAACGGATAGGACAGAGAAGCTTTCTCCAATGGTGTCGCAGAAACGTACGCAATCTTCTAACGTCCAAACGGGAATCGGCCAACCACCCGGGCTATCCCCAAGCACGCTCATGGCTTTCAAGAAGCTCGGGGTAAGAACATGGATACTGTTGATTTTTTTCAGCTGACACAATTCGCCTAATGTAATGAGTTGTATCTTACTGAGTGTCTATTAGACCCGAGTTGTTGGTGTAAGAGATAAGTGGAGCCATGATGTTTGGAATTGGCCGGAAATAAGCACAATAATAACTGAAGAACTTATTTCTTATTTGAATACTAGTAGAAGAAAATGCAAGAGACAAAGTGTTCTGGTGTAAAGCATAGAGGTAGAAATAGACGTAGGATGTACACGAAGTCGTATATATAGTTGCTATCTAGGAGGTCGGTGATATCTGACCTGTCTTTGGGCAATAGTTGCAATCGGTACTTCGGCATCCGATATAATTCTCCGTAATTGGTAAGGGCGAGCTTCCGTCGCCAGAAGTAACGGACGACTTGCCTCGGTTTGGTATAACCGGTCCCACTACGGAGGCCGAAGTCCTATTCGCGAAAAGCATCACCGCGCATCATATGTTTCCTACCCCGGGAATCAACGTAGGATGAGCTCAAGCCTCCCGTACCTTACCTATTATGGAGTCCATTTTGCGGAGTCTTGCCTATGTAATGATTCATAATGTTTAGATAATGTAAAAATCGTCTACCAGAGTCTTTTCGTTTTACAGGGAATAGTAAGCCCTTCGACGATGTGGCTAGGATATTTAGGGGACCTAGATGATAGCAACGTTATTTCCTAACCGGTTAGTCCTATATGGCATTCGGTCTTTGCCAATCCCGTAGAGACTTTACATATTTCAGATCGACATCTCCAAACTCATCTCCTGGGCACCAACTACAAGCTAGATATAAATAGACAGCCGCCCGACGGCATGCGGATTCTATACGGATACACATGCATGAGCGGCACAAAATTATTATGTTTGAGACCTGTAATGCTCGTCAATAGTTGCCTTGCACTCGAAATCAGACTCGGACTACCTATCGGTAGGCGTTAGGGACGGCACATACTCACGGATTGCATCATATCTGACTATAAAAGTTCGCAGCCACATGGTAACTCTATTTGGATTTTAGGGAAAACTTGATAGCTTGCTGCAATAACCCCTTTTTGACTTGAGAGGAGATTGTAGAGTTCGTTAATAATTGACGGTGTTATAGAGCCCTAAATTTCGTCGTTTATGGATCCAGGTGTATATCGAATCTATACCCGAGCAACCTATAACTTATCCGATGCTGTATCATAGCAAGTAGGGTTCCCATTTCTGGTCGCAGGACACTTATTCACCAAGCTCGATTAGGTAATCCGGAAGGGTTGGCATGGTAGCTCGTAAACCATACCTAAACGAGCAGGTGGAGGCTTGGAAATTGCCTGCCGTTACTTTCTCATAACATTGAGGTTAAATGAGATTTTATGTCATGTTATCTAGTCGAACGCGAATAGGTACTCATTGTGTGACTACCTATTTAATGTGTCTAAGTCACGACTGCCTAGGTATGTTATAAGTATCTCCCCCGGGCACGCTGAGATGAGTACCTGGGTACCTTCCTAACCTCTCGTAGCTTTGCCGGCCCGTTCCGTTTCAAACGGGGCCGATAGGTACCTAAGGCGGGCAGCCACTTGCCTAGGCACTAATTTTATGCACTAAATTTTTTGCAAGCCGCCAGAACTTAGAAGGATGGGAGGGGTCCCTCTTCTCCTAACTATTTCTTGGTGATTTTCCCTCATCTTTCCATCTACACCGACTCCCCACGTCAGCTGCTTCGTCTTGCATAAACGGCCACTTGGCCGAACTATACTCGATAATAGAGTTTGCGTGCCTAATTGAATATACTTTCATGCGAGGTAATCCGCCAAATGCATCGTCCGACAAAATGTTCCATTCCTCGAAATTCCCATTGAGGATGATGAGAGCAATTCAGACCGAGAATATAACCTTCGCCAGCTGCTGATAACGCAGGAAACTAGTTCTAGGAGGCTAATCTAGTCTTTTTCGTCCGCTTTTATGTTACGCTCTGTTTAGTTCGTTGGTGTCGACGAACGTTTTCTGCAAGTCGGAATATTGCTTTCGGAACCGGGAGCCAAGTTGGTCGACTGTGTATTATTTTCCGAAGAGGATGATACTCGCGCCATAACACCACTTGAAGTCTGATTCTGAAGATGCAAATGGCTTATGCCTAGGGAACTATCGAGTCCATGCCAGAAATCCAAGTCAAAGTTTGACACCCATGCCCTAATCCTCGGGTCTCCGTTTCTCTCGGGAATCTCTGGGCACTCGGCATCTAGCTCTCTTAATGAGATCCCAGTGGGTTGTGCGGCGTTCGTCTGGGGCGCGTCAGCGAACTGGACCCATGCTCCAATACCCCGCAACGCGCTTAAGTCTTCTGGGCACGACGCCATGGTAGTGGACAATGGGGATGGATTGCAAAAGAAATGAGAATGACGATGAGGATTAGAATTGGCTTTACTACGACCAAGTTACCTCCTTATATTTCAGCCATTTTCACTCTACGTGCCATACCTTCGTAACACTAAAGGGACCAATTCCCTACTTCCGACGTTTATCTGGTCTGGGTAAGGTGGACGGTCGGTGATTGACGGTGAAGAAATCTGAAATAATTGCCCGAGTGACCAGTATGAACAGGTATATCACACTTCATATCGTGTACCTTAAAGGCCCGCTGCACACCCACGGGCGGACCGCCTCTACGGACGGGCTGCAGTGGGTACATAAATCGGATAATGGCAATGTCGGATTGGGTGAAGAGTTACGACCCTACGATGCTGCCGACCGACGCTAACCCCTTCATGGAGAGGACCGCCCTGTCAGCCCTGTCAGCCCTACTGTAGCCCTACCTACCCTAATACCCTACGAGCCGACCGCTCTTCGTTGTCTTCACATCTCTAGGCCATCTCTTCAGACGGTCGATTGCTTGAGTATTCGGAACTGTGTAAAGTGCTTTGTTGATGCCATCGCTGACTGGCTTATCTGGCGACCTTTTAGATGGGCCCCGTCGAAGTTACCGTAGGGATTCAATTCACCAAAGATGGCGAATAATCTTATACCTTTAGAAGGGTTTCATCTGGACGACCTCCAAAATGAAACACCCTGGGCTCTCTTTGACATGGATCTCATAGAAGAGGATTCCGCCGAAATTGACATGTTAATTGAAAACCCAAATTCTCACCAATTCGATATCCCTCCCGCGGCAATCGACACTGTGTGCGAGGGTACACCGGATCACGGTAGTACGGCCATTAGTGGAATCGAGCGGAGGCGGCCCGGTAGCGAAGAGGTATTGGGTAAGTCTAAACCCGATATGATCCATCCACCCTGTCTCGGACATTAAGTTTTCAAAGACATGAATAATCCAATCATCTTGAACGAATATGCGTCCCTGGTACTATTTGCGAATGACCCATCAGCTACCTACCATGACATCGAGGACTACGACTCATCCAAACAGGCTATCATTCAAGCTCTCGCAGCTAAGCTCGACCTTCAATATTCTTACGATGAAGTCTGCCGGATGATCCGACTTCAGAAGAAGAGCTTCGGACAGGATCATGCACAGTATTTCCAGCAGACGGGGGCGGCGGTTCAAGATCCCGTAGCACCATTTGCGCATCAGGTCCTTTCGCCTTTGTCTCGCTGGAACCCTGAGGACACTATCAGGGGACGGCGACCTGGCAACTTCCCTGGTGTGAATAGCGTGTCCCCTTTCGTCCCTACTGACGCCTCTATGAGTATGGACACACCATCTTATGAGCTTAGCTTGGGTCGGTAGCCGGTAATACCTTCAATTGAGACGTGATGCAATGCTTATCGTTATGTAGGAAATACCGGTTCGTTGAGAGACGCAAGAGATAGCTCTTTGGCAAGTCCACAATATTATGATTTTTCAGAGGACGAGCAGGACTTGAGCCGGATAACCTCGCGACAGGCGCCCTCAACTCTGAGACGTAGTTCTTGGATGGGGTTATCCCGTACTCTAAAGGAAGTCGGAGCCTGTTGGCGGTGCAAGTTTCTTCGTAAGAGGGTATGGCAACTGTTACAATTTTACGAGCAGAACCCATGCTAAACCGTTTCAAGTGCGACACCGACCAGCCATGTAAAGCGTGTCCTAGATCCGGAACCATTAACTCACGATGGCAGACCGTAGGTTGCAAACGTGGTACCTTGCTAGATCATATGCCACAGATTTCCCTATGTCCGAAGTCTAACACGCAAGGTGCGAAGGATACCAATCCTCTTTTTGGTCAAAAGAAAGGGAACCAGGAGATCTTAGAAGATATCGGCGTAGGGTCTTGTCTTCAAGATGCCTCTGATCGTCTCGACAATATTCTCCGTTCCGAGAGCGACACGTATACGAAAGTCGTACTCGAGATTTTGTGTTCGCCCATAGCTATCACGGCGAATACGTCTCCATCGCTTAGGAACGACGTCGAAGCTAATACGATTCGTATAGCTTGGGGACTCATTGACGTTACTTCTGCGAAGGAGATCCTCCTCGTAAAATCTGTGGAGCATGTCCTCGACGTTATCAAAGCCGCTATCACCTATGAGACGGAATATGGCCAAGTAAGCCGAGAACTTGCGTATCTGTCTTGTATGAATATTCTAGAGTTCGCTAATTTCTGGTTTTAGTCCCAGGCTGTTCCGTTAGCCATAAAATGCCTTAGGAATTGCCTCGACATATTACGGCTCCAGGACGGTAACCATTTGACATATGAGTTGCACGATGATTGCGTGCCGGGTATATGCTGTGTTCGACCCTTCCAAGAGCTGACCTCTAATATAAAAGCCTTTGTAGACGAACTCTCGAAAGTGATATTTAGGAAAGAGAACCGGCTTCATGAAAAAAGATGGTGGTTATCGGCGTTCTATAGCCTCTGGATCCAGTCCTATGTCCGTCGAACCATCAGATTCATGGAAAACCAGCCGGAATTGCAATTTTCATCGGAGACGAAAAAAGCCTATTCATCTTATCTCGTACTTGCGGTGGAGCTCTTCGATGCGGCTTCGGCTTCCTTTGATCCTCTAGCATCGGCTTGGTCACTCGAGGAGGAGCCCCCAAATATGGACTTGAGACTTATAAAGTACTATCGACTCGCACAGAAAGCTCTACCTAGTGAACAATGGACATACGATACTAGTAGCTCCGTTGACCATTTAAGACGTCTTTACCACGGTAGAGACGTACTTTCAAGTGCCCAGTACAAGGGAGAGGCTCTATTATCCCCTCTGTCACATTTGGGAAGTGAAGACGCTGATTGTCAAGTATTGTTAAACACGAAACCACCGACTTTCCAATCGCACAGGCCGACACAATCTCAGGGTCGATTTTCGGTCCCGCTGAGGACGCGATCAAGTGCGAAACGCCGAGCAGGGTCTCCGTTACAAGATGTGAACTTTATTCGGCGAAACGGAAGCTCCTCAAGCATGCTAGACAGCAGAGACATACGCAGTCGGGGGTTTTCGATAACCAACCCAGGCTCTCCAATGTCTTCTGCCTACTCATTTGCGTACGGCACTAGCTGTTCAACCAGATGGAACGGAAGCGGAGATAGCTTGGCAGAAATGGCGAAACTCTACGGAACTAGCCCACCTAATCCTCGCGACCAACCCGACTATTTGAGCCCATCGAAGGGACATAGACCTTCTTTACACCACAAAAGTAGCAACGAAAGTTTTCTCGAACTACCTAGGACGTTGAACAAACGGCGACCGGTAAATATTCCTACTTCCCCCAAAGATAGCCCCCGAGGCTTCTTCCTCTGCGAATGTTGCCCGAAGAAGCCCAAGAAGTTTGACACCATGGAAGAATTAAGGTGAGAAGCCCGTTAGATTCTATCCATCAGGTCCAAAGCCTGTGAGCGCGCTAACCCTTGCCAAGTGCCCATAAAGCTGAGAAACGGTACCAATGTAGCTTCTGTGGAGCTCGCTTCAAGTCGAAGAACGAATCTGAGCGGCACGAGAATAGTCTCCACGTCCGACGACACGTTTGGGCCTGTTCGAACATGTTGAGCATGGGCTACATGAATATTTTTCAGGAAAGCACCGACCACATGGGGATGTTTGATACGTGCGGGTATTGCGGTGAAGACTTCCCTAGGAACGGAGAGGGTGTGCCAATGTACGCCAACGAGCAAGATTGGGAGGAGCGCCTCGTCCATGTGAAAGAAGTCCACAAGTTTGGAGAATGCAACTCATCGAAGCAATTCTACCGGGCGGATCACTTCCGTCAGCATCTTAAACACTCGCACGCCGCCACTTTGGGCCGGTGGATAAACGCAATCGAGAGTAGATGTATGATTGACATTCCCGAGCCGAGAGGGTCAATGGATGGTTCCTAATTGGTTTTAGAAGTATTTTAAGGGTGTATTCCACCAGTCTTGGGCTCACGAGCTTAAAAAGAATCTTGTTTTGTTTGATGCCATATCATGGCATTTTGAAAATATTAACACCGAGTGTCACGTTCTTGGCATAATTGTCACCCCTATTATGTCTTAGTTGGTAGAGTAAGGTCGAGAGACAGGTTTCGCGTGGCATATGGCATGTGGCATCGCACGATTAAAGCGTCATACTGTTGCATCTTATCGGGCGCCATAGCGCAATGCTCAAGGGACTTGCAGGTATATGTAG
This sequence comes from Daldinia sp. FL1419, assembly GCA_025201765.1. Classification (NCBI taxonomy): domain Eukaryota; kingdom Fungi; phylum Ascomycota; class Sordariomycetes; order Xylariales; family Hypoxylaceae; genus Daldinia; species Daldinia sp. FL1419. The sequence goes on from MU623387.1 coordinate 141,065, forward strand.
GCTCAACCTGGTTTTGGACCTGCAGGCTCCGTGAGCACTTATTCACCTATTCACCACCACTGAGTCAATAGTGACACTCCATACAATAAGATCCACAACCGGTGAAATCGATCAATTACTCCAACATGAAAAAGCGCCGAGTTCTGTAAATACCTAGGTACATTACCGTCGTGGACGTTCATAACGTAAAATTCAAGTGAGCAGACTACGTCCATTCGACGTGTAAACCCGAACCGATTCCGACGCCGACCGATACCAAGTGACAATTTCGTAAAAGGCGATATTCGGCGTTCTCTGACCAAGAACCAAGAACCTATGGTCGGTAAGTGGTAATCTTGCCAAAGGTGTCACTCTTTCCCCAGATGCCAGCTCTTAGTCCGGCTAGCTGAACGATTTGTGAATGGTCGACGAAGAGGTTGACGTCGACTCCGAATTCTCGAATGTACCTACGGGATAGAGTCAGCTTGCTAGACTTTATCCACGCCAGGGCCGCGCAGATAGGAGACTCACCAGTTGAAGACAGACGGGTCAGCCGCCTCAAACATGACATTCTCAAGTGGTAATTCTCGTAAGATAGACTGGATAACGTCCGTGCGCCAAGCCTGCACATTCTCCGTGATGCCCTCGCTCTCAATCATGACGCGTTCGACGCCAGCGTCCTTTACGAACCGCTTCGCCATGTTAATCACCTTGCTCGGGTCGCTCGTGCCAATACTCTGCAGTTCTGCAGCCGAAGTGTCGCCGCCAGCGCCGAACTGAATCCCGAGCTCGGGTTTAGGCTTCAATCCCGCGTTTTGCACGCGCTCCGCGAGCCGCAGCCAATCATCCGGCGGCAGCGATAAAAATCCCGTACTCAACTCGATCACGTCGAAACCTAGGGACTTGCATTTAGCGAGGTATTTGTCTACAGCGCCTGCTATGTCCCCGCCGCTGGAGGATAGGACATGCTCGATCCAACCGCCTGTGCTGACGTAGACCCCGTGGGCATGCGCCAAGTCGATTATATCCCGCAACGGTCGCTCCGAAAACAAACTGAAAGATCCGCCGGCGAACTTGAGGCCGTCGACATGCGTGCCCATTGTTTCCAGCACGTCGGAGAGGTACCGCGGGCCCATGACGGTGTAGTATGGCCCCCGGATCTCGGTTACGGAGCGGGTGCGCGGTTTCGGCGGCGCGGGATTGTGCCGCACGAAGCCGAAGCCATTATCTCGATCTTCTAGGAGGATTTTAGGTTGCGAAGAAGAAGCTCTCGTTGCTGCTGCCGCGAAGGGGCGGGATGAGATGGTGTTAGCGATGCAAGGTGCCGGCTTCAGTAGACGACTAGCACCCGGGGGTTTGCCCGTGCAGATTCGGCGAAAACCCCCGGTCGCGAGCGAGCGTAGTGGAATTGCCATTTTGGGAAATCCTGTTTTCGTCTTAGTGGTTAGTCTCGTTGTTGCAGACTTGACTCTTGAGTCAGAATTCACGAAGTCTAGTCTACAAGCACCTGATAAATATTCTTGCAGTTTTATTGATCTATTCTGTATGATTTTATGGTTGACTTGGTATCTCGCTGCTGTCTTGTTTGTATAATGGAGATAGCGTCACGGTAATGTTATGGTTAACGTCATATGATGTCAAGGAGTTCCGGTGTCTGCCCAGTTTCACCAACGTGGGAATGATCAACACGGAACCTCTACGGGTATCCTAACTAGAAATTTCGATTCACATAATTATATGATAATCCGAATTTATTGCCTTTTCTCGTATTGAGCCCCTTTCGCTTCGTGCTCGTAGATGGATAGTGGCCCTCCGAGCAAATAGTCACATAAGCCACACAGATAGCTAGGAAGAAATCTATGTCCACTAGATTTTGTCGTCGTGTTTCGTGTTCAATAGAAAGGAGCACGATACAACATACTAGTCAACTAATAGTGTAGTTAGTGGATGTATTCTAGTGCCCCACAACAGACAGCTTTAATAAAGCATTGACCTTCATAAGAGCTGTGCCGCCTACGCCGCCACGCCGCCACGGTATATCTCCCCAGCCCCAGATTCGGAATGAGATATGATATGGCAGACCATATATACCACTTTGCCAAAATCGATTTTGGTCAGACACTAAACTAGATTTGGCTAAGTGTAATAGCAATTTTATTAATGAATATTTAGGTTTTTATAAGGAGTACTTAGGTTTTATATAAGTTAAATAAATATATATTTATTGATAATTGAATAACCCATATATATTAATATAATAAGATTATAGATAAAACTTATCTTAATAGGGCTCAGATTTATCTTAGCGAGCTTAGACTAGAATTTTTACCAGCCACCACAGCCACCACTCATCTGGTCCGTGCAGACATATTTATGGGGCCATTTATCTTAGCGAGCTTAGATTAGATTTTTTTTTACCAGCCACCACAGCCACCCCAATATGGTCCGTGCAAATGTATCGTGGGGCTGTGCGTATCGTGGCAAATAAGAGACGGTTTTGTGTGGGAAGGGTATGTCAGGGGTCTGATTGGCTAAAAAGTGCTATAGCTCAAAAGATAATCTGAACCTATCTCAGCGGGGTTCAGACTAGGACGGTTGCCACAGCAATTTTTAGCCAATCAGACCCCTGACATACTCCTCCCACACAAAACCGTCTCCTATTTGCCACGATACGCACAGCCCCACGATACATTTGCACGGACCATATTGGGGTGGCTGTGGTGGCTAGTAAAAAAAATCTAATTTAAGTTCGCTAAAATAAATGGTAATATAACTTATATATCTTTAATATACCCCTCATATGCATATAACCATTATAATATTACTCTTATAATACATAAATATCTATATACAACCTTATTGTATATGGCCTGTGCACACATTAAGGATATATTACCCTTTACGGCCACCCAAAATCGATTTTGGCAAAGTGGCTCCTATGGTCCGCCATATATGACAAGGATAAATGCCGTAATACTAAAAGTAGAAGCGCCATAATTAAAACTCTATCGCGAATGATTCTAATATTATTCTAGAAGGCCTCCAGCGCATGTCGAATCAAGCTTGGTTTGCCTCCCACCATTTCGTTCCGAATCAAAGAACTCATTTCGTGCTCAATAAAAATATACGGTAGCATCTGATTTAACGTTAGTATCGGTCCTTGGATACATTTACGAGGTCTCGATGATACTAACTTGGTACCTATCCCAGGTAGGTAGCTATGAAAAAAAGAAAAATAGGGATGCATTGCAATCTTTCCATTTTGTGGCGCAGGGAGTTGTCGTAGTCCAGACATCTACCAGCCGATTTTCGCATTCCCCTTGACACGCAAATCTGGAGTGGAGCCGTCGCCTTCAGGGACCGGGTAGACAGGCAGAATAGCCGTAGATCTCCCATCGTTCGGACAGGGGGACAGGGGGACAGGGGGACAGGGGGACAGGGGGAAAAGGGGGGCTAATAGGTAAGATTCAAGAAAATCCCTAGGTCTTAGGTTGATGAGCGTCTCGTAGGTAAATCATTGTCAGCTCTGGCGTCCAGTCAACTGACGCATAAGTTAATGAGAGACTAGGTAAGCATATCGATTCAGGCCTGACTTTAATCCTCCTACTCATTACAAACTGTCATTAATTCACTACTTAGAGCCGCGCAGAATAGGTATCGTCATCTTTTCTCAGGTTGCACGATACATGTAACTCGTCGCACAACGCATCAATCTCGACATTACAATGATTACATCGCTAAGGGCCCATGAGAAGTGACAGCGGGGTAGTCAATTCATTGATACAATGTAGTTCCACGTATGGCCTACTATGGGTGTACTATGGTCATGCATCTCGAAAGTGCTCGTTGTCACTGAGTCGCAACTTTTCGTGGCTCAGGGTCCATGTGATGCGGTTTATCCGGTATATATATATATATATTATATCCAAGTGAATTCGGCACGGAATCAACTTCCAAGGTTAATCATCTCAAGGATATCGACTTCACGGAGAGCAACGTAGGACTTTGATGCGCTTTTCAGCATGGCGGTACCGCGATTCCCCCTATTCGAAATCGAGAAGCAAGCAGATGCGGACGCAATATTTAACAGTATACAAGCAATTTGCGATTATATCATCGACAAGGAACCTTTGGAGAGCATTTCGGATGAGACAGAGAATATTCTTCAACGAGCACAACGCTGGATTCCGTATGCAGAAGGTCGGCTTAACGAGGCTAAGAATAAATTTGCTAATACCGACCATCAGATCTGGAATGACATTCATTCTATGTTGGGACGGTTGCTTCTCTTTAAACCAAAAATTAGGAGGGCCCTCGATTATATGAATGCCATGAAGAAGAAAGAGGATGAATGATGATTCAAGCTCTACTTGGCTTCGTGTGATACGTGATACAGTATAGGTACCTATCTAGCAGACATATAAATGAGCCAGAGCGCCCAAAGAACTTCGTTTTTTCCTTTCTCAGATTAACCACATCCAGAAGCACCAACTTCCCTCTCCAAATAGTACAAACGAAGAAACAGCAAATTACCAACTTCCTATCAAACCTCGAAATCATCATAAGTATGGCGGCACCACAGTACTTCGCAGTTGACATTCATACTATAAACGATGCCAGGAGGGTTTATAACAACCTCATGGTGATCTCCGATTATCTCTTTGGGCTGCCGGAGGGTAGGCTCCTAAGCGACAATGTGGAGGGTATCCTCAAGGACACATTGAAATGGCTTGAGGACGCAATATACAACCTCGAACACGCTAGGGAGAGATTTGCTAACACCTATAGCGGCCTTTCTAGCGAGTGTCGGAGTTTGTTAATACAGGCCCGGGGTCTCGAACAAAGGATCAAGAGCAAGCTTGACTCCAATAAGACCCTGAAGAAATAGAATGAAGTAAACGGAACAAGAGAGCGATTAGTAGGCTCTTGGCAGCGATGGTTTTATATATGAATTATTACTAGAATAGCTTAGGATTAAGTACCTAGCGGTGAATTTAATCATATATTTCTATCTAGTATCTTACAATCATTATCCACCTGGCCAATATTCACTAGGGTCTTGTACCTAGAGTAAAAACTATATAATCTATTCTAGACAGACTATTTTCCCCTTAGACCTATTCCCAACAGCAGCCAAAACAATAAACACCGCCGCCGCCGCTTACGAATTTCCGCAAGACGACACGACAAGGTATAATTTTGCAAAGTGCTAACCTTTAGCATCCTTCTCGACATGTCTGAGCCGGAGTTTTACAAGTTCACTATCCATGATCAGGACGATGCCAACCAAATACACACGGAAATAGACACACTCGTCGATTATGTCCAAGGCATAGGAACCAGGACAAGGTTGACCGAAAAAGAGGAGAGTATCCTTAGAAGAGCAAAAAGGTGGATTGCGTACGCAGTAAGGGAGCTAAACATGGCCAGGGTTGACTTCGTCAATATTAACACTTCTTTATGGAGTGAGGTTCATGATATGCTGGACCTGTTGCGCAATGTCGAGCCGAAAATCAAGAGACTTGTTGGAGAGAACGATAGACAGAAGATGGAGGAGACCGTCAAGGAGTAGGAAGTCGACACTGGCATAGCCAATCTATCATATTAAACTTTTAATCAAGTAGCGATGAATTCAACCCCGTATTTCTGATAGTACCTAGGCCTAGGGACCTGTCAAAGAGTACGCTTGATGGAGGCCAATTGTAAAATAAATATCGAGAGGTAGCAGCCGTATAGATACCTATCTAGGTAGGTATAGAGACTAATAACGCTTGAGATGTCAGGTTTCTAGCTTGTGCTACATATAGAACAAGTTCCTTTTTCTATATTCATTACGAGCTAGAAACCTAACATACACATTATATTCGATAATAGATACTTACTGTTTCCTAACTAGTCTCTACTTATCCTCTGATACAACTATTATATAAACCACTCTGAATAGTCTGCTTCCCCTTGGATATAGCTATCCTCTCTAACAACCACAACCCCTACAGCTTCCTACAAGACGGTACGGCAAGGCAAAAATTTGCAAAGTTTCAATTTTCAATACTCTTCTTAAAATGGATGTCCATGATTTTCCCGATATAACTATCAATGATCGTGAAGATTCTACTAATCTGTATGAGGCAATAGACATACTCAGCGATTATATCGATGATCTAGGATGGAGAAAGAGACTTTCCGACAGAGAGGAGAGTCTCCTTAAAAGAGCAGACAAGTGGATTCCGTCTGTGATAAGTAAGTTGAACTCGGCCAGGGTTAGGTTTGTCAATACCGATGATTACCTATGGCAGGAGGCCCGGGCTATGCTAGACCGATTGCGTGATATCGAGCCGAAAATAAAGCATATTCTCGAGGAGAATGATAAGCAGAAGGCGTAAGAGACCGACGAAAAGGGGGAGGATTAATAGTCCTTTGGCAATTGTAGTTTTTGACACAAACACAGCTGCCTGAGCAGTCTATTAAGAGGTAGGTAAAGCTTAAGAACCAAGTAGCCGTGCATTTATAGTCTACATAGTAAATCGTACACATGTACAAAGCGTCGTAACTAGGATCTACCTCGAATTAACACGTGTGCGCTAGGATTTGCTAACCTAGAGTATTGCGCCTTTAACGCCTGGCATCTCCATAGGTAAGGTCCGCTATACTGCCCCCCATAGAATAATTCTAAAAATAAGCATCGCAGCTAAAGCAGAATCACGGCCAAGACTCGACGTCCCCGTTTAGTTTCCGAGCTGTTTTTGGATATGGGGTAGCAGAAAGTCCAATACGAGATGACGAACGCCGCGAGCGTTATGGGCCACTCCTGGGACGATGTCGAGCTTCGACTCGATACCCTCGCGCTTCCACGAGTCCTGCAGACTATGCATCGTCTTGAGTCTTCCCTGCTCGATAAACTGCAATCCATGGTCGCTGTTGGCGGCCGCGTTCCCGTCGGGCTTGCCCATATATTGCTTCACCCAGACCCAGAAGTCGTCACCGCCGTGGAGGTCAACGTCCTGGTCACCAATAACGAGGTGGATAGGGACCTTCTTGATTAGTTCCTTGTTAACGGCCTTCCCGAAGATGGCCTCCGCACCCTTGATACCCGAGGGCCAGTTTTGTTCTTCGTCCAAGGACGTGGCGCGACCCGGAGCACCAATGCTTACGGCGGCCAACCTCTCGGGATACAGGTACAGGAACCGGTGCGAGAACTGACCACCTCCGCTAAATCCCATAAGGAAAATCTTGTTCGTCTCGATGGCAGGCCATTTGGTTGCCACCTCATCTAGCATGGACAACAGCGCGAGGTCCGGACGAAGGCTTTTGGGTAGGAGCAGCTTATAAGAGTCGATGTCGTTTGGCCCGTCCAACCCGATGGGGAACAGCGGGAATAAGACAGCGCACGGCGTAGATTCGGCGAACGGGACCAGGTCGTAAATGTTAAAAACGTCACGTCGCGTTCCGTGGACGGCAACTAATAGGGGAAGCTTATTGGGACCCGGTTCAGCGCCTTCGCCGTGGCGCTGGTTGTAGGCCTCGGCGGGTACGTATACAGCGTAGGACACGCGCGGGTCTGAGGCGAGAGACTTATGGGGAATATGTCCGGTAAGAAGCGCATTCTTACGGAACTGTGGGGGTACCACGGAAGCACTCAATAGTTTGTCCATCTTGGCGTGGTGTATACGTTATGGTGTGTGTGTGTGTGTGTGTGTATGTGTGTATGTATGTATGTACGTATGTTACGTTGGTCTCTCTTTGGTCCCCCTTTTTGGTCTCCTTTTTGGTCTCCTTTTGGTCTCTACGGCAGTTGAAGCCAAGGTTTATATCGGGAAATAGATTGGCATGCGTAGGTACCTAGGTATGTAAGTGACCTGCCTCTTCTTTTCCCCATATTCCTTTCGGCTTTGGGCGCGCGGCCTCGATTTTTGTACTCGACCGGCATATTAACATGTGCTCCGTTCCGTCGTGGTTCGTCGAAAAACTAGGTGGAGCGAATCTCGCTCGGACATCTGTAGATCCTAGACGCCGAGCCGGCATCTGAGAGCGAATTTCGCTTCAGCCAATTTACCCCAGTCAACCAATGGCGTAATGCAGGCTGGGTCAAAATCCGCAGCGGGTGGGAGTTCTTGGCTTCCGGGTTGTGCGACTGCTTCTTTTCTCACTGCACAATGACGCGGACGCAATGCAATGGCAGGGTAATTGCTGGTAACAAATCGTAAATAGCTGCTTTCGAAAAGCGCCGCTCGTGATGATGATGATGATGCTGGGGGGAAGGTTTCACTCTGGTAACCCCTGAGACACGGCCAGTCAGTCTATCGTTGAGGTTAGTAAGAAGATGGTTAGGTGATGCGTATCGACGATTCTTGGTGTTGTATCACACTAAAACGGATATGATCGACGACTATAGCGATGGTATGCGTTCGTCGTAAACTCAGCCTGCGCCTACTTTAGAAACACCATCCCCCCTGTAATGCCCAGAGTTGGGGCTTCGAAACGCGACTTGCGCTCCATAGAATAACTTTTCGGAGTATGAATGATACTTATAAGACGTCCGACTTGTAAACGTCTGTAACTACATTCGGACGCTATTCTCTATCTCATTACAACCTTCAGCAGGCCTATACCGTCTTCTCAAAGATGGCTTACAACAATTCTACCGACAAGATTTTGGCTGGGCCAACGGAATACCGCGAAAATATCTTGTTGCAAACGATGACGACTCCGAGCAGCATCGATGATATACCAAAGGAAGACGAAATAGAAGAAGAGGTTGATCCAAAGCTCGCCAAGAGAGTAAAACGGAAACTCGACATCTTTATTCTACCGCTCTTATCGAGCGTTTACTTTTTCGCCACGATGGTTAGTTTCGCAATGCACCAAACGACACTGGGAATCGCCTCATTCTTGGCAACTCATACTAATAGCCGGATAGGGAAAATCTGATCTCGGAAACGCCAAGGTAGCCGGCCTCATGGACGAGCTCAAGCTCTCTCCCGGGGACTTCTCGAACGCGGCGACCGTGCTTCTTGTAGCAACAATCATCTTCCAGCTCCCGGGAACGCTCCTAATCAAGAAGATTCACCCGAACAGACAGTTCAGTGGAGCCATGCTAGTGGTAGGACAAACGCGGGCTCCCGCTTATCTCTTCTGATCCGGCAATGGGCTAACGGGGACTCTTGTCCTGCCTTTTAATAGTGGGGTTTCTTAACTGTCATGACCGTCTTAATCTCGAACAATGGCCAGCTCTTAGCTCTTCGGTTTCTCATCGGAGCAGCGGAGTCTTTCGTCCAAGGCGGAGTGTTCTGTAAGTCTGATGTCCATACTATCCTAACGGCCTAGAATACGCCCTCCTCCTTGTTGGTTCACCGACTGACAATTTTCCGTAGATCTCTCCTTTTGGTACCAGTACTCCGAGTTTGCAACTCGTGGTGCTATTCTTGCCTCCATGTCCACAATCGCCGGAGCGTTCAACGGTTTAATTGCCTACGCCATCGACACCGGTTTAGATGGAGCCAATGGATGGAGAGCGTGGCGATGGATCTTCCTCATCGAAGGTATTGCGCCTATGGTATTTTCGATAGTCGTCTTCCTTTTCCTACCGAGCAGCCCGAAGCACCTTAAGTATGGATTTACCGAGGAAGAGAAGCAGCATATCATCAAGAGGAGCGCCAAAGCACACAACACCGAGGAAGGAAGCGTCAAATTCAAGCAGATTTGGGCCGTGTTGCTGGATGGTCACTTCTGGCTCTTCATGCTCTCTAGCTGTGGGGGTTCTTTCTGCCAGTCGTCGCTGTCGAACTTCCTTCCGGATATTATTCATGGTTTCGGATACACCAGCGTCAGCGCTCAGCTATTTACCATTATTGTCTACATATGCGGCTGCGTCGGAATTCTCCTTTTTAGCAGGATTGCGGATAAGACGAACGCCCGAGGAATCGTACAGGCGGCCTCTCTCATCCCGGCGGTGATCGGTTACGCGGTCCTGATCTGGGTCACAAATAAACAAGTTCGATTCGCTGCGACGTGCTTCATCTCGTTCTCTATTTTCCCCGCTACCGTATTGCAAATGTCATGGGCTGCCATGTCTTTTATCGGTTACACGCGAAGGTATGAGCTCCAATCCAACCACAGATTCGATCATAATTACTAACTCCCTACCAACAGAGGTTCGGTTCTGGCGTTCTTCAACGTGTTCCCTCATTTATTCGCCATCTCCGGAAACCAGGCTTACCAAGACCCACCCTACTGTAAGTTCACCCTATACTACTACCATTTCTCAGCGAATCTATACTGACCGTCTTTTATAGATAGCGTTGGTAACTCGGCGGCCCTGGGAATGTCCATCATGATGTTTGTCTCGACGATAGGTCTTCGATTTTATCTAGCCTACATGAACAAGAAGAAGGCTGCCAACCAGTACACGGAAAAGGCCAACGAACTGAGGCAGAAGAGTATGGAGGAGCTTGGTGACTACCACCCAGGTATGACAGCTCGAGTACCATCGCTTGAGTTCCTTTTACTGACTAATTTTGTTACAGACTTCTTTTACACTCTCTAAGTTACTCGCAACCACGGCTCGTGGGTCTCGCTAGACTTGAACGACAATTGATTACACGTCGGCTGGGGTATGAGTAGGGTTTGAAGCTGGGACTTTAGCTCTACTCTAAGTTCTCCATGCTTGGACATAATCTGTATTTCCCTATACACACAGGGATTATATGTCTCCACGTCCCGACTTAGCGTAGAAGGGACAAATGGCCATTCACAGATTTCTTTTATTTTTATTTTTATAGCGATGTTTTTATCTGAGGAAAATTCGTGTATATAGGGCGCTGACGTGTACATACTACACACACATTGGGATATTGGAGCATATTGGGTCATTCTGGTAGATTATTGCTGGGTTTAATTCTTATTGGTTTACTATCGGTGTTCTACGAACTCGATCGCAGCCTTCGTGCACTGAATATTCACTCCTCTGCCTTGGTCGGGATAAATGGCCTTATAACAGATTTCACATACTCCTCGGGTAGTTCCCAGTGTTCCATGGCATCCTTGATTCCGGTGTTCATACGGTGGATATATTCGTTCATAGGACGACCTGGTTCGACTCGTTGAAAGTCGATATACGCAAGGGCTTGAATCTGCCGGGTATTTCCTTTAAGACCACTTAACGCGATTTCTTCCTCACCTAAATCCTTAACCCCAGACAAAACGTCTGCGCATTCGACTAACACAGCATCAAGAAATCGTCGTTCGTAAGCCCACGGCACGCCCTCACATTGGTCTAGAGATTCTTCATCTCCCGGATCCATATGGTAAACTACGCCAAAAACACCGCTTGTTGTGTCTGTCTTGTCCTGCACGATGTTGGCGTAGCCGCGCTTGTTGATAATCCATTTCCAGCCGGGGAGATATGCGAGACCGATGGGTGTAGAAAGGGGACATCGCTCGCGCATTTGCTCTGAGGAGAGGTTGGAGCCGTAGGCAAAGTATAGGACGCCGGTTCGCTCGACTTTCTCGACTTCAGTGACAAGTCGCATCGTGATTCGCCGTAGTATTTCTGGGTTGGGGGACGGGATAGTAAAGTGGGCCTTCGGCCGGGGATATGGTCCGATTTATCGGGTATGTGACCCCACTCGGAGCCGGGTTATTACACGGGGATGAGTAACCTCTTTATAATCTCAGTGTGCCCACGCTATATGGTTTATCAAAGGCGGGCGCTGCTATTTAATAATTAAATGTAACACAACGTAACACTACACGTCTTTAAGTTATTTATTGAGCTCCAACATGTTTTACGGCTATCAACGCATAAGAATGGGAGTTTTATGGGCTTCTCCTCTGGATCGTGCTTTGTTACCTAGTGTCTAATGGTCCTGAATCAAATTTTTTGTTTAGTTTATGGCCGTTCGTTACCTATGTAAGGTTCATTGTTAATTGGTCATGATAAAGGACATCACAATCCACGGGCGGTCACTGCGTCTTTACGTTTGTCTAGAGCATATATCCGTGCCCTGGCACTGCCATCTTTGATGCCAAGACTGACGAACTATGAGCAAACTACCTAGTTAGGTCTCTTGTAAGTTGAGATATAGAAACTCGGCTCTATGTTTTAGCTTGGTTGAGAACTATGGTAAGGAACGCATTAACTATGTCCTAAGAAGTTTATTTGAGATGGATGTCCTATAGTCATACTGTCGAAGTTCCTCCCGCCCCACTCAATGCGTACGTAGTCCCGTGTGGCGTTACCATTATAGAAGACCGTAAATCGCTTCCGTAGTCTATTTTCGCTTTAACGAGACCACCACTGTACATTACGGGAAGGCGGGTTTACTGGTCTCATTGTGGGTGTAGACTATACGAAGCCTGTATGCATGTTACCTGCCTTGGTGAGTTAGGTTAATTGCAGGTCTGTTGTATTACCGCTATCTAGAATACCCCAAGTTATATGCCTAGCGCTTTAACAGCTAAGACACTACACAAGTTGAAAAAAGTTTTTCTTATATGTTGATCTAACTAGTGCCTAACGTGAATAAGAGAAATATGGGATTAGGTCCTCCCCGATGGGCTTACGCGTCTTTGTAGTGAGCACGTGTGGTACTATTTCAAAAACCGAAAGTGTTGGGGACTATACCCAGTCGTGGTGCTTCAGTGGTACCGATTTGCGACAGGCTCGTTTGAATACGGGATTCTGAGCAACACTGCCAAAGAAGGCCGCGTATTTCATAGAGCTAAGAGCTAAGTCCGGAAAAACTACGTCCAAACACACGTAGCATCTTCAACTTAGTTATGTTAAACCACTGGTGAATTAAGTTGTTCTGCCTTGAAGAACCCCCTTTTAGAAGCCGGTCCCTGAATCTTCTCTTAGATGCACCCTGGGTTACAATATTGAAGCTACCCGAAACTCGGGGTGGATCTATAGAATCCAAAGAGGATGAGCCTGTCGTTCAGATATCAAGGGGTATCTAGATCGACATTCTAGGACCCAACGCTGGCAAGATCCACTTTCCGAATCTGTTGGGATTGCATTCTCACTGTGAGGCGAAAACAAGACTGGATTAGTAAAACGATTTCTTCTTGGTATGGTAGGGAACGCGCGTTTGCTCCTAAGGTGGCCGGATAATTTAACACCCTCGCGTTAGCGTCGACGCAATGGGTAGCCAAGTACGTTCACTATAGGTCACTAGCCTCTTCGTGCTTATCGAACCTTTTTCTAGTTCTTCTATAGTTACTTGTATCTTGAACGGGGATTTGGATTAGTTAGAATGCTTATTATTATCGCCACCGTTGCCATCGAGATTCTTCTTTTCGATATAGTGGAATAACTAGCCTATGAGAAATCCTCAAGAAGCATACCGTAGTGAGCCCCCATGTCGTTGATTCCCCGGGAATCATGTCTCATCGGAACTCCATGGTGGCGATGGCAATGGTCGAGAGCGCGCCTATTCACGCTTCGACTATCAATCTGATAGGTTCCTCACGGAACAACGAAGTTTTTTCTTTGCTTCTTGGTCCGCCTCATGACAGGTAGTCGGTAGTTCAATCCGGAGACTTAATATGAATAGGGGCAAGTGCACGCTGCTACCCAGCACCGGTAAGAGAGGGTAGCATTGTGCCGCCATAGGTGAGAAATGGGGTTATAAGACAACGGAGGTAAAAGACCGCGTTGGGCGAAGGATACTTCATTCTCTTCCGTACAGCACTGCAGAGTCATGGAACTGGTGCAAGCTGCGGTAAGGCGTCTATCTTAATGTTTCTGTTAGTGGGTAATAGGACTAGGAGTACGCGAGCCGTCTAACTCTTAATCCGATACACCCCGCGGCACACGTAGCCGTCGAACTAACCAAGACCATACCAATGTGTATAGCATTTGGCCTCCTCGATGGATACGCCGATGTTGGTTTCGCGCTTTGAACAAGGGAAACTTCGAAGACGACCCGTTATACTTACGCGCAGTATTAGATGTCCCTTTTTTCGCACTGGTAATCTCATGAAGCGCAAATGTGCCGATGCACTTTCCAAGATTTATACGACTTTACCGGGAACTTGCGGCGTCGCTTGAGATGATGCATCAGTAGACTTCGAAGAAGACCAGCACGAATTGTTCATCGGGATACGGTACCAGCGAAAAAAAGGCCAAGTCTGGGCAGAGTTACTTAGGAGGGATTCAATTTTCCTTGTTACAGGGTAGGTTCTCCGAATGAAGCTACCTGTAGCACCCAACTTTCAACATCATTTTGTTCCAATAGCTTCTATTGCACCCGGGCACTCGCGCTTGGGTTTCCAATTGACGAACTCCCCACTGCGAAACTATATAGCTACTAATGTCTCCAGCTATCCCTGAGCCCTAACCGACCCATTCCGTACGAGATACGAATCGGCATTGGGATTTACGTTACCTATTGACGTATCCGCATACGTTGCACTGAGATAGTTCGGGGGGAGGAAATGATATGTACGAGTTTTTATCCGGCCTCCGGAGTGGCCAAAATCCCAAGTTCTAATTAAGGGCTGGTGAGTCTGGCGAATAAAGGTACACGTGTATGCGATTTGCCACTATGTCCGCATGGGTCCTACGTGAGTCCCGGTGCAGTAAGGTACTATAAGCTAGGTTTGAGGGCGCTCTATCCATGGGGCATCCTTTCTGTTGGATCATCTAGCGGAGGCCAGTGAAGGTAGATGACTAGATCTCGAGTATGTGCGGGTGCCACAAAATTCGGCAGATGGGCGCACCCCTTAGCGTACCGTGCCGGACAGCTTCGGGAGTACCGGTTACGGTGAGACCGTCCGGAATCCACCGGAATCCTACATACATACGAACTCCAAGAAAATAGTATCAGTATACCTAGATCGCGGGGGAGGCTATAATTCATCACCGACCCATTTGGGATCTCTACGTCGATATTTGCAAAGTTTGTATATATTATCTATGGCATGTCTGCTAGTGATACTGTGGGCTTTCCTACTTTTCGGGTTCGGGGCGCCTCAGCACCTTTTACGTTACTAAAGTTCTATCAACACAATAGTTAGGGATACATAAGAATGAGGAAGGTAGAGGTTTAGGTGGTACAGGAGCTCTCTGGGAGGTAAAAGTGTTAGCGCAAGCAGGGCTTGGTGCACCGTTGCACTCGGGGGCGTAGCTATGATACTCTGATTTTAAATCTGTTGCGTAGTCTCGATTTCATACTTGTCGCGATGGTTTCCCACGCAGTTGACCGAAGAGTCCCTCGGCTTTGGGACCAGAAAATATAAACGGCATGATCGATGGAAGTAAGTGATGATTCATTGATCACTTCTTCCATTTCCTCTCTATAATAACCATAGCAAAAGGAATCATCTTGACTACAATCTGCGGTCCTATGCGTGCCTATCGGAAGACTGCGCCGAGCCGCCGCGACTGTTCGCTTTACTTGGGGACTGGGTGGCCCATATGGCGGGAAACCACACGCAAGACGACGGGATCCGCCAAGTTCACACATTATTTGGGTGGTGCTGTCGAATAAACCATGACCCCCAGTGGTTCGAGGATGGGGCTGCCATCGAGGAGCATATCGAACAAGAACATCCAAAGCGTGGTAAAGGCCCACAGCATGTCTACAAGTTTCATTGTGAGAAGAGAAAACGAAGACTGGAACACGTATACCCCATCTACAATCCAATTCCGGACGATACAGCGGTTGAAATACAATCTCATAGCCACGAACTGCGCACCGCATCCATAGAACGTGTGACTACTTTGATAAAATGGCGATTTGCATTACTACAACACATTGCTGGACATCTGAACGTCTTACCGAGGGGCGGGATGCAAACGTACGTACAGATACTGATACAGACACTGACGAGAACAAGTGAGGTTTGCCAAATAGGCGCCACCAAGGCCCCCATATCCGAATGACAGATTTCTTGAGGACAGGATCATGAGTGGAAAGGAAACGCTGGTGGCTTTCGATACTTTTAAATAACGTGGCTCCAAGCATGAAATCCGTTCAGAGCGTTCGTGAAATAAGATAGACTTCAAGAAGCCGAAGAATTTCATCGCGAGTACCGAAGTGGATATAAGGATGGTTTTGGAGATGAAACCCTGGGTGAGATTCATCGGCATACTCTTCGGTTTCGTTGTGCCTGATTGCGTTATTCGTCTCGCACAAGACTTTGGTAATAAATTCAATTATAAATTAATCGCCACTTATGCTCGCCCATACAATCAACCGTGCATTCTACATACCAGTCTACACGATCAACCGAGCCAACCACCTCGCACTAGAATTACTTAATTCCAGCCCCGTGAATATCGCCCAGCTCGACCTCCTGAATATTCCTAGGTGGGAAGCCAGCAAACTTGCCGTGTTGCCCGAGTTTCTCCTCTGTAATCCACCGACGCACCCAAATAACGCCCTTGACAATAACAAAAATCACAAGCGTAGCCGCACCGATCCCAAAGATATACGCGGCCACCAGAGACCCAGTTTCCCCCGGGTCGAGAAAGGGGTAAACGTAGAAACCCTTGGTAGCTTTCGTTAGGTACGCCAGAGCTAGATACAATGCCATGAGGATGATAAGCCATAGCGCGTGTATCCAGGGCTGGGGCTCCACACGCGTGAAGAAGATCTCGAAGAGTGCGAAGAGGCTATTAAGCGCGTGCTGGCTGACGTTGGACCAGGCGCCGTAGACGGTGGGAAACCAAGCGGACCCGTAGCTATATAGCACACCCCAGTACACGATAGTGACTAAGAAGGGGAAGGTAGTTACGGTGCTGTAGAAGAGCGCATGCAGAGCCTTCAATGGTCGCGGGAAACGATCCAAAAGAGGCAGAGAGTACCGCGCGTAGGTGAATGTGTGGATGGATGCTACGAGCGTATAAAAGGCGATGCCCCAGTACGTGAGAACGGTAAAAAAGGAGAACTCGGCGCGCGAGGCCTCACACCCGCCTTGATCGGCGTTGGCGCATTGGTAGCCGATGTTGAAGAGCAACGTTGTGAAAGCATAGAGAGACTGTGGATCATTAGTGCTCGTTCACGTAACCCCTAGAGATTTAAGTAGAGCCGGATGGGATGTATAACATATCGCGAGAATAAATATAAAGTTGGCATAAACGAGTACCACCATCGCACAGTCGTGAGTATAAGCTCGGACATACGTCACAACATGCAACCCTATAAACCCGCGGCGGCGGCACCGCATGTCCGTACACGGTATGTATCGGCAGAGAGTTGTGACGGTGGCGCGTTTCGAGAGCTTAACCCCGAACACATAAATACACACGATAATTCACAAATGGCACAGAAACCAAACTCACCATCAACGCCCGCAGCGCAAACAAAGCATACGGTGGCAGCAACCACGACGTCTCGAAGCGGTGCTCCGGATCCCAGCCCCCCGTGCCGAACTTAAAGGCGCTCAGCGGGTCGCTCGAGACCGCGACCGAGAACATGATTCGCGACGATACGATCGACGCATATATATATACGGAACGAGTAAGTAAACTAATGTACGCAACACGCAATAATGCAAAATACGATCAATCTAACAAAAGCTTGGATCTTGGGGGAAAAAAAAAAGTAAAAAAAAAGTAAAACCAAGAAAAAACAAGAAAAAAAAAACCACGGCCCGAGTGTCGAAATCGAACGACGTTAGGTATATACGCCAAGCTGAATATCGTAAACATACGTGTACAAATGAAGAGAGAAAGACGAAGGAAGTAAGTGAGGCTCGGCTACCCAAGCGCCCCCTTCGCCGCGCGTAAGCGAAAATGCACCCTCATAGCTTCCCCGTTTCCCAGAATAGGCGGAGCGTCCGGGAGGGAAGTTACGCTAACGAAAGCATACGAAGCGTCCGAGATTTAGTGGGGAGGGGGGAGCAAGAGCAGAGCAGGGTTTTTGAGTATGGCTTCATTTGGTACAGCAATAGCGAATAACGACCTGATATTGGTCATTCTCGTTGTATACTAGTACCTATATACCAAATCATCTCGACTCGTTACACCCAAATAGTCGTACTAAACTAGCGAAAATGCAATTAATTAGGGTAGACCCGCGGAAATAAAATCATAATCATATATCGAGAGGCAAAAAAAAAAGAAAAAAAAAAAAGCAATCGAACCAACTTACTCACAAGTTGCACCACATCCTCTCACCAAAGACAACATTTGCCATCAAACGGGCAGCAATGCAAGAACAAGTATAAAGTAAACGAGAACTGGAAAGGTGCTTTTTTTTATAACTACGATTACTTTCGATAGCAAGATTGAAAAAAAAAAAAAAAAAAAAAAACCAGCAAAGGCTATCCGTATTCCGTCCCCTCCAAACTCCGTGCGTCCGAAATGCATTCGCTATGCCATTACCGAATAAATAAAAATAATTGCCACCCCATATCATACACCTGCTCGTATATACAACTACATAATAACGCCGACGTACGATGTTGCGCCGAAATGACGCGGGTAGTCTCCCTCCCGAGAAAGGATATCTCCTCGAGGTGACGTTTTTTCAGGCCGTATCCCTGCATTGACACATCCAACTTCAATCTTGTCCGCCGTTTGACTGTGACTGGAGTCGGTGAATAATGTCGCGCCCTACCTCGTCTTATCTCGAATAAACGAGGGCGTGATATGTGGTATCATATATGCCAATTATCTAGGAGCAGCATAAAGCATACCGCATATGGCTATTCATTCGTAGATTTGTCTGAGCGCGCCCAGTCGCCGACGGCGGGTGAGTATAGTCCGGCAGTATTATTCGTCGCGCTTGTCATTCAGCATGAACTGCGGCATTTCCTGTTTTAAGCTCCCTTTGGTGCCTGTCGATCAGATCGTAGATCAATCGATGGCCGCTCATTAGCCTCTGGGGGCCCCATCGAAAAATCTCCACGTCGACGATCCCCCGAGCCGGAGAATAACAATTAAGGTTTCTGCAACGCCGCTGCGTTCCCCCCCGATTGGGTTATCGACGACGCCCATAATCCGGTACACGCTTGCCATCCAAGTATTTAGGGCTTCGAGTTTCGTAATAAGGATTAGGAGCCTGCTGCGCTCTCCTCGCTTCGAATTCGGCACGCTCTTCGTCGTCGAGCGAGAATGCCTTCTTCAACCATCCGAATGCGCTTCGCTTCTTCTTTACTGCCTTTTGGGTTTCCGGGTTGAGTGTTGTCACATTGCTCAGCATGCTCATCCCCATGGCCGAAGGCTGATTTCGCAAGTGGCCCGCGTGAACGTTTGTACCAGCTGTCCATGGCCTCTGCTGCAGAGGAGAGTGAGGACTTGCCCGTACTGGAAAGTAGTGTTGTCTCTCTGAGCGCGGAGAAGGTAGCGCCGTGGTTGGGAAAACCGGTGGCGGCATCATATCTCCGTATTCGGTCATTGAACGCACCGGCTGTCGCGCCTCGCTATCGGAGCCGTAAGCAGAATCTGGACCTTGGTAGGCGCGTGACGATAGGTAGCTGGGGGATTGGTACTGCGCATCTAAGAACATAGGTCTTTGGAGCTCGGGCGTGTTGCGAGAAGGAACCTGGATAGCTTCGGGCAGGCTGCTTCCTTTTAGAGACAACCTCTGCCGTAGAGATGTTCTCTTTGGTTGCTCCTCCGGCATCGCGATCGGGGGGTCATGTATCGGAGGGTCTTCATCTATTAACGGGTCCTCGGGCGGAAGGTCCTCAATCGGGAGGTCGTCGTCGATTTGGAGGTCTTCGATAGGAAGCGGAAGTTCTTCGAACGATGACGCATCTTGGATTCTTGGTGAAGGAATTGGCGCGGGCGGTTGCGGAGTATACGTCCGCGGCTGCAAGATGTAGAGGCCTTCATCCACTGGCGGCTCTTCCTTCTTTTCCTCCTTGTTCTCCTCGGTGGGTTCCAGGCCCTCCTCGATGGCTATAGCCATTCTCGGGACAGAGTCCGCCTCCAACTCCACCGGAGACATTGGCTCTATCGGGGCGTTATACTGAACTATCATGAGGGTCTCCCTGGTCCCGGTCGAACCCGCTACTGATCTCTGAGATGTGCTCTTGGAAAGCTCGAATTTTGTTTGCCACCTATCAGCCGATCGCATCGACGAATTTCGCGAATTGTTCTTGGGCAAAGGCTGGTCCGTAGGGCTGGAGAACGGGACGACGCTCGCCTGTTAAAAGGTTAGCATATTCGAAGACTGCTGGGCAATGGGATATCCTACCCTTGTTCTACGGCTGACCTCGCCCGCGCGATAATTCATCTCTGCTACGATCTGATCGAGCCTATTGAGCAGAGCACGCAGGTTTGACGTTGTGCGTTGCAATTCAAGGAAGGCCTTGTACCAACCCCGGGCGTTCCCCCCCATAGCATCAAAAATCTCCCCGACCTCTGGGCGCTGCTGCTGCCATGCTCCATCCCGCTGATTGCCGAGATATGTTGCAAATTCTTTCGTGGCGCCCAAACCCTCGTTGATATCCCCAACTATCGCCTCGAGGGAAGTGGTCGTGCGGGAAATGATATGTTCAATCTTCTCGTTCCCAGTTACTATCTGCAAACGAAAATTCCGATCCTCCAGCATGTGTTCGAAAGTTTCGATATTCTGCATCGGTAGCTTCAGGTGATCGATGCGTTCCCGAATATCGTGAATCCCTAGGTTGACGTCTTCCAATATCGTCTCCAGAAATTCGTCCACCTCATCGATATGACCTTGAAGAATATTAACCACCTGCTCATTGCTGTTCGCTATCCCACCGAGCAGGAGGTACACGCCGAACGAGATCTGAGCCATGAGCTTCCATAGCTCGTGGTATTTCTGGCCTGGTCGATATCGCCATAGCTCGCTATGCAACCCGTCTCCTTTGGCCCCATCTAGTAAGTAGTTTCGACGTTCCCTCGCGGAGGCGAATCTAAGTTTTGGCTTCGAAAGGGCGGGACTATTAGTGGCTTCGATCAGGGACTCGGAGAAAGCTGGCTGCATGGCGGGTATCGGGTGCGTTGGGATATTGGCTGCTGCATCTTTGGTTTTTTGACGCATGGCCTCGTCACGATCTCTGGACGCGGCTCTCGCGCTTGATTTAGGAGGAATTGGGAGCAGGTCGTCGTCCTCGGAATCTGAAAGAAGAACAGAGCGATCCTCGTCATGGTGAAGAGACAACGGCAGGGCCATTTTGTAGATCCAGAACCATGCCCCCTCCCCTCTCCTCGAATATTGACCAGGCTGTCCGGTAGCACGACCAATTAATCAATTCTTTTGGGGGCAGAATGGTTAAGGATATAAGTAGACAATACGGATTCGACCCCGACACTTGAAAGGTCTTGTGCAACCGAGTCTCACCTAAGGAAAATCGGGACGACGCAAGATGATACCACTGGACTACTAGAGATAAGACAATCGTACTGTAGGGATCCGAAAAATTAATTGGAATAGTTACAAGCTCGGAGAATTCGTGGGGGATTAGATGTTGTCGAGAAAAGCAATCTAGGTTGTCAGCGAGAAGGTTACGCCGCGGGGTACCAAAGAGTATTCGAGCCGAGTTCAAAGAGGATTACGAGGACTTGGCATTGTTGGATATCTAAAGGGCGAAACAAAGAGAGAGAGAGGTTCGGCGAATTAAGAATTATCACTACGATTCCCTCGCACCAAAGAGAGCGATAACGACGTGCTAGTTAATTGGTGTTCGTATCCCAAGTTAACGATGGAAAAGAAATGTGCGGGAGAGAGATGAGAGATATCTGAGATGAGAAGTCGAGGTAGAAGAGTTTATGGGAGACCGTTATGGGAGACCGAGAGACGACCGAAAAAGAAAGGGAAAGGAATTAACAGATGATGATTCCCTGCGATTTATTAGGTGTCGCCGTTAAAGGAGAGAGAAGATCGCGAATTGAAGCATCTTATTAACCCAAGTAGTAGGGGAGAGCCCGCTAAAGAGGGAAAATAAATAAAATAAAACGAGCTGAGGAGAGAGTAGGAAGCTCTTCGACGAAGATTTCCACTTGAGAGTAACCAAAAAAAAAAAAGGACCTAACCGACCTAAAAGACCTAAATAACCCCAGCCTAAGCCCCAATATAGCGAGGTCGGTGTTGCAAGTTGTGTCTCGCCTAGGCTTGTACAATACAGGAGGGTACTTTGCGGGCGGCACCAAGTAACATATTGTACAGTACCAGGCATGTCAACCCTACTAAATTGAATGCTAACAACGCCAGCAGTGCCAATCGCCATTCGGTGGAATTCGCTCCAAATTCGACAAGAGCTAATTGAAGCGGGCGGTCCAGGGGTCTAGGGCCACTATTTAAATGGGCCCTGCCAGCCTACCTAGCTACAAGTGGCTACCAAGCCCTAGTTTTGCCGCTAGAACTGCGAACAGGTGCTCTAGAGCTAGACCTACTAGGTTAGGGGTAGAAGCGAGGAGAGAGCAAGCTCTAACTTTTACATAACGCGCCTGTCACCCACTAACCCTCCACCTTCCCTCCAAATTCCCTTATCGGGCAACAAAAACTCCCCTTAAGAGGGTCATAACCGTCTTAGCCGCGTCTTAGCCGCTTAGAACGGCTCAGAGATGAATGGGAAAAATTTAGAAGAATAGCTGCAAACCTAAAACCATAACCAAACCCCCCCCAAAAAGGACCAGTCTATCGAAATCGAAATCGCAATCGCAATCGATCTTCGCATCGCAGATCCAAACAATTTCAACCTATCGGGCTATCAACCTATGTCAGGGGGATTTCAATCGATTAAACGACGACGTAGTAAGTGTATGAAGTTTTTCTCAAATCCTTTTGCGCAGTACATAATAGCCGGCCGGCCGGCAACATTGCAGCCCTCCATGCGTCACGGCGTACCCGAATAAATTGAGCTCATAATATCAAACGCGAATAAGATGTAGAGTACGGACGTGTAGGGTAACATGGAAAACATTTTACGAATTACAATATCAACTATCAAGAGGTGCCTGACCGAAAGAGCCGAGTAACGACCGTATGCCAGAGAGAGAAAGATGCCCCTTATCAACCTATGGCTATATGTGGCTATCTTATTTATTGCAGTCTCTCTTGGAACCCGGCCATTGGACTGTAATTTCTCACTTGTTATACCGGCTCGGTTGGTATCCGGCTTGGGGAATCAAACAAGTCGAAATTAATATATGATAAAAAAAGATAATAATATCGTCTTTAAGCGCTACCGACATCTTTCTCCACGTCTTTACTCGCTTTGCATTTTTTTTTATTTTTTTTATTTTTTTTTTGGATACGAATTATTCGGACAAATTCCGAGCTCGAGCCAACACACCAACCGAGCCGAGATCATCGCGTTCAAATGTCTCCACGTTTAAAGCGGCTAACCTAGGTCTGTGGTTCCCCCTGGGTTTAGCCTGGCTCGTGCAACGTACCTGGAGATCCCTCCTTACCGCTTTAAGCTTGGCTTCACGCCGTGTTTTCTATGGTAACCCCATAGTTTTCTATCAATCTTTTCTTTTCCCCCCCAAGCATGTCATCTGTCTGTATTAAAAAGGAAGGTATTATTCGACCAGTAATCGTCTTCAGCATCTAAAAGTCTACTTTGCAAAACTCCATCCAACAGTAGGAAATATACATAATATAAAAACTAATATAAAAAGGGACCCAAACAAGGAGAATGTAATCGCGACAGTGTCAGTTTCAGGTAGCACGCACCAGTGCTAAAACGTGCCGGCGGTCTCATCAGGAGCTTCTAAGGGCCCGCGCGAAATCGACGCTTTGGCATAAAATGACGCTTAAGATCCCGAAGAGGCTTCCAATCTGATTTCTTAGGGACTCGAGCAAGCCAGTAGAGGAATAGAGCAGCAACAACGTTAAAAACGATGTAGGCCCAAATTAACCCTAAATTGCGCCATCTGTCACCATAGAACGAGTCGACAGATGCGAGAAAAGTATTGGTATTTGCCAAACTGCAGAAATTGCAATCCGAGGTGGCTTCGGGGTTGTATACGGCGCCGAAAGCCACTTGGTTATATGGGTCAGTATATTGGCCGCAGGTCTGTCCCTCGGGCGGTTGGAAGTGCAAAAGTTCGAGTGCGCTGCAGCGAACTTCATGATTTGCAACGCCAACAGCGAGCATAGCACCGATAATGTACGTGAACGGTGAAACTCGATACATGAAGATCCAGAATCCGGGAAGGGAGCTTCGAGGGACCATCACGCTATTGGCCAAGTTAGCAGCGAAATAATCGATACACCAAAGGGCTAGGTAGGTTGCTTACCCAGAAAATATCAAAGACATGGCAAACAAAAGGAGGCCAAGGACAGCTCCCACTTCGGCCGTTTCTACGCCAGCGATGACCATATCCGCGAACGTAGACTCGAAGACCAAGACCGTCCAGAGAAGGAAAAACATGAGTCCGCCGCGCTCGGCAACAGAATTTGTCGGTATGGCATTCTCATTCATTCCGACGAGGTAGTAAAAAGGCACGAAGATGAGTAATGAGGCCAATGTGTTCCAGGGCAACTCTACGACCATATTGGCGAGGAAAAAGGTATACCACGAGTACGCGCGGGACGATCGTTCCCGTGCTTCGTATTGCTGTCGCTGGAGGATAAATTGCGGCATGGTCTGGTAGACAAGAAACGCGAAGATGACCAGTAGCATGAATATCGCGAACATCTGGTTCTGAAGGCCGGACATCGTCAGCTCGGAGCTAAAGAAGGACACTCCGATGAAAAGAGACTGATACATGATTAACGGGGAAGCCGACGATCGGGGGGGGTTTATCGTTACTTACAGTGCCGCCACAGAGTATCAACTTGGCATAGATGTACGACGGAGTGCGCCAGTATTGCTCGAACACTCTTTTGGCGCACAGGAGGAATTGATAGTGAAACGGGGTCGCGTAGAACGACGTGGACATCGTGTCGTTGTCTTCTTCTTCGTGGGCGTGTTCTACGCCCGGTAGCCCTAATTCCATTACCCTGAGTTCCTTTCGTATCGCCTCGTACTCTTTGCTACTACGCCATACTTGATGCCAGTTCTGCTCGGCGTGAGCACCAGGCGCAGCTCCTATAGCACGCAACATCCACTCGGCGGGGTTTTCGTCTACACCGCAGGGGGTAGCACCATGACGTTCAAAGTACCCGGTAAGCGTCTTGGAGTTTTGACCGATATCTCCAAAGTACACCGTCTTTCCTCCGAAGCTTAAGAGCAATAATCGGTCAAATTGCTGGAATAGCATCGCAGAGGGTTGGTGGATGGTGCACAGGATTGCCTGGCCGTTATCAGAGAGCTTTCGCAAGAGGCTTGTGATCGACCATGCCGTCTGGCTATCTAATCCGGATGTGGGTTCGTCGAAGAAAATGAGCAGGTCCGGCTTCGCAGCAAGCTCGACTCCTATAGTTAGACGCTTACGTTGTTCGACGTTCAAACCTGCGAGCCGGGTTAGTCGCCCAATTCTTTTAGGACCGGGCTTCTAGGCTTACCTTCACCAGGCACTCCAATTATTGCGTCGGCATACGCCTCCATGTCCAATAGCTTAATGACATCTTCCACGTAAGCATACTTCTCTTCTATCGGGACGGTGTACGGCTGTCGAAGTACCGCACTAAACCGCAATGCTTCTCTGATAGTCGCCGTTTCGAGGTGGATGTCTTGCTGTTGAACATAACCGGTTTGTCTTTGAAAAGCATTTCCTCGAGGAATTCCGTTGACTAGGATATCGCCGTTGACTACACCCATGGTGACGCGGTCGGCTAATACGTCAAGAAGAGTAGTCTTTCCTGCTCCAGTCGCGCCCTATTTGCATGTTAATTATCATTTTAGTTTTGGATGCAACGGGGTGTCGTACCATTAGAGCCGTTAAGGTGCCAGGCTTGATCCATCCGTCGACATGGTCCAAAATTCGTCTATGTTGGCCCTTGATCGATATATCGTAACATACATCGACCCAGTGAAAAATCTTATGGCTACGAGCAATGGTAGTCTGTTCGGTAGAAGCGTCTGTGGTATCTTTGCCCTGTTCCTTCTCGCCTCCTCGCAAAGTATCTGATCTTTTCGTGGCGGAAATATCTATAGCTCCCGATTCTTCGTCTTGTGGCCTCTTAACATCCAGGACCGCGTAATTTCGGCGGAATACTAAGACCTCGCCCTTGGACTGGTCGAGTGAGAGGTACTCCGCTGCAAGCATGTATACAGCTCCGAAAAATACAATATAGCCAATGAGAATCCCGAAGTTTCTATCAATTAAGTTAGCAATCGGGGGTAACACTTGGGTTGGTATTAGACATACCGCCAGAGATGAGAGTGGTAGAATCCAAAGTTTCCGTTGATAAACATGTCACCACTAACAAAGTCCTGGCCTGGCAATGCACCCGCGACAGAGCACGTCCTCTCCAAGGGAGTAGCGTTCGCATAAGGAGGACCCATCGGTACAAACTGAGCACAGGGGAACTGTCGGTTCGAAAATTCATTCGCAACAAGACTCTCGTACGCATATGCTATTGGGTCAATATAATTTATCCAGCGAAGCCAACCTTGCATGCTTCTCGTGGGGAGAATGAACCCAGTATATATGACTAGGCCTAGGATGAAGATAGCAGCGGGTGTCACGGCCTGTTGTACAGTGCGAGTCGTCTGCGCAATGGTCCGAAGGATCATGGACATGGTAAATGTACATGTGAATCCGAAGAGGAGAAATATGAAGAATGAACCGGCCTCCTGCCTTAATTGGGCCATGAAATAGAGGGGAATATTGAAACAGACGGTGGACAAAAGCTTGGTTGGAAGATCGCAGATTATGGACGCCACCGCCTCTGCGAAAGGATGATATAACGCATAGCGAGACTGCTTGTCCACAATTGGTCGCTGGACATATAAAGTGAATATCTGAGGACAGTTAATAGGCCGTATTTTAATCTACCTTAGGGATAGGAGCGTTACCTCTAAGGCGCTACTCAGGGCGTTGAAAACGATAGAGAAGTAAAGAAGGACGCATCGACTGTTCATACTCTCGGCAACAGCAGGGAGTTTATAATAGATACTTCCGAGTACTAACGAGATAACTAGGTTTGCCAAGATAGTCACGACGACGAAAGCCTTATCTCCCGCGATACGCTGGAAGCCCCGAGTCATACAAAGGCGAATTTGCATCGGGATGGAAATAGTATACGGACTCCGATTTCGCCTGCGAGAAGATTAAGAAGCAATTCTTGGGGCTGTTCATAATCCGAAAGACTTACGTGAATGTAGCCTGCTGTGCCTTTCTGGATTCTTTCAGCATTTGAAGATGCTGGCCTTTGGTAGAGTACTCCTGCTCAAAGGCCTCGATCTCCCTTTGAAGCTGTGCTCTCGCCTCGCTCTGCTTCCATGCTTGCGCAAATTCGTCCGGGGTACGAGGAACCTTCCCCTCAAAACCTAGCTGAACTACACGTTCGGATGGATTCGTAAGGGATGTGAGGAAGTCGGCGGTAGTTTGACGGTCGGGGCAGTGGTATCCCATGTCGGTGAAATAGGCCTTGGCTTCGTTCTTAGGTCCAAAGAAGATCTGCCTCCCTTCGTACAATACGACGACCTTGTCGAAAACCTTTCATGGAGTGAGAAAATTGCTAATAAGAAAGATGTAGTGAAAACTTACATCGTAGGCAGACTGCGAAGCTTGATACATGGCGACGACGGCTGCGGTCTCCCCCAGCTCCGTGGAGAGTCTGAGAGTCTTGGCAAATTCGAGCGCGGTTGCGGAATCCAGCCCCCTAGTACTATTGTCCCAGCATTGAATGGCACTCTGGTTCAAGGTGACTTCAGCAATACTAACTCGTTTTCGCTCGCCACCGCTTACACCTCGGATGAAGTCGTTGCCCACCCTCGTATTTATGGTATGCGATATACCGAAAACAGCCATAACCACATCCCGCAAGTGTTGAGCGTATAACTCGCGACTAACTCCCGGCAGGCGATCCTTGGGTGTACGGGCCAATGCAGCGAATTGGAGAGTCTGGCCGACCGTCATCTGAGGGAAATGGATGTCGGTCTCGGCTTGGTAGATGACTTCCCCGCGGAAGCGACTGTGCATTAGATCATACGGTATGCCTTGATAGTTAATATGAGATTGCTCATCGAGATATAAGCCATGTACGTGCCCGGCGATGGTCTTTAACAGTGTCGATACACCACTTGTGGTTGAAATTGTCAGCTTCATATTCTCAACACTACGCAGAGGAATAGACCGAAGGTGCTTACCTGCCGGGACGCCCCAGGACTAAGAGCATCTCACCACTCTTTACTAATCCGTCAAAGTCATCTAAAATATGAACTTTCCGCTGCCTTTGTGAAATCCATTCCCGGACGATTAGGGGTGCTCGCCAAAGGACGTTGAGAAAATCCTTCTGGTAATCGGTGTCCTTGCCAAAGCCGTGCACTCCTAGATCGCGCCAGGAAACGCCAATAGGTGGTCGAGGATATTTGTCGGGTTCCTGTGCGAAGGCATGCAGAAGAGTCTTGGTCCACACTCTTGCGTCGAAATGGGGAGAATTCGGGTCGAGTTCCGGGGGAGGCTTCAGGAACGGATTTACTCCTTGAAAAGCACGAGATTGTGTGCTCTGTCGAGTGAGCCTTCTGGCAAGAGCAGCCACGCGTGTCGAGTCATTCTGTACAGATGAAGCATCGGATGAGAGGGAAGCTTGTCCCGCCGCTTCGTCGGCCATGGCTAGCTATAAGTTTCTTGATTTTAGAGCCGAGCCTGACCTGAGTCCAAAGTAACGGCGATAGACGATTACGATCTATATTAGACTAAACTTCATGAACGAAACACCACAGGCGCATAACTAACTAAGGTAAACGGGAAACATATTTAAATATAAATACAGATAAGCTTCGTAGCCGAAGCTTCATCCCTAGGATCTCCAGGTCGCCCACCAAAGACACCGAGCATAGAAGGGTTGATCCCTTCGGTAAACATCTCGGATTATGACGAAACGATGAGAACCATAATTATCATGTATCTACGTAGGCTATCTGCAAGCCCTAAGCCTTACGCATAGAAAGTAAATAATTCATGTGAAGATATCAGCCAAATAGCTCGCGAACAATTTCCGAGCCGATACGTCGCCGTGATCTGAATTGTTCGCTTCGAGAACTTCGGCAAACGCCGTAAGCTGATGACCGAAGTGGGTCTTTGGCCTTCGGGGCCGAACTTCCTGATATCGTTAGTCTCGTTCGGGCTTCAGGGGAAACGCCATCCATCTATCTTCCACGTTCCGCCTCCCGGAGTTCCCATCCTTCTCTTTATTCAAGTACTACTCTACTTACCTTTTTACGATAGATTAGATTCGCGGCCATATTCAGAAAACGGACCGGGATGGAGATTCTAAAGAGCTGCGACGCGTGCAAGGCACGAAAAGTGCGATGCAACGGTAAGTCTACCCCAATATATACACCAATAACTATCAACCAATGCCGTGACATCGCTCATCTGAGGCTCAAATTCAATATGCAGGGTACCCTGGCCCTTGCGATCACTGCGTGGTGAGTAGTCCAATCATGCTGTCGTCGGCACCGCTAGTCTTCGCTAATACCTTGCGTAGCGCCGGAAATCACAGTGCCATTTCAGCCGCAGGAAAATACCCCAAAGACGAAACGGTAAGTGGCATATGAATTATCGTAAGGGGCTTGTGTATGGGATGTATGTTTGTTTTACTAAAGTCTACAATAGTAAATAGTGTTCTCACATCTCCTGTATCGCCAAAGCTCCGACCTTCGAGCGTGGCGGTTCAGGTCGCCGAAACGGTAAAGTCCTATCCCAACATAACGTTCCCAGATAGAAATGGAGCTGACTGTCGTGTACTAAAGACTCGGCGACCGTTGCCCGAGCTTTACGTCGATCGTATATTGGCCACCGCTCGAACAGCTGGGGCCCTCGGAAACGAAAAGCCGTTTGCAGTGAAGGTACATCATTTGCAACCCCTATTGTTAAAAACTAGGTACTCTACTAAACGCCCTAGGGGATCGGACTAGTCAGCACGTTGTGACCACTCCTTCTGGATTGACAAGTCGCTAATAGTGCTCACGACAGTTGGAAATGCTAGCCTGACGTTCTTCTCCGATAATCGACTGTCGTATTTATCCTCCCGTTTGCGGAATGATAAAGTAAATCGATTAGTTCAGAGAATATCTTCGGTGATTGCTTCTCGCCTTCAGCATCACGGTAGGTATAAAGATAGCTCGACTTGATAAACACTAACTTTTGCTTGAGCGAATGTAGCGACATCGGGGTCTATGTGTAATGGAAAAGAGAGCCATAAAGATGCTCTGGGGCTTCCTGACACGACTGAGGAAAATGCTCACATCAAATGTCATTCCTCCTCCATCCCAAGTTAACGCAATCCGTCTAACCATCCAACAGTATACTTTGAGAGAATCCATCCTGTCTACCCCTTCCTCGACCAAAAGGAATTCGAGGCTATGATCCATGCTCCGTATTTCGCCGACCGTTTAGCACACAGCAAAGCACTGTACGCTCTGTATAATGCGGTTTTAGCCCTCGGATGCCAGGCTGGGAAGGGAGGAAAGTTCGAACCGGGTAAGGGGAGAGCCTGGCAGTACATGACGAGGGCGCTTGCTGTCCTTCCAGACCTCTTTTCGCTTCCGGATTCTCTAGATGTTCTCCAAGCGATGACTGCCTTGACAATATATTCCCTCAGGTACGTAACGCGGTTCATATCACTGGTCGTTCAGAACTTGATACTGAATCCATAGCGTACAGTATTTCGTGCATAGCAATAGAGCATTTTATACTATCCGAAGCCGCTAGAAGAGCGCAGAATCTCGGACGCGCCAATCTAAGGGGTAAAGCGAGAGTCGCGTATCATAGGGCGTTTTGGCTGCTCTATACCATTGAGAAGATCATCAACTTTCACTTTGGAAGAAATTCCGTACGTCAATTCCACGCCATCTCATTCTTCGCTTAGGCTTAAGATTGCGTATTTCTAACGGGTAAATTGTCGTAGATATTTGTCGATCATGATATTGTAATTCCAATCCCGCCCGTACCAGATTCAATCGTAGGGGAACTCGACTGGTTTCTCACGACGGCGAGGTACGCGCGTCTGCTTTCGAAAGCCATGACGTCCCTGTTCTCAATTGCCGGCACAGAGAACCCGAAAACGTACTATCTAGCGATAATTGATCAATGCGAGGCTGAGCTTGAGGAATGGCGAGGGTCAATACCGATTGATACTCGACCAAGCGAGCCATATCAGTCCCACGCGTTGCAAGGCGGATTAAATCGGGCGACCGCAGTTGGAGTTCATCTACTCTATAATAGTTTCAAATTGAGTCTCTGCCGAGCAACTTTGTATCTGGCTGCGAATACTAGCCATGTCGTAAGTCAGGCTCGCCAGGCCGAGAGCACGAGAAATATGATGGAGACGTCGCGATCTATATTGGAGTTGACAGCTTTCATCGATGTTGAGCCGAATACATCACTCTGGTAAGTTTAGTAATCTTCATATTATTTCTGCTTATTTTCGCCCTTTCTAACTTGTTGGTAATAGGATACTAGCCGGTATCCCGATCGTGGCTCTGTTCGTTCTATTCGATCTGGTAGTCACAAACCCCAAACACGCCGAAACGGCAACAAATCTCGCTCTTCTTGATATGGCTGGTGGCCACTTTAGTAGACTTGAGTATGCGAGCGGTGGTAGCTTACCGGGCTCGTTAATTGGCGAGTTTGCACATATCGCACGCGAATACGTGAATACCATAAAGAGGGAGAGTACATTAAATCATACTATAGACAAACAACCACCCGCATTGACGAGATCACCAACCGAAACGTCAAGGTCTCTTAGTAAACCCGGACGACCACCTCGTGAGAATAGCATCTCTCACGTGCTAGATCCATCTCCAGACGTCGAGCCAACGCAGGTAAATACAAATCTTTATTCGACGACTGGAAGAAAACTGCTATTGACGATAAGCAGGTTCCAGAAGATCACCTTTTCGATAATGATGCCCCGTTACCCCTTAACGATGCTTTATTCTTTCCTATAAATGATAGGCTCTTCGAGATAGATGGTGAAGTCCCTCTTGGCACGGACATCATGGATCTTTTCAACTCGGCTATGCCAGGCATAGATCCGTACTATAACCCGATGATAGGTGGCGAACATCAAAATTAGGGCAGTCTATTTTCTTATACAGTGATCTATAACTCTTCTCTATTCTTGTTTGTAAATGCGTACCAGAGTAAGAAAAATCACAGTTTGGTCGGGCAAATCATGGTATTCTGGGAACAATGAAGGTTATTATAGCACCTAGTACAAAAGGCAAGAGACATGTAAAGCGCCACTTTGAATAATATTGCGAGTTCTTCTCGGCCACGTCACAAGGTCGGGACGATACATAACAATCAACAAGTTCGACAAGCACTTAGCTAGGGAGGAAACGAGGACATGCAGCTGAATTCGACGGTGTTAACTTATAACCTCATCGGATTGGCCCCAAGTCCAAAAAGAGGAAATCAGCCCCGTTGATACCAGCTCTAGACGAAGAGTCAAGTTTCCTACTGCAGGAGAGATACTACCTATACGTCGAAACTGCTGGACCAGTTCTTTCTTACTGAGCTAGCAAAGCGCGTTCCTCCCACCGTGGCAATCATAAATGCACCCAACCCGGGCTTGTGTAAATCGGGTCTCTTTAGGGGGTTCGACGGCAGCTTCAGCGGGTTTCTCCTTGGCATTTTCCAGAGCATTTTTGCCCGTACCGCTTCCGTCGGAGCGCGAGGGCTCACCGACGCAGCTGTTGAGCACAGTCAGGAGTCATATGGGCAGTATCTAGAGGATGGCAAATTACAACCGTAAGTTATACATAAGTCCTTGGGCCGTGGATCGTCATTTTCAAATACTAATATCAAACAGATTGGCACCTGGGTATAGTACACAAGCCCGAAGGTATCAAGATGGCAGAACAGTTATGGAAAGAGACAATGGAAGAACTAGTATTTTCTGATCTAGAAAATACAATCAAGAGCTTGGGTACCAAGTAATTAATTACGTGATTTGAGTACATATAGCGTGGATATATTTCATAGACGGTCGAATATAATGTGTTTATATATACATAATTGTGGGACTATACTCCTTTTCTTGAGTAGTCTCCACTTAATCCCTAACAAAAATGCTCACTTGGAAGACTTGAACATTATACCTCAGAATCTGATAGTGACTTTAGGATGATATAACACCTTAAGCAGTAGTCAAAGATAGTGCTGCCTTGGAACTAATATTATAAAGGCTGTTTCCTGAAATTCAAAACTATAAACTGGGTGGTTAGTTATAGCATCGTCCAAGTCTTGGTCAATATGGAGCACTACAGCTTCTTTACGCATCTATTCATCCAAAGATTGTAGTTCTAAGCATCTCCAAGTATAGAATCCAATACCTACCTAGGCACTTATCTCTAGAATAACGCAAAACAACAAAGAACTATTCAATTACAGTAATCACGCGTACTTTCGCTTGGTGACTTCAAGTAACCATTCTATGCCATAGAGCTTTGAAGATATAGCGAGCTTGAATATCCTCACGTCTCAAACCATTAGTCGATCCAAGTCCATTCACCAGACAACATCCGCACTGACGTCGCCGTCATAAAATACTAAATTGTAACATTCGAGTGCGTATAATGCCAATAATGTTCCGCGTATAGGATCGAATTTGGTTTCATTACATCGGAACTCTGCTAGTGAATCCTAAAACATATAAGACTATCGTCTAATTTGTGCCTTTTCCCTCCACTCTTATTATAATCTAGATCAATATGTCGTCCCCTAATGAACTCTCTCCTTTTCTGACCTCTCCTATAACTCCTGTCAAGCGCCAAAGGAAGTACCATGTCCTTAGTTTCTCGATGATGCTGATAATGGGCAGTCGTTACTTTCACAAGTCTCTTTCATCTCTAATCTTCTAGTGACCCTATCCGTTATATACGCACATCATCTACCGTAGTCCAACGCCTAATACGCTCACCATAGATATAAACCATGCCAGTGGAATGTTGCAATGTACTTGTAGGGCACCCCGTAATCAAAGGCCCAGTACATACGAAGTCCCCCAGCCACCCTTGCCCTGATATTCCCGTCCTCCAAGCCAAAGGATCGTGAAGAATGCTGCCGCCGAGACACTTAACCATCCCGCTTTGCGTACATCGTCAATGTACCTCCTGCAACTTCCATCATTATGAATTATTACCCACGTCTCTAGCCCTTATCCTTTCCTTCCTCGTTTCAGAAAACTTTTTTCCCTTCCCCACGATAGTTATTCATCTTCTTTTTCGAAACCAACCTTGCAACTTATCTGCACTCTTTCTCCTCCAAGCTTCACAGTTGGTTCCTGTGCGTACGCTGAGTGCTTAATATTTTCCCCAGGTTTCTTGCAAAGTTTCGTTTCAACTTGGTTTCCGGCTTTTTCTTTTAATATTTGCAGCCATCAGCCGTATAGTGTTCCTTCGTTGCAGATTCTCACGCTTCGACAACACACTATAGCCATTTTCTATTCTCTTTTGAAAACAGACATCTTGCCTAAGAACTCATCTTGTTGAATTTCAGCGAAGTTTACTTCGTTGTCTTTACGAGTTTATAAGATGGCCCCAAATGAGAAAGTGGTGGAGATTTTGGGCGGCGTTGCTGAAGAAATATCGCACTTTATTGTAGAAGCTCTTGAAAAAATCGAAACCTCCAATAATCAGACGGAGCAGGAGATTGATACCTTTTTCATGAGGCTCATTAACCTATGTATTGGCGAACTATACGGCATCCTCCGTGTCCGAGGCGATGCGATTAAAGATGCTCTGAGGTCTGCCGCTGAAGCTAAGGCTCAGTCTGAGCCCGAACAGGACGATGAACCTGCGCGTCCTTTCAAGGGTAAGTTAGCCTATATCTCTATACCAACCAACAATCGGTAACTCTTACTAACATTATACCCTCCAGTCCCTCGCTTGGGCGATCCTGAGAGTCCCGATGTCGATCCCCAGTCGGCTGGCACCTCGTCCAGCGGTGTCAGTGCTGACCGTGGCCTTAGTCTCGGACGTAAGTTAATCTAAATCTCTATATTAACTAGCCATTGATAACTTTTACTAACATCATTCACCCTAGATGGCTTTGGTAGTCACGCTGGTTATGGCCACGACGGCCCGTCCCAGCTTCAGGCCCAGCCTCCTTCCCCCCCTCCCGCCGGAAATCTCCCCGCCGCCGTCGCCGACAACACCCCCGACAGCGCCCCCGCCGATCCCTTCATTGTCCCCGACAATGCCGAAGTGATCATCATCCAAGATGACGACGACGACGACGGCGGCGATGCTGACCACGCCGGCCCCCTCAGCGGCAACGACGATAATCTATTTATCGACGACGCCGGTGTCGATCCCCACGGGCTCGACAGCGATGGGGACTACGAGGAGGTGGAGGAGGATCAAGAGGGAGAGGAAGCCCAGGCAGCCGCCGAAGCTGGCTCCCAGCCTTCCTCCGTGGCTCGCACCCAAGCCTCCGATGCCGTCTTCGCTCAGTCGCTATCGCGACGCCTCAACCATCCCCGTCGCTCGTTCCCGCGAGTAGACTACGATGTAAAGGGGTACTACAGAAAGCGAGGTTTCGATGATATCCTTTGAACTAACTACGACCGGCATTTGAGAGTCTGGAAATGTTTGCCTACAGGAACGAAACGGCCCGAAAGAACTGCGGCATGCACACGACAAAGTTGTGACGGATAAGGGATATGTGGTTTTCCGGTCTGGCAGTTAGTATTTCGATAGGAAGGGAAGTTTGTGGTTGTGTTTTTGTTGAGGCTACGGGCAGTTGTTTCTATTTTACGTGGAAACTTTATTGAAGCCAAGGGTTTGCGTCGAGTTCGAATGGCACTGAATCGAATTTCGATGTTACTTGCTTATGGTCTTGCTCTTTTGTTGTAACATGTATGAACGCCTATGGCACTACGTCTCTATTCACATTATACGTCACGCCTAACTTCTATATATGCTTCGTGTTAGGTACAGCTAAAACCTGATGGGTCAGGAGCCAAAGCCCTAAGGTCTCAATACGTATCAATGCTTATCTGCGTCTATTCACCTATTCCGTAACTCCTAACCCGACTGAAGAAAAAGGGCTTCCCACTCTTGAGCGGGAACTCCGACCAGTCATCTGTCTGTCTATTGTAACTCCAGAACCCCTTCCACGTTAACCTATTGTTGGTGTTCCTGTTAACGGCTGCGGCTTTGCCCGAACCTCGGAACGTCAAATCCAGACGGTATATGTATTTCCCTACACCTTCCGTCTCGATGTACAAATCGCCTTCCGCGTCGGCTAGATCCACTCCCCCGCCAACGCTGCTTGCGTTGTCGTCATTTTTATCCGCCGCCGAAGATAAGCGCCAGCGGCCTTTCAGAGCAGATCCCATAACGGCGGAGGGTAAATAATGTGGCCCAGAACCGCCGCGATGTAGAGCTACGTTGTCACGCGTCAAGTGGTGTACGACGTGGGCAGGCTCATCCGTGGTTAGTAAGCTGATGACGGTGCCATCGCGGAATAGTCGTAGATATCGGTAATAGGTCACAATGTGGACGGGGCTATTCCACGTAACCTGGTGCGCCGACGCCTGACCCGGACGGATATAGTTCACGGTGCTGATGTAACACCCGTTGAACCGCACTCGCGGACGCCGTCGGAACATTGTCTGCCAAGACGATGCGTAGAGACCGCGGAGGAGCAAATTGGTCGTTGCCCGACTCTCCTCTTGTCGCCGACGTTCCAAGTCCTCTAGAGTGAAGATATCGTCGGAATCAGCGATTTCTTGTGCTATATCTAGAGGCTCCCAGCTGATGCCCTTTTGCCAGTGGTAATGCATCCCGCCGAAACCGAATTCGCGACCCAAGCAGACCCGTCGCCAGATTTGGTTCTCAGTCGCTACCAAGTAGGCTAGGCGCCTACAGACCAGGGCTAAACGTACGAAATCGCCCACATCTGCGATGGCGACATCTCGCATGATATGAACAAGGATCTCGTCGGGCAGCTCGGAGATGGGACATGGAGGCGGTGGTACTCCCTCGCATTCTGGCGGTGCTCCTTCAATTTTGAGGCTGGAGAAACTAGTGATGAGGTCCGGCAGGGATAACGCAGGCGCTCCGCCATCTGGGGGGTGGTGGGCGGTGTTAGGAACAGTTACGGCGGCGTTAGATGGGTTGGTTTGGGCTGGCTTTGTCCAGCGGCCGGGGAAGTGCTTGTTACGGTAGGACTGATCGACATTGTCATCCATACGGAAAGCCTTTCGATAGAGTTGTAGACTATCACCAAGTTTGCCGGTAGCCTCCCTCTCGACGGCTTTTTCGTAGAAATCTAGGGCGGTCTGAGGCTCACGATCTTTGTCTTTGGTAGATTCGCCATCGTGACGGCCGAGCTTCTGCCCTGCTACGGATTTACTAGGATCTAGCTCATCGAAATGTTGAGCCTGGTAGTATTCGTCCTCATCTTCTACCTGATGGACGGGTTTTGAAGCCGATTTCTTATGCGTATACTCATTTCTCCTCGGAGGTCTACTGGTTGTAGTAGTGGTAATAGTAGTGGTAGTGGTAGTTATGGTTGAAGAAGAGGACCCTGCTTGAGTTGAGGCTGTCCTCTGATGTTGTTGCTGAGAACTAGTAGTGTTTCTTGACCGCGCCGAGACTTCGGCCCGCCATTGTTCTCTAAAGCTCTCTAGCTCAGACTGTATCTGTTGATTCGGCTGGTCCATTTTGGGCAAAACTATGGTCACAATTCTATGGATATGAAATTTAATGTACAGTGCTCAATTAAAAACGGCAATTAAAGTAAAAGTTTGGCTTATAAAGCGTATTTTCCGTACGGATTTCAGAGCAAGATTAGATATCTAGTAAGGATGAGAGCTTTGAAGTGATTCGCGGAAATTCGGATGAAGTTGAGAGTCGGCCGCTTGTAACGGTGAGGGTACAATGAGGTGCTCCGGCGTGACGGGTCATAACTGCGTGGGATGCATTATCTAAATCCATCTTATCGCCGAACGAGTCGCACTAGTATTTCATGTACCCATGTACATATGTACTTAGTACCTACACTACCTAGGTAAGCTACTATGTACAGGAGGGGTCCTACCTAGCGGGGCGATTGATAATGAGCTAAAGTCGATCCGATTGGTTCTGACATCATGGATAAGGACGATTAAAGCGATAAGGGACCGTGCGTTTACCTGTAAGAGAAAACAGTTCTCGATTTCCGCCGAGTCGGTTTTTGGAGCAGGTTGGGTTCGGCCTAGAACCGGTAAATTCTTAATTTTTCTTAAAAAACATTAGCCTCGTTTCAATTTTTGTTCTTATGTATTAATGACGCGAAGAAAACCGCCTTCCATCTATGATATTCTTCGCCTCCCCTCCTTCAAATCTGGCCACTTACCAATTGTAACCAAACAAAACAAACCTACGTAGAATTTTCTAACATTACGATAACCGTTGCATTTCTTAAATTTCACATAAGATTGAGACTGTCTTTGTCTTCTTTTTCTATTTGATATCGAGCTATTATAAAGAGCGCCCCCCGGCACGACCGGGGATAGCGCATATTAAAAGAATGGCGTCTAATCACAGTTTCGCTGGCCACAATCATGACCGATTAGGAGGAAGCGAAGACGCTTTTGCGGGACAAACAATGGTTGCGTCCCAAGACGACGGAAACGACGGGATGGATATCTCGGCGGGGCAGAAGATGCTTTCTGCTATTACCGGCAGTCTTCTTACATCGCTTCTAGGTAAG
Organism: Daldinia sp. FL1419; assembly: GCA_025201765.1. Classification (NCBI taxonomy): domain Eukaryota; kingdom Fungi; phylum Ascomycota; class Sordariomycetes; order Xylariales; family Hypoxylaceae; genus Daldinia; species Daldinia sp. FL1419. The sequence goes on from MU623387.1 coordinate 179,739, forward strand.
CTTTTCCTCACGTCACCTAAGCTACGATCTATAACCTATATTCGGTTTGAATGGTATAAGCTAACGTCTGGCTGTCTAGTCACTCCTCTAGATGTCGTTCGTGTCCGGCTGCAATCGCAAGGTTCGTCGCAACCCGTTGCAGACTTCCAGAGACTTGCTATTTCGTCACCCAATGCTTTTCGACCGTCGAACCTTGGGGTTACAGCGTGTTGCCGAGAGGTGTTCTTCATGAATAACAATGCCGAAGTATGCGTCGCCGGTCCGATGGAAAGCATAGCCGCCTCTGGGGATTGCGCCGTGGAGGAAGTACAGAAGAGGCGGTTCAATTCGACGTTCGACGGTATGAGAAAGATTGCCCGCCACGAGGGCTTAACGACGTTATGGCGAGGTTTATCTCCGACGTTAGCTATGACCGTACCTGCGAATATTATCTATTTCACCGGCTACGATTGGCTACGGTATAGCAAGTCAAGTCCGGTTAGCAGGATGAGTAGGGAAGAATATGCACCGGTGGTAGCCGGTGCATCCGCGCGAGTCGTTGCCGTTGCTGCGGTTAGCCCTATCGATTTATTCCGAACCCGACTCCAGGCGTCACCGGGCTCGACCGCAGCCGGTCACTTGGCGAATACTTTCAAAGGAGTCCGAGAGATGGTGGCCGATAGGGGTTACAGTTCGCTTTGGAGGGGATTGACCCTAACTCTCTGGCGAGATGTGCCCTTTTCGGCAATGTATTGGTTTGGTTACGAGACGATCAGAGGTAAGCTGACCGATGCGCGAGAAGAACGACGCGGGCGGCATGCGGCTCGAGAAGCCGGTGGTTCGAGAGCACGGACCAGAACCAGATCACAGAGCAGGGAGAGCCATGCAGCAACTTTCATGGATAGTTTCACCGCCGGTTGTCTATCGGGAGCCTTTGCATCGACGGTAACCATGCCGTTCGACGTGGGTAAAACTCGGCGGCAGGTTTATCAAGACACGTCCAATAAGGCCCTACCTGCGGCGGAGAAGGCTATAGAGCCGGAAGCGCAGCACATGCTCCGCTTTCTCTCGCATATCTATTCCACAGAAGGATTTGCAGGACTGTGGAAGGGATGGTTACCCCGTACGCTAAAAGTCGCACCGTCTTGTGCGATCATGATCAGTAGCTACGAGGTTGGTAAGAGAGCGTTTAGGAGCATTAACGAACGTAAAGCTCAAAAGCAACACGAAGGTCGGGCTGACGAGCCTTGACATGTAGCATCACCCCTCTCCCCTCATTACTGAGTTTTGCATTAGCAGGCGTTGATTAGAGAAAGTTATGATGATACCTTGCTTAGAGGCCAAAAGGGAACCGGAACCAAAAATTAGGGACGGTTGGACGGCTTGGTCTTTTTTATCACACGATGCTCTTTTATGGCATAGATCGGAACAGTTCGATGGCTACCCTTAATGATGGAATTGTATAATACGTTATGGATGTCAGGAGAACAAGAAGAGATACGAGAAAGAAAAAAAAGCCAAAAGAGGCCACAGATCATCACAATTCGATATCAGGCCTTCTGATGAGTTTTTAGAACGAATTAATACGATGATGATGATAATTACGATGATCATTATGAACTGGCTATTACGTATGTATTATTACTATTAACTGTGTGCTTTGACCTCCATGGACCGCCATTTCATTTGTTACCTATCATTTTCCAAGAATCTAGGATTTTTTTTTTTTTTTTGGCCCTGAACCTTGCGCATCGTAATCGCACAAGCCACTTTACGCGTATCGAAAAGCGCGTTAAGTGGTAAAAGGGGTATTTCGCGTCTTCCAAAACGCGTCGAAGCTTGAATCCCGAGAATCTCCATTTAACATAGAAACCTCGGACTAATGTGTCAGCTTTTTCGACTTTTTCCCCTACAATTCAATTGTTTCCATTCGTCCTCATAACTTAATTAACTAATCGAATTTGCTAGACGTTTTGTAATTTATTCGTCTAGGGGACAATCTGTATAAGTTATAAGTTTAGTTAGTTATATTGAGAAAAAAAGCATCACGGTGTCGCATCTACGTCATTCAAGACACCATCCACCTTGGGATGTTTATAGGTCGTTCACTAACACGACCTCGATCCCGACCCCATCTACACTCACACCTGCGATTCCCAGCCCTCGCTGCATTCAAACTTGCAGCTACTTACATAACAATGTCTTCCACAAAGCGCAAAAGCGAAGGTCTAGCCGCCGGCGACGCCAACAAGAAGCCCAAGGTGAACGCGAGCATAACGTCGTTCTTCGGCGCGCCCAAGAGTTCGCCCAGTTCGTCCCCCGCGAAAGCCGGCGATGCGGGTCCCTCGGCGCCGCCCCTCAAGTTTGATAAGGACAAGTGGGTCGCGGGTCTGACGCTGGAGCAGAAGCGCCACCTCCAGCTCGAGATTCAGACCTTGGATCCCAGCTGGTTGGTCCACCTCAAGGACGAGATTACCTCTCCGGAATTCATCGAGCTCAAGAAGTTCCTCGAGAGCGAGGTCAAGTCCAACAAGAAGGTGTTCCCGCCTAGGGAAGATGTCTACTCTTGGTAGGTTCGCATTGCTTTTCGATATGCTGTGTGTATAGAAACTAGACTAATGCTATCCCTAGGTCCCGTCACACGCCCTTCCACACGGTTAAGTGTGTCATCCTAGGCCAAGATCCTTACCATAACGTCAACCAAGCGCACGGTCTAGCTTTCTCGGTCCGACCTCCGACAAAAGCTCCCCCCTCTCTCAAGAACATGTACATCGCGCTGAAGAAGGACTACCCTGACTTTGTGCCCCCTCCCAACGGCGGAGGTCTCCTTACCCCCTGGGCGGAGCGTGGCGTACTTATGCTGAACACATGTTTAACCGTGCGCGCTCACGAGGCCAACTCCCACGCGAACCGTGGCTGGGAGCGCTTCACGCAAAAAGTCATCGACCTCGTCGCGCAGAAGCGCACTCGTGGTGTCGTGTTCCTGGCCTGGGGTAACCCCGCCGCGAAGAGGGTCACCAAAGTCGATACCCAGCGCCACTTAGTCCTCAAGAGCGTGCACCCAAGTCCTCTAAGCGCGTCGAGAGGATTCTTCGACTGCGGACACTTCAAGAAGGCTAACGAGTGGCTTACTAGTCGGTACGGCGAGGATGGCGCGATCGACTGGAACCTCAACCCTAGCGAGAAGAAGCCGGAGAGGAAGGAGGAGGAGAAAGAAGTGGAAGAGGGTGCAGAGGAAGAAAAGGAAGTCTCGCCACCTGTTGTAGCTGTAGGAAAGGTAGATGAGGAGGGCGAGGAAGAGAGCAAAATCTTACAGGGGGAAGGTGAAGAGGGTAAGGAAAGCAAAGACGCGGCGAGCGATGCCGAGCAAAAATAAGTCTACCTCTGCAGGTTGTTTATATTGTGCGGGTTAGGGATAGGGATATGAGGCGTTTGTATAATTTTCCATTACGGTCGCGCAGGTTTGCCGGTCGGCGTTCTATATGATCTACCAATGGTTGGGCTGGCATATGCTTGTCGCATATCGAGATTGTACAGGTTGAGAAAAAAGGCACTCGCGCGAAGAAATGGCATACGTAAATAATACCTGCTTTGTCCAAATTATCAGTTTTTCATCTCGGTAGATAAACGCCTTTTGCGCTTGGAATGCTGCTAGTATTACACGTTTAGTCGTCGTGTCCATGGCCGTCGTACTCTGCCTGCTCGGGGAAGTCATCACTTACGGGCTCTGTGCACTACGGACATAGTAAATAATAAACGAGCTTCCTAACCGTTACTGGAATCAGTTAGTCAAGATACGATACGATGGGGTCACGAATCCGATCGTTGTGTTAGGTCTGACAAAAAATCCTCTTCAAGTGTCGTCGAACTTGGAAGCGCGCGTAATTAATTACCTGGCCCGAGCACGGAAGCGAGATGAAGGGTTCGCCTTCTAAAACGGACCTCATTCGCGAGTATAATGAGCTACCTAAGTTATAATTATAATCGCAAGCATCTCGTCACTATACCCCCAAGCAGAATGGCAACCGCTGCCCCGTGAGGTTAGGTCCATTGAACGTACTTTAGTAATGAAATCATAGATAAACAATCCAACGTTTTGATATTAAGATCGGAACCAAGATATGAAGAGCATGGTAATCGCACCATGTGACACCTTGGCGCATAAATGGGATCTGCGACGACGTTTCGTTGCGATGCTTCATAACCTAGTGAGGGACAGCCTTCGTTCGAGGCTCATCTAGACGGATATGTCATCGTCGGCATAAGCTCGATCGAGGCACGGCAAAAGGCGCAGTAAAGCCGTTAAGAGAATGTCTCGGGAACCGGAAATGGAGACCCAGTTACCCCACCATAGACCGTTATGCGCCGTCGTTGTACATGACTTATAGGTACATATTGGTATTTTGTTTGCTTTATTCTGTATAGATTGTTGGGAGGGAAATTTCGTTAGTAGATAAATTAAGTACCAGGTCTCTCCAGAATAGAAATGTTGGTTGGTTAGTAGCTCTTTGAAGTTTCTTGCGAATACGTTTGTCATTGTGTATGCCTGTCGGGATAATCGTGGTTGTGGAGTTGTTCGTGAATAACATCCAGCATCCAGATAACATGTGCATAAGGCCTGAGATCCCACGCTAGTCATGCAGGTCCCTTTCATCCCCTGGATTCCATGCAAGGCGGGCCACACGGCCTGCGCATTACTTATGTTGTACATCGGACCTTGGAAGTTGGAACTATCCAAGTACATAATCTAAGTAAATGATCGATAGATAAAAACTTGGTTAGTAGCGTTTTTATTAGTTATTATTATTAAAGTTCATAACCTGAGTACCTGGTTTAAAGCCCACGTCCATTCCTTTATTACAATTTTGCGTGAGTCCTATTGAAAAAAATTAAAAAAATCGCACAATCAGACGGAGGGGTAGTTTTGAGGAAAGGGAGATTGCAACATACTATGAACGTAACATTCAGCCAATACCTCGCACGAAACCCCTTGAGACCCAACGCGCCGTAATTGGACACGAGAAATCGCGGTCGGTGTAAGACATGCTTTAGTCCAATAGTATGGAGTGATTCTGCACCAATGGCTCGCAGTTAACTCTCCGAATCAGGCCTCTCCCCGTTAGGGGTGACCTCACTATCATTGCCAACTCATCTAAACCCTAGCCTATAGAAAGAGACCAGTCTGGTCGGGACCAATGGTTTTCATGAATTAATTGGCTTCGGATCCCGAGTGATGAGTTGTGCTCATGCAAGATTAACGCCCTTCTAAAAGAACGACTTGAGCGAGGGGAATAAGGGCGAGATAGGGAATGTCTTGGCACTCATTCTGAATGAAATTTTATCTTGGTCATCGAAAGTCAAGACGAAAGTTTGGACGGCGAGCTAGGAAATCGTCTGAGATGCACATGCTCCTGCTATGTCGATGAAGTGTTACACAGCACGAAAACGGCTACGGACAGGACGAGATCCAGATTAAATATAGCTTCAAACGGCGAAAAGAAAGATTTAGGTAACCCTACGTTGGTTGAATTCGGACGATAGTGATACCTAAGGTGGCACTCCATATAGAACTGCCGATGGTGTTCCGATGGTGCTCAACCCCCGACTGCCCAAATCTTACGTTGCAGGAAACGAATCGAGTCGCTGCCGATCAAAACCAGCCAAGGTATCATTCCCTTTACGCCCTCCACGATAGTCTGGCAGATCACAACGCTTATTAAGAGACGTGTTGGAAGTGAAGCCATCGTCAAGACAGGTTTGGCGAAATATCTGTTTGGAATGGTGTTGGACGTTTTGAGTCTGAGCTGGCGGTTAATTTACCGATGACTTGGTAACCGACCCGGTTTAGTTTGAAAACCGCGGCCTTGGTTTTCGTGCTAATGAAAGGCAAACATGGAAGTTCGCAGCTCGTCGAAGCGGAAGAGAAATATACTAACCTTAGGTTAGTATGTAGGTGCAACTCAACCAATTATGATGACCGCTCTTTTTTGCGGGACTCATGATCCCTCAACGTGGGTAGAGTCCACTTTTGAAGTATCTACACTACATACCTACATAGTATGACATCTGTGCTTCCTAGATTCGTTACATGGATGAAAAGTTCCATGTGAGATGTGAAATGCAGAAAAAGAGTGGTCTAGGTTCGGGTTGCTACATGATACATGATACATCTCGCCAATGGCGATGAATTTCAATACCTTTTTTTATATATTATTTTTTTTTATAGAGGGGAGACACTTGGTAAAGCCTGACCGGGCGCTGCCCCTTGGTTACCACTTCCCGCCCTGTAATTAAATTAGAGTTCTTGGGTGAGGATGCGAACCTTTTCAAAGTATTCCAAGTAATTCTCAGCCTCTCTTAGGCTGTAAAGTAACTTCTAGATACTTTTGGAGTCTTTGTTCAACCACAGAAAATCTAACGGTGCCTTGACCACGTTGGCCAACGCACCCCTGCTACAACTTCTCCACGCATGCCGGACACCAACTAGGCTATCCAATCATAGGTATTAACCTTGGCAGCGCCTACCTGAATGGCTACCACTGACAAACTAAAATAATCTCCTTCAATGGCACTATGCCTTATACAGGTAGTCCAAGCAGTCGCGCTACTGTACATTGACCAAGCTTGGAGGTGCGGGTGTACTATCAAGGTAGATTTTGGGGGAGTAGCGAGGACGACTTCCTTGATCCGTCATTTATGGGAACCTCGTCGAAGTTTGGACCGCCCCTTTAATATTATTATTTTTTTCGTCTTTCTTCTCCCCTTAAGTGAATTGGAACTTTTTTGAACTCTACCATGCGTGCATCTTGATACCCTTCGTTTTGTTGATTCACGCATATTTGTGAACGTCTTCAATTCTAATCGTTTGATCTTTCGTTACTCTTTTTTTTTTCTTTTTTCCTTTTTTTCCCTTTTCGGTCGAGGTGTGGTTCCCTCCTATTGATTCATACCCTGGAGCTGGGTTTTTTTTTTCTTCCCACCGGTAAAGAATATCTCAAAAAAACATACCTGGTTCGAATAGTTCGAGCTCCGTTGGCAATACCATTCGATAATATTACTTGATACCCAACCCCCACTCTGCTGGCGCAACTCGGACAAGTCTTCCTTTACAAACATTTTATGCGTTAGCCCGCGTCATAATTCGACTATCAAAATACCCACTTGTCTATAATCCAGCGCTTCTCGGATTTGGATTTACGTGGTAGCTGTGAACGGAATTCCTTTTTTTTCATAAACTACCCGAGAATCCCCAAATCTGCCAATCACCATGCCAAGCCTCTTCTCTCGAATAAGGGGCAAAGATGGCCCTAAATCTAAGAAGAATGGTAATCTAGCTGATTTAGCAAGTCAATTGCCTAACAAGCCGCGCTGGGAAGATGCGTATACGCGAACAACGGTAGAACCTGAAGAGGTTCAGGAATTAGTAAAACGTTGCACGCAAGAAGTCAAAGCTAGGGGTATGAATTATAGAAGAATTTCTATCTCACCCTTTTTAGCTGATATAGGCTAATCCGTTCGCGACGCGTAGCTCTCGATCTTCCCTTCCTTCTTCTCCCGTTTCGACCAACTTCCGACCCTAGTGCTGTGCGCACCTTCATCCGCCACTTTTTCAATGAAGAGCAGAACCTACGCGGCGAGGCCCTCGTGCAGGAGCTACGGATGACCGAGCCCATGGTACGTCTTGCGAGGACGGGATACTGACAAGAAATTTTTGTTAACAAGTCTAGGTCATTTCGGGCGTCTTGAAATGGGTATGGAGCAGGTTGCCAGGCGGTGTAGTGGGCTGGGATGCCTACGAACTGTTCAGAGTTGGAGAGCAAGGTATAACTCATTCATTCGGTATATACGCGGAATACGTTGCTAAGGAGCGACTTATAATTTAGATTCGAGTATGGCTCGCGATTCGTTTTCGACCTTTATTCCACTGAGCGTGGAGAATCAAGCACGGTCACAGATCATATTTGACTATTTTGATTTACTGTCAGCCATTGCAGCCCATGGCAAATCGAACGGTTTCGGTGGTCGCAAGTTGTCTCGCATGGCAGCTTGGTGGGCCTTCGAACATAAAGATACCGGCAACGGCTTCGACGGAGGATATAAATCATGGCTAAGGTATGCATATGCCTAGTCTCCAACTTGAAGGTGTATTCGCTAATGAATCCCAGTGCCGCGGATGCGACAAGCCATATGTTTTTTGCCTATCTAAGATCCATATCACCCCAGCAAGCTCGCGCCGGTATCTCCATGCTCCCCATGTCCTTGCAAAAGCTCCTGCAGGAAACCGAATACCCCCCGCAGGCACCGTCACTGCTGATGTCATCGACGTACAGGGTTGTCATGATCGTTGACACTGTGTCGTCAACGCCGTTTGCGCTTTTGCGTCGTGCTAACCATTTCCACTATCGCGATGAGGACCAAGCTCTTCGAGAATTTTCCGAGTACGAGGATCCGGTGAAGGCCCTAACCGAAGAGTGCCGCAGAGTTCTTAAGGCGATATCTCTTGCGAACCAGTCTCAAGTATCTAACTCTAAGCATTCTACGGGCCTGCGAGATGCGTCATGGTCGCGATTCGAAGATATCGGCTTTGGAGGTGCTCCAGAGGAGGAAGACGAGGAGGAGGACTCGCTCAAGCTTAGCCAAGTCCATAATCCCCGTGGACTACGAACAACTCCCGCGTCGGGTGGGAACCTAGGCAGGCCGACTACGCCGTCATGGGCAGACTTTCTATCATCCGGGTTTGTCGACGACGCGCCGAACAGCCCTTCAAACCTCTTACTACCTCCAGACAAGATTCTGCCGCCCATCGAGACGACCGTTCGGCAGCGTAGCTCGCAATCGCATCGCCCACGACTGGAGAGCGACCGGTTAGAGCCGGGCGAATTGGCAAGTATCAGTCGATTTGATCTGGACGAGGCGTTCTGGTGGGTATGGATGAGCAGTTTAGCGCCCGAGGAAACTGCAGAACGCAAATCTGCTTTCGGGAGATGCGCCGTCCTCGAGACGGTTATCCGTCAGGGTCGATGGCTCGTGATGGAAGAAATGGTTAAAGGTGCAGCCCCGGAGCCCGACGCGGGCGCGTATATCGCGGAAAAGAAAGGCTTATTCAGCTGGACGAGACGTGGTAAAGGAGTTTCCCGAAGCAAATCAACCGCAAAGTCGAGCGACAAAAACGACCGCTTAAACCCTAGTGGCGGTCCCGGTGCCGGTGTAAGCAAGACTAGCATTGGACCTGACCAACAAGCCAAGATTCAGGCGGCCGCGCAAAAATTACAAGCTAAGCAGCTTCAAGAGCAACAGGCTGGACCCAAGGCAGAGCGACGTGGGCGTACGGACACGGAAGTGATGAGGGAAAAGACTCAAAGTATCTTAACCCTGCAGCCAGGTGTTGTCACTGTGGCTTCGCCGGCGATGAAGTGGGCTAGCAAGTATGATAAGGAAACCATCCGTGCGGCCTACCTCGGAAACTCGTTCGCTGGCCGTGGTGTATCGCAGACGTCACTTCAGATGCCTAGCCACCCCCCTGGATCAAATGGACCTACAACAAACGGCGAAAGCCCCAAACCGGAAGCCCAGGAACAGCCTTCGTCTCCTGTCGCGGTGCAATCCCCACCTGAACCGGAGCCAAAAACCCCAGTCACGCCCAAACCCGTTCCGAGTCCGGAAAAGAAGCTTGCGACGCCGCAACCGATTCACCCAGCCCAGAGATCGGAACCCACTGGTCGAGACTCGCCTTTACCTCCTACTCCGCGCGAAGGAAAGAGCGTAGAAGCGACCCGTGAGACGATGCTCTCCCCTGAGCCGAGCAGCCCCGAAGGCAAGAAGCACAAGAAACTGCACAAGGAAGACAAAAAATCTAAGTCCAGTGGTTTTAAGAAGCTATTTGGCCGGAATAAGAACCGGCAATCCAAGCTGCCCGAGAATGCTGCCGCAGATGTGAACAACATGTTGGCAGCCCAACCCCGAACTCCGGCGCCACCGGCTCCGGCAGAGCCTCCTGTGTCCCCAGATCCGGTTGCATCCTCGGACCCCGAAACTCCAGCCGGGCGACAAGAGGAGAAGACGCCGACCCAAACTCCGGTAACGCCGGGACATCCTGGACAAGGATATGAGCCGTCCATCGACGAAAATATGTCGCGTGTTGATACCGCAGATGCTGCAGAGGCCCGCACCGAGTTCTCTCGCTTTGACCAAGGTCCTCTCCTGGACCAGCCAGCTTTTGTTCCCGATGACGATCAAAGCGTCGACTCTGCTGCACCGCCGCCCATCGCTAGGCACTCTAACCGCCACCCTGCTCTAGATGACGAGGATGATTATACGGGAGGAGCACCATCACCAACCGTTCCTATGCAAGACCGATGGGCTGCCATAAGAAAGAATGCCGCCGAGCGCGTCAATCGACAAAGTGAAGAGCAGAGCCGAGGCGCGTACAGTAAGACCACGGACGACGGTGACGACACCAGTGGCGAAGAGAGTAAGCAAACCCCATTTCTCTGCGCGCGAACCTAACCGCTAACGTGTAGCAGCAATTGAATCCCGTGTAGCCCGTATTAAGGCTCGTGTTGCCGAGCTGACGGGTAACATGGAGAACGGTGGCGGCCCCGGAACTCCCCCTGCCCGCCGTTAGGAGTTGTGTCTTGGATGCCGACTTTACTACGATACAAATGGATATCCGCACTATGAATTCGCCTACATCTACTCGCCTGGAGTTTCTTCGGACGCGCTCATCACAATTCGTAGTGCTCGACGCGTCAAGGCCGATTGTTCCTTAATATCTAGCTTTTTAAACATTATTTTCTTATTTTCGATGATACCACTAGAACATGCTATCCCATGTTTCGCAGCCAGAACCAGACGGGCGGGGGTGAAGATTTAGTGTTACTAATTTGAACATTGGCGTCCAACGTACAATTATGGTTGGAATTACTCGAACTCAGCAACTATTCGGTCTCTTACAAAACTCGCTTCAAAGTGACAGTAACCCTGAATGTAAGAGGCATAGCTAGCTTGGCTATGGACCGGAAATTCTTGGGTTGCTGTCGCATCTTGGCGTGGACAAAAAAAACACAAACGAGCATTACGGCAGAGCACTAATCCTTTTCGGTTGTTTTTCTGGTTTCCGAGTTTGAAGAGTAATGAATCGACGAGGGGTGGGAGATACCCATTCGCGCGTGCGGAATAGGACGAGGAGGGGAGGAGGAGCTTGGAAGATACCTTGGCGCTTACTTCGTTCGAGGAAGTGCCCGGCGCGTTTTTTTTTTTTCTTTTCTCGTTGATTTCTTCGATGGCAAATCTTTTTTGGTCAGCTGGATTTTTCGGTGTAGGCAACAGGCCACCAAAGTTAACTGGCAGATTATTATCTTCTCTCCAGATGTGAACAAACAAGCAAGCAAAGCTAGCTAGTACCCGAAGGCGAGGTCCGATGCTTGATCCGGGAGGTGAGTGCTTGACTTCAAATACCCTTTCCGGTAGATATGGATCATCTCAATAAAAACATTGTGTGAAGCCGTTGCGAAGTTTCTCGTTCATAGGAATATTTGACATGTGTAGATTGACCGATACAATAAGGGCATTTCTTCCCAGGCCCACGATAATGCGGAATAAGGGGAATAGTAAAGCACGCAAAACCTGCCTAGCTACCCAGTCTAGGCAAGGTATCATCTCCTATTCGTCTATAGACGCCAACATACCCAGAACGTAGTACGACTATAACACAGCTAATGGTGGCTTATCCTACGAGGATCTAAGCAAGCCACGGTCTCCTTGCAGATGAATAACACGGGACATAAAGCCAAGGTCAGCCACAGGTGCGACAGGTGCGACACGCCGTGTTGATCTAACCTAGCTGCCTAGGTTAGGGCCGTTTATCTTTGATATCCCGTCCCCATCATCCACCGGGTGGCTGCATAAGGCCGGTGGCTTGTTCGTCAGCTGGATGTCCGAGGTAGCTAGTGAGTTAGTTATTCGCTTCAGGATAGCTTAGGGGTAGCTATGTAAGTCGCTAAGCTAAGCCCGTCATCCGCCACGAGGATTGCTTACCCTATATTATAGAATAGAATATGTCTATTCAAACGGGCGCTATTCCCATTCTTCTGTCTCAGGACTCGTGGAGTTATGAGCCGCGCGCCTGCGCCTAATCACCTAGGCATTCTTCAGTATTCGCCATCAGCCTACATAGCCTATCTGATCATCCGACCCTCCACTGGTCTGGTCGTGTACGACGTGACCCCAATGGCAACCCTCGGGCCTCACTCAGCTAATCAGCCCTACGACCCGAGATATGCCTTGCTTCTCCACCCGGCCTCCGTCCCCGGGTGCACGACATATGTCCCAATACCGTATATCAGGATTATTTCTCCCGTCTACCGCTCAGCTGTCTTGATAAGGTAGTGATCAGAACAACAAGCATGCAGGTCTGAGACAGTGCGGGATAAGGCCGCAGAGGTGGTCCGTAGTGGATTATTGGCTTATTTGCAGCAGATTCAGCGGCTTGGCTTTTCCTTGCGCATATTCATTTATACGGCTTGATGTTATACCCACGTAGCACGGATAGTATGCTATATCGCTGCTCGGGGTTGGGGGCTATTCTCGTCCCGTCTCTACTACATATCCCCTACTCGACTATGTATACTCCGGTCTGCTTCATACACTACTTCGTTCCCAGAATACCGGATCCTTCTTCGTCACCTTCCCTTAGCGGCCTTGTACGGGAGTAGGCGGGGATTTAGATACGGCCGACGATGAAAGGAGCATTAAAGAATAGACTCGTAGCTAGGTAGTTAGAGACAGGTATCGAGAAGCTTGTTAATCCCACCCCAGATCAGAGACTCGTATCTCACTTACATGCTCCGTATATGCACGTCATCTTACTCCCTACACGAGAAAGCCACTTGAGAAGGCGGCGTCAGGTACGGGATGGGACGGCTCTCCCCATGCAAGCCACATACCAGATAAACCCCCAGCCAAGACCGGCGGATCGAGTGGCCAACTTACTTACGTCCGTAACAGACACATCGAATTATATGGCTCAGCTCGCCGACCAGATCGGAGAGGCTTACATACACACGACCTTCCAGCACCGCAGACGCTATCAGCCCTAGAATCCCGACCCGGGTATGCCACGACGTCATGGCTGACCTGTAGGATCTAGCGACCCTGCCGTCCTCCGGCGCCTACGCCCCCCATTGGCTGCCCATCTGCCGGCTCGTCGTCTGAGCTATCTAGTTACTTACTAACCCCAAGGCATTTTAATAGTATCCTAGCATCCCGGTAGTTGGCGCAGATCAGAAGGATGGGACGATCTGCACAATCTAAATCCCTGGGACCATTGGGCCCCTTTTCGTACGTACGTTAGTCGTATTGGATATTATCATGAAGTTGCGAATATCACAATAGAAGCGAGAAAAGGGGGCAAAATAAAGGTCAATGCTAGTATCATTCAGGACTTGGTAAAATATGCCCAATCCACCACTGGTATCTCTAACAAACAAACCTAAGTCAATCAAACTCTGAATAGTGTACATGTTGTGAATTCCCACCCCGCCTGAACGCCGTCCCGATGTTTCGTCGCTCGCGTGCGCAAATTTCCCTGTCTCGAACTTTTTTTCCCGCGTAGAAAATGCGATATCAAGGTAGCAAAGTTCACACACACACAAGTTCCCATTACTCATTCCTCATGCCCGTCTCTCTAGAACAGCGGGTGAAGCTGTACTGTCCTATGGTTATAATGATGGTTTTGGTAAAGGGGCGCAAAAAAAAACAAAAAAAAAAAACAGCAAATAACAAATATTGACCATGAAACGCCTCTGAGCGCCACGCCATGCCGTAGAAGTGAAGCAGAAAAAAGTAGTTGCATGGCGTCGAGTATAAACGAGCGAATTCGCCATCGCTCGAAGCCGGACCCGGCAAATACCGGGCAGAAGGCAGTAAAAAAACGAGGTATCCTAGCGGTTCTTTGCAAGATCCAGTTACGAATGTGCGTCGATGCTCTCTAAGTTGTTGTACAGTTGCGAGCCAAGTCGCGAAATAAATACGAATTAAACCGAAGCGGGATGAATATATAGCTCACTAGAAGGCCACGACGTTGTAAACATAGTGTGTTCATTAACCATCGACCCTAATTCTCTTAGGCTCGCCACCTTCCGGTCCGTCTGAACCGTGGCCGGCTGTTATATCCGGGCTCTTTCGTTTCGTAGTGCTGGGTCCATTGTCGTCCCTCAGAAAGGATGGTCCCGAAGCGACTACCGGTGTAGCAAAGTTCAAAGGACTGGGGAGTGTGTTGCTGTCAGTGCCCCGAAAGTTCCACTCTGGATAGAAGCTGCTGGGACTGGGCAGGAACTCATTGTTAAGGAACCTTGATGGGAGCGCCGATACGGGTGTGTCTATGTTCATATTGTTGTTTTGGGTTTGAGGGTGGGGTCTAGCGAATGGATTTGGTGGTCCGGTGGCTCCCGCGGATAACATAGCAGACGCTGATGGTGAAGGAGGGGGGAGGACCACACCAGTCCCAGGACCCTCTATGCCGTTCCGGCGCGTCGCTTGCGTAGCCGTGTCAGTAGTGGTGCGGGGTGAAGTAGCTGTATCACCACCGGCGGTACTACCGTTGTCAGACTGCTCCTCGGGAATTTGGACCTTTAGGCGGGGCCGCGCTCCACCACCAACCTTCAAGCTGTTTGAGCGAGACGGCGGGGTAAAAGTAGTTTCCGGAATCGTGGGGATTGAATTGCGGGAATGACTCAAGTTAGAAGTATTGGAGCGCTGCGGGAGAGGAGGGGACGAATCTGATTTGGTTCGCGAGACAGAGCCGACATCGACTGATTGCGATCGATTCCCATCGTCCTTTAACCGGGATTCCGCGCCAAACGAGGCCATGTGCTGAGACAAAATCGACCGGTTCTCGTCGATCGGAGTAAAAATACTGTGCTGCTTACGCTGAGGCATTTTCTTGATCGCAGATGCAGTATCTAGTAGTGGCTGGCTGGATCTCTCCTGGAGCGGTTCATGCTTCGGCTCCATCGGCGCGGGAGGCTGTTGCGGCTCTGGCACTTGCTGATGCTGATGCTGATGTTGGTGCTGGTGCTGGTGCTGGTGCTGGTGCTGATGGTGTTGTGGAGGCTCTAGATGTTGGTGAGGCGGCTGCGGAGACGTGTGAGGAGGCTGCTGCGGTGGTAACTGGTGACTGGGCTGCGGGGGAGAATGGCGCTGAGGTTGTGGAGGAGCCTGAGGATAACTAGGAGGTACGGATGATCGGCGGTGGTCTTCCATATACTGCTGGACCTGGACGAGCGGTTGAGCGTTCCCATACTGGTACTGAGCTGGGGCTGGCGGCGGAATTCCGTGTTGGTAAGTAGGCTGGCTCTGTGGGTTATAGATAGCCGGCTGAGGCATATACGCGTATCCGTTAGTAACCGGCTGGGGAGGACCCGGCTGAGGGACGCGCAGGTCGCGGCGGGGATCATTTCGAGAAGATGGTCTAGACGCGATCTGTGGTTGCGGGGTGTGGCCCCGGGCTGCGAACGGCATCCCGTTGACGGGAGGTGAAGGGCAGGGAGTGTGATGCCTCAAATGCGGGAAGGGATGTTGGCCTTGGAAATGAGGAGGGATCATCTGGGGCTCGACGGAGCCTTCGTGGCCGTGTGGAGGAGTACCTTCGCCATCTTCGTCGTCATCATCGTCACCGCCGTTGAAATCGTGTGGTCCTTTATGCTCGTTTGGAACACCATGCTACCCTTTGTCAATCATGTTGCCCCCAAAGTTTTGCAGCGGGGACGGATAAAAACCAACATATTGATATCTTGTAATTAGATCTCTCATGTCGCTCGAAGAGTACTCGTAAAGCTTCTTGTTGCTACCGAATATGAACACGGCGACGTCGACCGAACAGAGCACGGATAACTCGTGCGCCTTCTTGAAAAGACCACCCTTTCGTTTCAGGAACGTGCTATGAAAGTAGAAATGTTAGCCATTGAAAGTCGACGCGATTGGCAAAGTCGAGCGACTCGGGTCGCAAAATGGTAGCTTACACAGAGCGGTTCCTGTCATCTTTGATGGCTTTAATTTCAATCTTTCTCCGTCCCATTTTGGCGACCTCGGATCTTGGGTAGATTAAAGGAAGCAAAAAGAATAGATTATAGGAATTTCAAAGGGACAAAGTAGGTAAGCGACAAGGCTTCGCCTCCCAATTGCCGCAGGATTTTTTAACTCTGATGGGTATAGATTACTCGAACGGGTTGATGGCGACGACGCGACGGGTAGTGACATAAAATGTATTTGCCCATCCAAAGTGCAGACCGTGAAAGAAGGCTATAGGTTATATCTGATAGGTAAGAAATCAAACGGATAGGAAGATTTCGAGCTAGTAGTATATACTAGGACTATATACTGGAACTAAGAATATGTATCGTTACCGGGTTAGACAGGTCGGGTTGTTTCGAGCGATGACTTAATCTGACGTGAAGGGGCTGAAGGGGTTGAAAGGCGTATGCGTAGGCGGCAAGCGGCAGGCCGTAAAGTAGTTGGGTGGATGAATGAGTGAGTGGATATTGTCAAGTTTTTAAGATGGAGAGGGTCAGAAGGAATAAGCCGGGTTCTAATATTTGAAACGGGGTTGGTGATGGTTTGGGTGTGGATAGACTTGAATAAGATTTGGGTCTTGGTTGAATGGGACCTTTCTTGAGGGGGATTTCTTCTTGTTCAAAAGGGCTTATCCACGAAGAGAAGAGGAGATATAGAGAAAGAAGGAATAGGGAAGAGAGCGGTGGAGGATGTCGAGGTAGAAGTATCCTTTTTTTTTTCTTTCCTTTCTGAACTTGGAACTTCTTTGGAGAAAGGTTGCCCTCGAGTGTGTTTTTTTTCTTGGGGATGGGAATGGGGATGGGAATGATGTATAAAAATGTACGGTTCCCAAAAGTTTCTGGGTGCAACTCAGTAAACAAACTAGGTTATGATGGATTGTCGTTTTCTTAATATTTTTTTATTCTTTCTTGAAATCAGTTCCCCAAGATATACATTGATACAATACTATCAATCGGTGCACTACTTGGGACTTGCAGGACGATGGGGCTGAATCTGGCGTGGTTGGTTCTAATAATAGACAGAATCGTGTTCACTCGAGTTTTTTTGTGTGCGGGAGAAACAGAGAAAGTGGGAAAAAAGGTCAAGGAATTGGGGGGGGAAAGGAAAAGAGAGGGAGGGGGGATGGTGTCACACACACTTCAGGACAAGTTCTGCTTAAGAATTTAAGCATGCTAAACCGTGTGAGGGTTAGCTAACTAGGCTAGCCAGGTTAATACTGCTTAGCACTGATTAAGCACTGGTTAAGCAACGGTTAGCCAGGTACTCTGGAGTCTGAGAGGGTAGACCCTTTCGCTAGGAGCGGAAACGTCCTAGGTTAACCGTTCACTGGCCCACTTTCCCACTTTCCCACTTTCCCACTCAGGTCTTGCACCTGCACCTGCACTCTCTAACCTGTATACCCACCTTAGGTACATGATAGAGCACCTACATGTAGGTACCGTAGCGGCATACGATAGCAGCGTATATACTTCCGCCTATACCATTTCTAGCATTATCGTCTGCAGGTGTGCTGCAGCACTGCTGTGGTGCACATTGATATATCATACATCTCGAAGAGGTAAGGTAAGGTAAGGTACACTACGCAACTACGCAATTACACTAAGCTATCAAGTACCCACTTAGCTATATTGCATCTCTTTTCGCATCTAATAAGAGGTATGTAACTCAGAAAAAAAAATCCAGAGTTTCCCGACTTGGTCAAGGTGCATATAAACCCAGCCTTACGTAAGTCTGATAGTTAGTAAATAAGTACCTAGGTACCTAGGTAGACAAACAGTCTTAGTGCGATTAAAGTACCTTCCAATTAGGTATCCTCCTAGCTAAACCAGGCCTGGCCTGCCAGCCCTAGCGTGTAGCGCGACAGAGTGCCACAAGACACAGGGGCAGAGGGGAGAGGCAAGGGAAAGAAGAAAAAAAAAAGAAAAAAAAAGACCCCTGGCAGTAAGCCCCGGCCGCCTCTTCTGTAGCCTGTTTTGCCCTGTCCACTGCGTTAATCCGCTGCAATACTGAGAAGCAACAGCGCGCTAATACCACTAAACTTCATCCACTGATAATGGATAAAATGGCAGAGGCCGCAAGGACTGAATGAGCCAGGCTAACTTAAACCCAACTGAACAACGAAGACAGGTGAAAGGCAGCAAAAAGAACAGCCGTGTGGCTTAGACTCGACCACAAAGCGCCCAATAACCCTTTTGAGAAAGTCGAGTCAAAAAAGATACATCATACGATGCAAGTCCCTCCTAGTCTAGCCTTATAGATTTACACAGTACCTTGACTTATTGCTGTAGGTACAGCCCCAAAGAGCAGAGGGCAGAGTCGAATCGGTATCCGAACAATTCGATCCTCGATTTTCGCTTTCTCGGCTCACCTGCACATAAGGAATTTTCGAATGATTGGTATTTTGACCATCGTCATCAATCGTTGAAACAACCCTAGCCATCTCCTCTTGAGGCGTTTGCAACCAATCAACGTCATACCGTGGCCCGTGGCCCGTGGCCTGTGATCCGTGATCCGTGATCCACGCTTCGTGCTTCGTGCTTCGTGCTTCGTGCTTCGTGGCTTCGTGGCTTCGTGGCTTCAAAGTACCGGTCCCTAAAGAATCCTTATTCCACGGGTCACAAAAGTTTCATGACTCGAAACCAGCCCCCAAATTGAATATCTTATCCCTCCTTCTATTTTGTACACGACAGCCACCCCTTGCTGCACGGATACATCAAGTATCACATCGATAATGGCGGTACAAACGCCAATAGGTACGCTAATAGAGCCTCATGATGCAGGTATACACTCGATATGCGTAGTACGTATAGTACGTATCTTACCTAGGTGAATAATGATATATGGGTTAATTTCAAGGGGGGCGGTGAGATGTATATCACGTATTTTACTTTCTTTAGCCCATCTTCTCGAACCTCGCCAAATTCGGCACTTTCGAGTCGTACCGCGGCGTTCAAGGCCATGTGTTCTCTCACAAAATAGAGTCTCGTTGAAACTACCGCACCTTGAATTTTGCCGCTCGCTAAGCTCGCTAAAGGTCTCTCTAAAACGTGCAACTCGTATATTGGCTCTTCCGCCGTGCAGCATAAGTTTCCCGGCTGCTGTCTAATTTACTATATAGCACAGCTGGCTTCAATATGGATAATATCCGTAGGGAGAAGACCCCTGCGGAGATCTGCGAGCATCGGGTCCGGGGAAAACAAGCCCAGAACGGTCTCTGCCTCCGTCCTTACCTATCACATCAGACATGTCGGTCTGTTTCTACGTAATAGTACTCCAAGTAGATGAACTCCAAATAAATGAAGTGCATAATAGATGAAGGGTACACGCTACGCCGGCTTGCAGACTTGCAGACTTTGATGCTTGCCTCGTCTACTTGCTTCTCCAAGTATAGTAAGAATACTCGCATCGCTCGGGCGATTATACTCATTACTACCATGTAAAATCGCGACAAAGCCGCAACGCATGATGAAGCAGATCCGATCAGACTCCATCATGGTTGTTACCCAATCTCTGGGTTTCTAACTTGATCGTCCATTCAGGGCAAGTGTAAGCAAGCCTAAGCGCGACGGACGGAGGTGTTCTTGCTATCGATTCGGTGCCGAGTTCGTGGTGCACCAACATGCATAGCGTTTTTCTAGGGTCGTCACGACGACTCGGTAACACAACACGAACTATCCCAAGACTAATCGGGTCGGCGAAGTAGCATAGTAGATTGCGTAGGAGGCAAGTAAACAGGTTGATCCCAGGGAGCAAGACACAGAAAACCACCAAAAAGGGTCGGATAAAAACAGTTAGGGGATAGAACACGGTAGGATTTTCATGCCGCTTGGCGGCGCAGCCCCTCAAAATCGGGGCCGACATCTAACGGCGGTTAAGCGCCCGGGAACGGGAGAAGAGTCCTAAATCTTTGTGATCGATGGAAATCGCGTGGTGCTGCAAGACATGTTACTACAAGGCTGGGTGAACGAGAGATGGTTGCGCAAATCAGCAATTGCAATTTTTACAATGGACGATGAATTTCGCATTTCGCATCTGCATTCGCATCGCGCATGGCCCCCCCGGACTCGGGATTGGCCTGTGTAACTTATTTCGATATGTTAATTGTATGTACGGATCCGTATGTATTGTACCTGTCAATTGTAGTGTAAAATTCCACCATGCACGACAGCCGAGCCGAAACGCTAAAGATAGATCTATTTATAGCAGAAGTAGACCGAGTGGACCAAGTGGACCGCCAGATAATTGGATATTAGCCCCACCGCACTCCGCAATCATCCTCACCTTGCTACTCGTTTCGACCAATTAGCCCTTCTTCTCGACGCACCTTTGATAAGTATGTGGGCTAATTTATCTCCAACTCGTCATAATTTACCCGAATTACTGGCCGAAGCGCAAGCAGTTTACCCTAGAGTCCTGGCGAGACATGGGTTAAATTCAAATCAAGACAAATCCGTGTTACTTGGTCCGGGCTGTTCACAACCTTCTTACGATGTTGCGGAGAATAGATGCCAATGCTGATGCTACTGTTACTGCTACTGCTACTGCTACTACAACTGTTACTGTTACTGTTACTATTACTACTACTATATGCATGCCATAACGATCCCGTATTCTAGGACGAAAGGAATAAAAAAAATGAGAAGGAAACGAGACCAGGAAAATTAAAACTCGACATAGCATTGCTGCGACAAGTTTCAACCAATGTAAACTCCGGAATCTCCTTGACGACGAAAAAGGAAAAGACAAGAGAAATAAAAAACCACCTTCGGACCTGGTATTGGTGAAGCGGTGATCACTTGCTTATCAGGATCGAAACTGCATACCGCCTAGTGCCTGCAGAGTGCATGATTATGATCCATCCTCGAGGGGACAGAGGAAACAAATGAGAAAAGTGTATTTTGTATTTTTCTGTCAACGTCGTGGAACGGCTAGCAGCGCTTCTAGAAGGGCTTTGGAACGACAAATTACTTGCATGCATACTACAGCTACAGACATACAGACAGGCAGAGATTATGTGTAACTAGCATACAAAAAAAGTTGGTGATGATTATGATGACGATGACGATGACGATAATAACGATAATAACGATGATTGAGATTTCTGACACGGAATTGCTCTGTTCGGCCGTGTGCTTGCCTACGTAATACGGCCAACCCCTTGAAGGAATGATAGCCCTTGTTCTCGTGGTCCCATGTTTTCCACGCTTTGCTGCTCCCCTGTCTGCAGTTTGGGCTAATTAATCCTTTATCCCTCTTTGTGGTTTTTTGGTAATTGTTCATTACGTGACTTGGGCCCGATTGGCTCGACTCCTTTTTTTTCTCTCCTTTTTTTTCTTTTTTTCTTCTTTTCTTCTTCTTCTCGATGATAAAGGATCACGTCTTCAAGGGGCTAACAGATACATCCCCCTAGTCTGGGAGCTTCTCAGCTAACTTCTAGTGGGTGTAATGTAGCTGCAACGGGAATGAATGGATATGGTAGGGTATAGGGAAGGGTCCAAGAAAGGATCCTATGCTATGCAAGTGATGCGGGATGGAATACGTGCGTGGCTCGTTCTAGCCACGATCCATCCGCGTATTCTAGATACCTTCTAGCCGCTACTGCTAAGCTCGTGAAAGCAGAGGAATATTTTGATGGATATTACATTGATGTCACCGATATTGGGGGCCATTCCACAGGTATGGAAGTATATACAACGACATTGTCGTTATTCTTGGCCCCCGGCACCGAGAATGAATCTTCAATGGGGCTTGATTCGGTCTAAGCACAGCGCCACCGTAGGTTTTACTCCAACTACCTCGATGAACGGACCTGCGGTTCGGATCGCATCAGATCGCACTGAAATCGAGCCCCCTAACCCCTAGAGTAGGAAGTGCGACAGGGCTGAGAAGCCTCGATTACAAAAACGATAAAAAAAATAATAATAATTAAAAATAAAACAAAACAAAACAAAGAACCAGGTAAGGCCAGGTCTGTGGGTTCGATCGTGGATAGGATCGATATCGACGTTACAGCACCTAGGAAAATAAAAGCTCAGACGAAATGTCGGGACCGGATCACCGGAGCCGAGTAAGATGTTTACTTTACCATTGGAACGGACATAATTGACAACTGACGCTCGACACTGCCTTGGTCCTTGCTTTTTACCTTCTGCTCCCCCTCCCGTTGCCGCCCCCAAAATACAGCTGCGCAAGGACAATAATCTTCCGTCGCCTTTCAGCCCTTCCATTGCCCGGCGTTGGCGTTGGCGTTGGCATTGGCATTGGTAATCATTTCCGCTGCCGTGCTCGTATCACGTCACGGCCTTGCAACATGGTAAATAGGTTTATCACCTACCACTACTCATGTCACCTAATAAATAGCAGTACTATGTATGTAGGTTGCCAGAGTATTGGTCAGAGTGTTAGGACTAGGTAACCTCAATCCGATCATCCAATTCGCCCAAGGCTAGCGATACTTCTATCTTCTCGCTTCTCACATAGTGTATAACGTATGCCTATGACAGTGTATAGTTATGCCAATGCATATGATAGTTCTGGTTATAATGTCTTAGACATATGATTCTAACCAAGCAACGAGCCCTCATCCTATTCGTCGCCCGCCATTTTTTCTGTCTCTAGCGGTAAACGTTTTGTCTGCATATAATACTCATGTTGCAATATTGAGTCCTCTTGCGTAAGTACCGTTGCATTTGATTACCACCTTTTCAGATAAGCGTTCCTCTTCAGAGTTTTCATTACTACCTAACTCACCGCATGTCTCTTTTATCGTTGCAGATGCGGAATTAATAGGCAACAGCTTCGTAGGTAGGTTAACGGAAAGGGAAATCAAAAGAGAGGGAGAAAAAAAAAAAACCCCTCCCCTTTTTCTCTGTTCCTTTCTCCAACATGAACAAAGATACAACGGTAGAATAGAGAAAGGCCCATTATTATCAAGTACTCCTCGGAAAGCTCCCCGCACCCACGTGGCACGGAAATGCACGTCAGTATTACATACGTACAAAGGCTGACGGCATAGAAGGTTAGCTTCATGGTAATACCAGCACACCTTATCGCTTCTAGTCGCTTCTAAGTATAGCATTTATGCAGGCTTGCGAGCACATGGCACATGGCACATGGCTCCACTACTACTATGTACAGAAGTCTTCTAGAAATTTGTAAAGGCCCTTTGGTATTTGTCGTCCTATCTGCTTTAGGCGCTCACCACGATCCCAGGGATTCGGGTGGAGCGGGATACTTGCATACAAAGAACCCATATACCGGCCAACCACGTAGACCGGGTGGTCGCACTAGACCTTCCATCGTTGAAAGCGAATCGCAAATGTTCCTTGAGAATATCGTTTTAGCCATGCAGAGCCGTTCTCGAACCTGAACACCGTGCCTATGCTTCCAAATTTGGCCACACCCCTAACCGTCCTTGGATGTATTAACCAACTGGAGATTAACCACCCGAGTGCCCTTTTGGGGTAAAAAATAATCCACTCTCCCTATATCCCAGGGATCTCGTAGAAATAAACTCGGTGTAGCCGAGAGAGAAAAAAAAACACGCCGAGGATAGGAGAAATGGTAATACGTCAATCGCATCAGTGGACCATAGTAATTCTCTGGCCCTAATCCATATCCGTCCATTATTAAAAAACCTGTACGTTTGGGATTCATCAAGCATAAACCCGCGGGAGAAAATAGAAACAACGTGCTGAAATGGCCCTCTCTCAATCTCCCCTTACTCGTTGGCCGATGAGGGTGCGGCAGATGGCGCACCAAAAGAGCCGAATCCGCCATTGTCGGCGATGCTATGACTCGTCGTGATTGTGCCGTTAAGTAGAGGACATTTGCTGGATTGAATGTTAGCTTATGTGATTACTCAATGATTAACGCGGTAAATATATAGTAAAATAAAGAGAGTTGCGCCTCATAGCAAACAATTAAGAGGGCGTATAAAACTCTAGGATAGCATGATGAATATCGGCGACGCTACAGCCTAGCAGTAGCGAAATACACAATTCTACCTTAGGGGCTTATTACTGTCAAAGACAAGTTTAAAGAGAGCAATGATGCCAGTACCTTTTGTTGGTTTTGATATGTCCTACTTGTCCACAGTTGGCGCACTTCCGTGTTGTACCCGCAGACACCTTATCACCAGTGGGCGGATCCGGAGATGCGTCAGGATTAGCATCATTTCTCTTTTTCTTACTCTTTCCTTGCTTTTCTCGGATTTGGCGTCGGTCTTGATTCTTGAGGAGTCTTGAAAGCTCCTTGTCGACACTGTCGGGATGTTAGAAAATTTTGTAGAGCATCAAGCCAATTGATAGCACTTACAGTTTCTGCTTCTCGCGATTGTCATCCGCATCGGCAGTCGGCTGCAAGCTATAGACACTGGAGTTGAAAAAAGTATTAGTATAGGCTAATTCCTCCGTGTGATAGGTAGGGTTAACGTACTCCCTGTTCTTTTCATCAAGTTCCCGGCGCTGTCTCAGATAGCTCCTAATGACCGTCGGATTATCTAGGATGATAGTTTCCGTGACAATCTCTCCCGATTCATTTCGCTTCTTACGGACAATCCTGAGCTTCTTCCTACCTGACCGGCTGGCCGCACTGAATCGGCTAAACTGACTACGGCCATCGTCTAGTGGCGCAGGAGTCATGTCTGGCTGTCTCGAATTGAAGCGGTCATCCTCGTTAGCCGTATCTAGGACGTCTGCGTCATCATGGGTGGTAGGGTCGCTAAGTGTACTCTTTTGCCTCTCCCAGATCTGATTGATGGCCGTGTTATACATGTCCAACTGCTTCTTGACATTGTACGAATGACCCCCGTTCGCCTTACGTTCGCGTTCAATCGCATCTGCCGAAGTAGCTAAAGGACCTTGAACAGCATTTATGTAACCACCTTTCATGGAGGTCTTGATAAAACTGAATCCGAGACCATGCCCAGTAGGATCGCCTTCGCCGTGGAGGGCCACCATGGCTTTGTGCGCACAGGCGTCGATGAAATTCTTGGTAAGCTCCCACGGTGCCATCCTAGCCACCAATGGTTCTTCCACGCTTTCATCTTGCTCATCCCTATCTTTGGGGTCATAGCCGGCATTAGCTAGCAATTGCTGACCGATCTGCATAGCTTCAATCAGGCATGCATCCTCTGGTTTGATCATGGACCGTATTCCAGCTTCGTCTGTAAGGCCCTGGCCTTCCGGTAGAACCCAGGTTTTCTTCTCTCTATCATACTGAAGAAATTCCTTCATCTTCTGCCTGTTCTGAGGATCCGGCTTCTCGAAGACGTGAGGTGTTATCTCACTAAGACTTACATCCTGTGTTTCCTTCTTCTTCATCATGCGGTATGCAATCATCTTGAGGCGGTTCTTTGACGTGTTTGTGACCTTCCTAGCGTGGGGGCCAGGCACCTCCATCGCAGGGAAAGTCTGGCCAACTGTATAAACATGATCTATTTTGCGAAGATAGAACTTTGGGCCCTCGGCGGCGTTCGTCGAATACCCGAGTAAGAAATCATTAGGTCTAGGCTCGTGTTTGAAGATCGGCGCCCGGTACATCTCGTTATGCAGTGTAGGAACTGTCTCGCCGGGATCCACGGTGCCAAAAATAGAGAAGGGAGATCGGTCCTCCGGTAGAAGTGGGTGACCTTCGCCGATATCTAGTTTTGGAATTTTGTCCTCGTCATTTCGATCTTTGCGGCGGTAATAGTTGATCACACGGCTACCCATACCAAAATTAGACATCATAATTGGAAATTGCTCACAATATTCGAAGAGGACAGCCGTAGAGTTGTCGTTCAAACTGAGGTCTTTAGTAGTACGAAAGAGCTCCTGAGTTGTCTTCCCTCTCATATCCTTTCGCCTAACCTTGGTAGCCTTTCGCACGCCTATAGCATGCTTCACGACCTTCTCCACCTCAAACTTCTTGCGGTGGTGCTCCCAAGGTCTAGCATCCACCTTGGTTCGGTAGAAGGGGAAGGTCAACTTGAGCGCAGGCAAGCTGTGCTCGACAGAAAGGTTAGATAGAGTAGCCCTGACTTTGCTCTTGTGGTTTGCCTTCA
Organism: Daldinia sp. FL1419; assembly: GCA_025201765.1. Lineage (NCBI taxonomy): Eukaryota > Fungi > Ascomycota > Sordariomycetes > Xylariales > Hypoxylaceae > Daldinia > Daldinia sp. FL1419. The sequence goes on from MU623387.1 coordinate 205,834, forward strand.
ATGCCTCGTACGCATCGTCGTTAGAGAGATTGAAGTGGTGTACAACATCTCTCCTCAGCTGGCCATTAGCCATCCGTTTAGTTTTCTCCTCCACTTTCGGGCGTTTAGGTGGCCGTTCCCTCGCGCCATCTTTATCGATCAAAAGGTAAGGATCATTATAATCCAACCTGACACGTCTGCTGGCCCGCCGCGTCTCCCGGAGGAAGTCGTCAACACGACAAGTATCAAACGACGATATTTTCGGAAGACCAGGTTCATATCTACGCCGCTTCTTATTAACTTGGGGTTGCAGGAATTCTCTCTCCCAGTCGTCCATTTCGTCGTCCTCGTCGGCAGCAGTGGTGGTCTTCTGGAGGGCAGGGTCCGCTTGGGTAAACGAGTTCCAATCGTCGCATACCGTGGCGATCTCATCTAAGCTAAACCCCCCAATAAGCGATTGCTCCGAGTTTGAGACATCCGAGTAGCTGTCCGTCGCGTCTAAGGCCCTATCATCTTCGTCATTGTAACCGCCTCTCTGGGCGGCCAGAGCACTCTCTGGAATTCTGAATAATTTGGAAGAATCGGCTTCTAGCTCCAGCTCGAGTTTAGTAGGGACGAACTCGGGAGGATCTTTGTCTTTATTTGGTGGTTCCTTGTACATGTATTCGGCAGGCCATTCCGGGAATAGCTGGTTGAAGAAGAGGGTCTTGTGCTTTGCAAACCCCGGGAATTTTTGGGCCAAGAGCTCATCTACATTCTCGGGCGCTTTTTGGACTGAGGTATCCTCTTTGCTGACTTGGTTCATCCATTTATCTATGGACAAGTTATATTGGGGAAAATTGAGTCTTTGCCTCTCCTCAAATGACATGCTCTTCCAAGCCTCGTCTGTGACATCGCGTTCTTTAACCGGTGCAGCCTGAGTAGGCATAGTTAAGCCGCCAAAGGGCTGTTCCTCTACGGTGTCGGCAGCGGGCGGTGAAGATGGAAAGTCGGGTTCGCCGTCGGGGCCACCTCCAAAGAGGTCGTCCATATTCTCGTTCTCGTGACTCGTGCCTTCATCTTCAGTAAGGCCAGGAACTTGAGAGATGCCCGCACCAACAGCACTAGAACCATCGTCCGAAGCTAGGTCGCTATCGCTGATATTTTCGAAATCAATGGCGTCCGCTGCCTTGTCCGTCTGATCGATTACTTTATCGGCGAACAACTCGAGGTTTTCCATCGTGCCCGTCCCCTCGCTGGCAAACATTTTAGTGATATCCGCCTCATCCTGCTGCTCCTGTGCGGCCCAGTCGATGTTCTGAAAGACCTGTCCATTTACCTGATCGTGATCGGGTTCCTCTTCCTTAATGGTGACCCCATCTACACGAACCGGACCCGAGGCCGGGGAACTCGCTGCGAAGCCGTCCATGTTATTCCGCGCGATTCTAAATTCCGTAAAGGGACCTATCGACGTCGTCGGAGACGTTCGCGAACGGAAGGATGGTAACGTGCTCGGCTACTTCATGTCAGGAAAATACGGACGTCACGCGTGCGAACCTCATCAAAAGTATAGATTCAACGCAGATTTTAACCCGACGTAAATACTGCACGCTAGATGAGGCCAGCGAAAGTAGGCTGCTTGCGATGGGGAATCGTGGTTGATTCGAAGATGGTTTTAGGTGAGTTGTATGGTGGCGGCTTGAAATTGGTAAGTCGCGTTAAAGTGGTACCAAGGTACGCCTCAAGATTCCGAGACCGCGGGGGAAGTACCTTGGCCAGTCAAAAGGTAGTATGTACACCCCAGAGGGGTTGCGCTAAGAGACGACTTTGTACAATATCAGATTTGAAGCAAATATTCCATAACAATAGAATAATTAACGAAGGGAAAGAGAAAAAAAAACCCCCCGAAGAAAAACAATGTAATAAATTGAATTTTTGAGTTTATGCACTCCTTTCATATGTACTAGTCAGGTATGATAAGAGTACGTTGAATCCCTTCCCTAATACTTTCAAGATGTAAGATAGGGTGAGGTGTGGTGGAAGTGGAATCCTGGGAGTGAAGCACGAAAAATGTCAAGGGTTGCTTAAAGTGGGAAAAGTCCAAAGAGACACGCATGCGACATGAGAGGAAAGTATGGGTCAATTATGTGGCTAAATAGCGTATAATCGTGGCTTCCAATTGTGGCATAGTTATCTGGAAACCATAACTACATACCTGCGAGACTTGCTTAGTCAGCGGGTCTGTTTCTACGGTGCCTATCCGTCAGCGGCGTCCAACAAATGTTGTGAAACCTGAAAACTATTTACTTTTTTGGTTTGAATTATTGTAGCTAAAAGATTTCCACAAACGCTTGATATGAACCACATCATTAATAACTACTTGGACAATATTGAAGGGGCTTTGCCTTTGTGCTAATTAAGGTAATCATAATTACGGACATCTACGTCTAACCTAGCCCACTACAGTTTAAAAACTCGCTAGTTAATAATTTCGCTGGATCAAGTACGCAAATAATAATTTCAAAATTGGACTTTCGGATTCGTTCTATTAAGACTTGGTTTTACTTACTTCCTTTTTCCCCGATCTATGACCAACTTCAGGTTTCCTACGCATAAAACATACCGTAATAATTACCTACCCCGCAGTATGGTCTTTGCATTCGCGGGGAGCACCCGAGGTCGAAATCATACTGAAGTCCTAAAGTCTTATACCAAAAATCCTTTTTACAAAGGAACCTTAACTACATGGCAGTCTAACGTCGTACCCGTTGCCTCGCAGCCCCTTTTGGCCTTGGGTTCCGGTATATGAAGTACAACATATGAAGTATAACATATGAAGTACAACACTAGGTAGTCATCATGGATTATTTGGTTCGATAGGCACACCAATAACGACGTTTCATGTGTGCTTATAAGTCTTCGCCGGTGAAAAATGCAGACTTCGCTGTGGCTTACCGGAGTCATGTGAACGAGGGAGTACTGGTACCAAATCAATATCAACCACGTATTGGCAGAGCCCAACAATATTTAAGAGACGATTACTACGTCGGGATTTCCAAGTAGAATCACGCCAGGATTCGAACGATACGAGTCTCGTTTCAGTTCCTTGTGTTCAAGATTCAATCTTTTATTGCCCCTTATCATTGACTATATTATTACACATAATCTATCATTCTAATGGTATCAGAGCGGTTATAGTATAGGAAGAGTCTTATCTAATAATGTCGACTGCTTCTCGAGCTATCGTTAGTGCTCCTCGTGGGTATCTCCGTGAGGCTGCAACCGTGCAAACCTTGGTCTTCCCCGGTCGAAAGTGGTTCAAGCTAAACAAGTTCTCGCAGTTACTAACCTATACATAAGCAACATCACAAGACTTACGATCCACACGATGTTAATTGGATTCAAATTCCCACTTCGGCTCCGCGATCGGATTTTACCCCATGATTTCCATTAGAATATGTGCGGATCCGAATGCGACGCTAGTGAGTGACATTGAAGCACCAAGGAGCTTCATTCTTTTAGTTCGGATACGCGTACGACTACCGTACTTACATGCTTGGACCCGAACAGGTGGAACGCGAAACAGCCTACGTAAGATATTTTCTTTGTTCGCTTATTTTCGTCTACCGTTACCAAGGGGCAGTTTCATCATGGCTGTGTAAATAGGACGTGTTAATATCTTGGCGATGGCGTAGCGGAAAGAGGAAAAAAAGAAAGAAAAAAAAAGCAAAAAAAGTTGAGAGACCAGCTATGCTACCGTTCTGTAGTGATGATTGATCGACGACTTTTACTTGTTTGATAACTCTTCAACGATACCGACCCCCAAACCCGGTAGCCTAGGTATCTAGCATGACGCAACATACGAAGCTTCTAATGTAGGGCTTATTACATCGTGAACCACATTTACAATGCAAGAGGTTTCGCCTGTGGTGCATGACAGCCCAACTAGCTCCAAGTTAGTATACCGAATCTAGTATTTAGCGGTCGGTGGGGGTCACAAGTTCGACAAGCGCCCTTCGGCGTATTCCTATTCCTAGTCTCAACTCTAGGGTCTTAAGGTTCTACGATGTAAGAGGCACCGAGTATAAGTGAACCCAACACCCGCTTAGTTATTTGTAAATATCCCTACCTACGTCGAGCCTACCGGAGACAATCCCAGACCATAATAATTAACACGCAGTTATTCGTCTAAACCAACTCAATACTAACTCCGCAGCGTCTACATGATAACCCGCCTAGTGTTAGATAACTTGTAGAAAACGGACACGGGCGGATTGAAGCAAGGGAACCATCAAAAATGGCGGCGGTGCAAATAGACAAGGAGCTCCTGCGTGCCCAATTCGTGGGTAAGAGCCTGAGTGAGGTCATCACGCCATCCGCTATATTGGATCTAGCCAAAATAGAGGCAAACTGCAATTTGATGCTCGAGGCAGCCGAGAAATTACAACTTAGCTGGCGAGCTCATATCAAAACCCACAAGGTACGACTTATGCATCCAGGGGTGTTGGAGAAACGCCTATCACGAAGATAAGGGCTTAGGACTGACCAATATTATAGACGGAAGAGCTTACAAGGCTACAAGTTGGAGATGAGAGCTCGTCTCCGGTGAACCTAATTGCCTCGACGATTATCGAGGTGGAGAAGCTCGTCCCTCTACTAAGGGAGTACCGGGACAAAGGGCGGAAGATCAATGTAAGTAGAAGCTTTCCCCGTAGCCCCTTGCGACCATTTCGATACCTCAAGCATTTTCAACTAACACGCGCGCAGGTCCTCTACTCCTTCCCCCTCTACGCATCATGCCTCGACCGGCTCGCCCGCGTCTCGGCCGAGCTTGGCCCAGGCGCCCTATCAGTCATGATCGACCACGTGGACCAAGTGCCGCTCCTCGCATCCCTAAAGTCCAAATCCGGCGGTAACCCTCCCCTAGCCTTCCTCAAGGTTAACGTAGGAACCAACCGCGCGGGAGTAATCCCCGACTCCCCCGCAAGCTCCGCCCTAATCGGCGAGCTACTCGTCTCGGAAGAAGCCGGTTCGTCGGTCTTGCTCGGCGTGTACTGCCACGCTGGGCACTCGTACGCCTCGCGCAAGGACTGGGAGGCTATGAACTACCTAGGCGCCGAATTTGACTCGTTACGAAAAGTCGCAGAAGTCGTTCGGGACAAGCGGGGTCCGGGAAAAGATCCGCTCGTTCTGTCCGTCGGCGCAACGCCGACGGCAACCACGATCCAGCATCCGGATCTAGCAACAACAGACGGAGACGGCACAAACGGCACCAGCGGCACCAGCAACGGCGCGAATCTCCTGACGACGGTGCCGACGCAGCACCTCAAATCCCTGCTCAAGTCCCTCAAAGCATCCACCTTCGCCCTCGAAGTCCACGCCGGCGTCTACCCCACCCTCGACATCCAGCAACTGGCCGCGCACGCGCGGGACCTCTCCCTGCTCAACAGCTCCATGATCGGGATCACGATCCTCGCGGACGTGGCCTCGGTGTACCCCGAGCGCGGTCCCGACGGCGCCACCGAAGCCGTCGTCAACGCGGGTAGTATCGCGCTGGGCCGCGAACCCTGCCAAGAACCCGACGGAAAACGGTATTCCGCGTGGGGGTTGATCATGCCCTGGGGAACGCTAGAAAAATCGCAGCCCGTGCCGGGGGCGGATTTCCCTGATGTGCATGGGGGGTGGCAAGTCGCGAAGATTAGCCAGGAGCATGGTGTCCTGAGGTGGGTTGGGAAGAAGGAGGATGAGGCCAAGTTGAGCGTGGGGGACCGCGTGAGGATTTGGCCGAATCACTCGTGTATTGCGAGCGCGGGACACGCCTACTACTTAGTCGTAGACTCTAGAAATTCTGGGCGGGAGGATGAAGTTATTGACGTATGGCCTAAGTGGAACGGATGGTAAAGCAACAGCGCAGACAAAACAAAGGGGTTGGACGGTAGAGGCGTCATAAAATCACCTGGGCGTCAACTAGTGAACCAAAAATAAAAGTAAAAGCAGCATAGAATATCATCAGCTATCGACTTAATTCTCGTAGAAAGCTATTTCCTAATCCTAATTTTAAGTCCCTTTAGAAAGTACAAGGAGAGCCTCTACCTGCTCGCCTGCCTGGCCATCTTACGAACTCCGGACGCCCGAGCGGATAGATAGGTACCTAATATATATCCGCCGTTTATGATCATAAACCTGCAACGGAGGCTTGTAGCAATTATTTGCATCGCTTCTCGACGATTCCCGCGCCGTTCTCCTCGTATTCCTTACGAGAGATCCACATCTGGTGGAACGTTCCTAAGCTTGCGAGAATGCTGCCTCCGATCCAGGCACCGAAGCGTCGCTCCGTGGTTAGACCAGGGGCGTGAAGCTTGATCTTCATGCCGGGGTACATGGCCATCAGCTCGTTGTTCAGACGGTCGCCGAATCCGTTGAGCAAACTTGTGCCTCCCGTTACGACGATGTTTCCCAGCAGGTTAGGCCGCAAGTCTACGTCGACTGCGTTGATAGCGGCCTTGATTAGCTCCGGGATAGTCTGGGCCTTCGTTATGCTATCCGCCGTGGGCAAGGCTGCCGTCTCATCCCACATGCCCTCTGAAACTTTGAATCGATGCTCTCGCCACATTTGGTTGAACCCGTTAGGCATCTCGAATACGCGTCCGGGCTGCGATTTAATAATGTCCTCGTTGCCTTGGTTCGCGAATTTACCAGGCCCTCGCCATATCTCGACGACTGATTCCTTGTACTCGGTCAAGAGACGTTCTTCCTCGTAGGCGCGGAACGACGGGTGAATCTCGAAGGGAAATTTGCGCAGCTTCGCCTGAGCGGGTGCGCCTGCATCTACGGGGGTCTTGTTTTCGACCATGAACGACGGTACGATATCGATCTTGGGGTCGCTATTCTCCCACATGCTTCGGATCTGCTGTGATAGCCATAATCCACCGACCGGGGATTTCTGGATTGATCGTTTCAAGATCATGCCGTCGTGGATGGCCGTGACGCTCGTGTTTGCACCACCAACGTCGATAACTAGTGCCGAAGCTTTGCCTGCTGCAAACGCGGCGCAAACAGGTGTTCTCGACAACCAGAAAGCGGGACACCCCCAATTTTCCATGGCAATCTCGATCGCCTTTTCCCGAGCCTTGCCCGAGTTCCACGGTGCCTCAGTCATCAATAGAGGGTTCTCAGTCAGAGGCTTCTCCTGCTCCTCGGCGTCTTCCATAGCAACATCACCCTCGCCATCTCCGGCCGGGTCGTTCAATCCGTTTTTACTGGGTGGAGTCGGCTTATCTGGCTGTAGGCGCTTGATGAGGGTATGCTCCCAAATCTTAGTTGCTGCATCCCAATCCTCGACCACGCTTTCGCTGCGCGACATGTAGTTCTTAATTTCCAAGTTGGCGCGGGGAATTAAACATTCGTCACCGAAGACTTCGCGATAGGTAGCGGCTTCGCCATCGCCAAATTTGACACTGCCATAGAATGAAGGGAGGACCGACTTAGGGACATCCTCGCCTGCGAAACCTGCTCGTGTGTGACAGTAACCGGCGTCGAGGACGAGGGCCGAAACTTCGTCTAGTAGAATGTGTTAGTACAAGTAATAAAGAGAGAATCGCGAGTTGAAGAAAACGAGGTTGGGTGCACTAACCTCCGCCATAAACATCCAGCGGTTGCTGCGTATTTGGGAGTGGTTGCTGCGAAGACATGATGCCGGTTATGACGATTTGTAGAATTAATTGTAAGGTCCCTCCGACAAGGTTGTAGGGGGAAACAGGCGGGAGTTCGGTGTTTTGCGCGTCGAAGGTGAAGCTCCAACTTGTAAGCTTGGCAGTCGCGCGACTTGTGGCTGGAGAAAAAAAGTACCTAGACGTGTACCCACCTGCGTAGTGTACATAAGGTACCTGAATCGCACGCCCGTATGAATGTACCTTCAAGAGTGAATAAAGTGGACCAAGCTCTCCCTGCTTGTACCCTTAAGTGCGCCAAGGCTCGACGCACAGTACCTACATTTTTAACGGGACCTAGTTACATTGTAAGTACGTACCTCTTACATCTTAAGCTTCAACTTTTAACATTCAATGTTTAATCAATGCGACTCGATGCGATTCCATGGTTGCAACGCTGAATTTAAAAACAGTACAAATAATGATGCCGAGCACATAAATCCACCTGGCTGCGAGCTTTATAGCCAACATTCATAATAGCAACTCTTGGGAGATTTCAGACTGTAGTCTGTAATACGGTAGCTAAGATGTCAGTCATTCCGGACGAGGATGACTTCCTCTCTGATAACCAATCCGATGCATCATCTTCTAGCGACGAAGAGGCCTTACCCCCACCCCCTTTACAGCAAAACTACTTTGCTCCTCCATTCTACGGTCGACCTCCAACGCCCTTACCTCCCTCTCCATCACTAACCTCGCTTCTTCGTCCATCACGACCTACCACTCCCGATGCTTCAGACGATGACCTCGAGCCCGTGCCGCGCGCATCCCCAAAGGTGCCCACGTACGAGTACTACGGCTTCGTCCTATACCTCTTCTCGTCTCTGACCTTTCTCATCTACCTGCTATGGGCCTACCTGCCCTCTCCGTTCCTGCACGCCCTGGGTATTTACTACTATCCTAATCGGTGGTGGGCCCTTGCGATTCCTTCGTTCTTGGTCATGCTTATAGTCTACATCTACGTTGCGCTTGCAGCCTATAACACGGAGATTCTGACTCTCCCCTTGACTTCGCTAGAGACTATCGTCGATGAGGCAGCTAAGATCGCTACCATTGACCACAAGGGCAGGATATGCTTGAACGAACCTAGGAAGCCTATCACGGAGGAGAGAGCTAAAAAACTTGATTGGAAGAAAATATGGAACGAAGGAACGGATGCCGTTATGGATGTACCGCTGGCTGGCGCATGCGAGGTTATATATGGCGACCTAACGGACTCAGAGGATGAAGTAGAGCTCGACGCCCATTGATTTTTAGGATGTACTGATATCGTTTTATGACTACCAAGCGAATGGAGCGGAAATATCCAAGGCCTCTTCTTCTTCTTCTTTTTTTTTCTCTTTCTTTTTTTTTCCTCAGCTCAAGGGCTGAAAAGGGGTGGTTAATCTTTGTGCTACTTAAAGCTACATCTAGATAACTCCGGCACCTACGCCATCCTACATTTCAAGACTAATATTTGGACCAATAGGTGACTACAAGTGTCATAGAAGACTCGGACAAGCCATTTTACAGCGGCCGTGGTCCGTCTCAGTTCTCATATATAACCTATGAACGGTGGGTTGTTGATAAGGTCGACCCGGATGGAATCACTGCGAGTAAAAACTACGCTCAGGATGGACTTGCTCGAGCCAAACCCTCGAACAACCAGCCATAGTGCCAATTATCAAACCTGTATTATATCGGCCGTCTTTAGCCACCACCATTGATTGTGGTATCGATGGCATTACATCTTGAAGCAACGAAAGACGGTTGAGCGCATCGAAGTATAGTCAAACACTGCAAAGTACTCTTTCAATCTTGATTAAATATAATTAAATATAATGATGCAGTTCACATGCAATCATCATATATGGCATATAGACGAGCGTCCCGCCGGAATATATACAGCTATTACTCAAGCTATACTACATAAGCAAGTTACAACAAGTCTTGCCAAGCCTCGTTATACATTTATTCCACCACTAAGCGTTCCCCCATCCTCCTCGCCTTCAAAGTGGAGCCGGGGCGGAGGGGAGCAGACGGAGGGGATGCTATCTAGACGATGGGATTACAATAGTTTTTATAAACTTTGGGATGGAAATAAACTACTATAGTTTTCTCTTCGCATCATAACAACATATCGACGAGACAACCATGTCATTCGCAGACCACACCACCACCTTGGCATCCTCCCTCGCCCAGGCTAATCTAGTCCCGGGCTCCGCATCGGAACTGATCCCGGCGTCCTTTGCGCCAACAACACAACTCGCCATATCATTTAGCGATAAGGCAGTAGAGCTAGGTACTTTTTTCCGCGCCGGGGAATGTAGACAGGCGCCGCGGGTATCGTTTTCTCCCGAGGCAGACGCGGGTCTCCAGGGAGATGCTTCGTACCTCTTTATTCTGACGGATCCCGATGCGCCAACTCCGGATGATCCCAAATTTGCCTTTTGGCGGCACTATGTTGTGAGCGGGCTAAAGCCGGGGAGTGAGGATGGGGAGGGCAAGGTGTTGACGGAGTATCTAGGGCCAGGACCGAAGGACGAGTGCGTATATTATATTATATTCTTCATTTCAATTACGGAATATCACCATCCTCGCTATAAAGTAGAAACGCTGGGCACTAACTCGCACGAAGCTCCAAGCCCCATCGGTACCTCTTCCTCCTTTATAGGGAGCCAGCTGGATTATCCCTAGTGAAAGAAGACGTCGGTGGCGATGAGTTCGTCCAACGACGCTCCTTTAAACCCGCCGAGTTCGCGGAGAAGCACGGACTGCGGCTTGTCGGTATTAACTGGATGACTTGTGCTGGTGACGGTTGGGTTGCGTGATGTTTCTCAACTAGGTTGTGCGGCAAGATGGATTTATATAGGGGAATGAGTTGATTGGTTCGCTTTCATATGAAGTCTGTATGGATAGATGGGTGGATGGATGTAGATACAATACAGCGCCAAGAGGTGACTTGCATGAAGACTGCATTCGGCCTGCTGCGAGATCCAAGACAGTTTGGTAGGTCTGATAAAACAGGACATATCAAAGGCGAAGCTACTTGTCCATAGACTACTAAGGTACATACTGTATAAGCCAAACTTCATGCCTTGTATTTAAATTGCCGTCGAGTTTAGAAACTTGCTACGTTATCCCTCTGGAGAATCCCATAGCAAGGGGAATTAATATACGACCCATCACAAGCACCACTGAATGTGAACGACCGGTTGAATTCATCGCGGCAAATCTAGCTAATGTCGTCGTACACAAATGAAACGGTTCCCTGCTCCGTGAAAATGCGATCGATCCGTGTTCCATGCATGCATTTTGTGTAGACCCTTCCGATGCCATTCCCTCCTTAACCCTTAAAACGCCTCCCTACCCGTCCATCCATCTATTCATCTGATCAGACCTAATAGTCGACCTGACATCATCAAGCTTTTTGTGCCATCCTATAGACGATGCCCATTGCTAGGTTGCTTTCCTTTGCCTTGCCTTGTCTTGTCCTGTACCAAACCCCCTTCCCTCCTACCGATGAGTCGATCCGGTATTGTAATGTTCCGCCCCTAACTAATTCCAAGTAACAACCGCCGTGCCATGCTATGCTTCTCTTTCCGTTTAGAACGAGCGATGCCGCCACTCCCCTTTTCAGTTCCATAATCATGATCGTTCTATGATAATAACAAAAGAAAAGAGAAAAAGGGGGAAAAAAAAAACAGGGGCGGCATGTTCTCATGTGCGGTCATAAAAGGGCGCGGCCAGGCGCTACATTATTGGTAGAGATGGGTTGTTTTGTATTTACAGCAGAGAAAGTATTGTCATTAACTATATGCAAGCGAAAAGGGAAATCCTACCTGATAGGGGGTTTGCATAATTGCGGGTATCAAGCTTGAAAGTAAGGAAATGAAACCAGGTAGACGTCAGATATATGACCCCTAGAGAGAGAAAGAGGTAGAGTGAACACAGAGATACATCTCGTACTGCCACTCTTTCACGCGAAGCTGCTGCTTCGTCGCATGTGTCCGGTTGCTCTCGCCTTCATGAACTTGGAGACCGAGGTGACGGGAACGATGGACGTAGGCGCTGCTTGGTGTGCGGATGTAGTCGCGTTCTGGGTTGGGAAGGGCTGAGAGGTCGCGTAGGACTCTCGTCGGTTGGTGTTTGGGGTATTGCCACTTCCACTGCCGCTGCCAACGGTGACAGTTTGCCACTTAGTCGTGGTAACGGCGGGTGCGGTGACGGTGACGGTCTTGACTCCGTCGTGATGATGGTGCTTCTTCGTGGTCGTTTCCGACGGAGCGGTATCCTCTGATGTAGGAGTGCCCTTGTCAGCTGGAGTCTCGGTCGGTGCCGCGGGAGGGTGGGTGCCGACTCCCAAACCCGTGGCCTCAAACTGCACCTTAAGCTGAGATTTGATAGCCGCGTTGTTGATGGGGTTCTTGCCCGAAAACTTGACGTGTTCATCTTCGTTTCCCTTGGGAGCTTCAAGCTGGATCTCGGCACACGAGGTGTAAATCTCGGTGACGTTCGTGGTGTCCGAAGTGATGAGCGGCCAGTCCCAAACCCACATGACTGTGTAAGTCCCCTGGTGGGGCAGGTCATCCGGAAGTTTGAAGTCGGTCTGGCAGTACAGTTCTTCTAGGCCGTGCTCCTTGTAACGTTGAGCGTAGATGGGGATAGCGAAGTTGTGACCCGCATTCTGGTAGCATTGGCCATCGTCGTAGAAGTGAGTTCCTAAGAGTTTACCCTTTCCGTTACCACCCTTTCCATCGGCAGTCCATGCGCCCAGCACATCATTAATGCCATCTGAGTCCTCGTGGTGGAGGGTACCGTAGACGCTAACAAGACCGTCACGGTAGGGACGAGGTGTAAGGTTAGGCTGAGTGACGTGCCCGTTCTCTTGGTAGATCAGGGCGACGTAGTCTCCAGGAGCCGCTGTGAGTCGGCTCAGATGGTCATAAGCACCGGCTTTGGGTTTGCACACGGCAGGGTTGGACTTGGTGTCTAGGATCTTGTTCTGAACCTGGTCGTCGTTGAAACCGAGAGCTGAACGGTTCATGTATGCATAGGGGTAGCCCACGGGTCCTGTGAAGGCGCCGGTAGAGTCAATCTTGCGAACTTGTTCGACCCAGGAGTGGGCATTGACAGCGGACGATGCCGCGAGAAGAGTTAGCAGAATTGCTTTGGGGACGCTTTTTAGAGGCATCTCGAAATAGTAAGTCGCTCTCAATATTGTTAGGTAGTAGATATCGAGTTTGTAAGTCGAGAGACAGTTTCAGGTGTGTTGGACAGTTTTAGGCAACTCTTTTTATCCGATGATGACTTGGATGTTGATACTTTGATCGTCCCGCCCGCGAGAAGATAAAATAGGAAACGTAGGGTACTGAAAAGAGAAAGAGTGTCTTAGACGTGCCTTTGCGTCTGTGAGGTTGAGGAAGATTGTTCGGTGAACAAAAAGAAGTAGATAGAATGATGGGGTTTATTCTCGAAGATAGAAAGAAAATAGTAATAATAAAAGTGTTTTTGCGACTTGCGCCGGGAGAAAAAGTAAGTTCGTGGGTTGTTTGAGAGGAAAGACGAACGAATTCGACGCAGTGTTATTGTTGCAAGTAGGTCGCTCTGGTAAGTAGGAGAAATAGTTGAAAATATATCCTTTGTGAGTGGCGAGAACAATGCTGCTCAAGGAAATGAACAATAGGCCTCGTTGTCGAACAATTATCAACGATAAGGAACAAGACTGATTGTTCTATTGAATTTGTTGTCAACAAAGTAATCGTGGTTGGTTGGTTGTTGTCATAAAGGTGGTGAGGTGGTGTAAAGGTCAAATGATGATGCGATGAGAAAGGTGTACGGTGCAAGGTGAACGGCACAGATGACTGTGAATGAAAAATCTGCAACGACTACCAAGTTTCAAAGCCGGCTTAGCAGTCGTTTGCCAGACCTGGAATGATTTTTGAGAGGTAAAGGTGTGGTGGGTTTTCGGTTGACTCTTCGTCGATAGCAAACGATTCGACAATTAGGTACTTGGAACGGGTGGTGCCCCGCATACAAATCTATGTACCCGTAAGATAGGGTGTAAAAAAATAAAATAAAAACAAGAGCTGGATAACTGTAGTAACTAGATAATAATAATACCTTGATGACCAGAATCTTGAGGTACCTGAGGGCTTGCTCGACATGGAAATTGACAAAGAAATCTGGTATGGAGAGATCTGGACTCGCACAAAGTATCATGCAAGCTTCATGCAAGAACAGAATATGGGATTTTGATTGTCTGCAACATAAAGGCGGCTCTGGCCGAGTAAAATAACCATATAAACTACGGCATACTTCTCTAGCCCCGTCTTGACATGTAAGAGTTGTAAGAGAGTCCCGGCCTCGTGATGACGGCCAAGTTCTCATGTTAGGTTGGGACCGTGGAGCGTTTTGTCTGTATCTACTAGAATAGCGCGGGATACACGATAGGCCGACATTATTCGCAGCGGCTGTTTTTTTCTTTTCTTCTTCTTCTTCCCATCTGGGACTGGGGTTCATGCGCGCCTGTACATGGAATACGGAAATTCTTTTCCTTCTAGATCTTCACCTTGTAATGCGACTTATGCGACTAAGGTACGTAGGTAGGTACTTTACATATAAATATGTGGATGGTTGGGTTTGGGGGTTTAGGAGGGGCTCCTAACCTTATGGAATCCCCTGGTACGTGACACAGCATGGCGGGATCTATCTAATAGGGTTTAGCGGATGCAGGTACGTGCTTCGATAAAGGTAAGAGATAAGTACCTTTTTGCCGTAGCAACTGATAAAAGTAACCTATGGGAATCCGATGTTTCAACCTTAACGACGTAGAATTACCTCATCTCGTAGCGCCGTTTGGCTCAGATTTCCCCACATTAGCCTTTAGATTTTCATTGGATAAGTGGAGTAGCTAAGAAATCGTGGGTAATCTATGGATTAATCTTCCGTCTCGTCGTTCCATTCTTTCTAAATTCTTTGCATCGTGACCAATCAAATGACGACGCCCATCCCAGTTCGCGACGAAACGCTACAAAACCTCATCGCATCGAGAGGCTACCAATCTGCCAAGCTGTGGCGGCAAGCCAGCCGTTTCCTGTTTCTCTTTTTCTGGCCTATCTTTCTGGCCTGGCAGTTGAGTCCACCTAAAACTGCCTCACCTTAGGAATAATCGTCATATTGCTCTTTGAGAGACCCGTTACTCGACGCCTACGCGAAATGACGGTAGCTTCCGGTATCATGAACGTCGCGACCCTCTCTAACTAGGTCGACTTGGTTGGCTACTTTGCCGCCGTCTTGGCAAAAGAACCGAGGGGGGGGGGGGGGGGGGGGGGGGGGGGGGGGGGGGGGGGGGGGGGGGGGGGGGGGGGGGGGGGGGGGGGGGT